>CM050163.1:24150635-24750635 GCA_027410445.1 Discoglossus pictus | reverse complement strand
ATATCCTGAGAGTTGCACACACACCGGCATTGCTAATTCATCCCTGCACCCAGGCCTGCTAAGGTTGTGATATCCTGAGAGTTGCACACACACCAGCATTGCTAATTCATCCCTGCACCCAGGCCTGCTAAGGTTGTGATATCCTGAGAGTTGCACACACACCAGCATTGCTAATTCATCTCTGCACCCAGGCCTGCTAAGGATGTGATATCCTGAGAGTTGCACACACACCAGCAATGCTAATTCATCCCCGCACCCAGTCCTGCTAAGGATGTGATATCCTGAGAGTTACACACACACCAGCAATGCTAATTCATCCCCGCACCCAGTCCTGCTAAGGATGTGATATCCTGAGAGTTACACACACACCAGCATTGCTAATTCATCCCTGCACCCAGTCCTGCTAAGGATGTGATATCCTGAGAGTTACACACACACCAGCATTGCTAATTCATCCCTGCACCCAGGCCTGCTAAGGATGTGATATCCTGAGAGTTGCACACACACCAGCATTGCTAATTCATCCCTGCACCCAGGCCTGCTGAGGATGTGATATCCTGAGAGTTGCACACACACCAGCATTGCTAATTCATCTCTGCACCCAGGCCTGCTAAGGATGTGATATCCTGAGAGTTGCACACACACCAGCATTGCTAAATCATCCCCGCACCCAGTCCTGCTAAGGATGTGATATCCTGAGAGTTGCACACACACCAGCATTGCTAATTCATCTCTGCACCCAGTCCTGCTAAGGATGTGATATCCTGAGAGTTGCACACACACCGGCATTGCTAATTCATCTCTGCACCCAGTCCTGCTAAGGATGTGATATCCTGAGAGTTGCACACACACCAGCATTGCTAATTCATCTCTGCACCCAGACCTGCTAAGGATGTAATATCCTGAGAGTTGCACACACACCAGCATTGATAATTCATCTCTGCACCCAGGCCTGCCAAGTATGTGATATCCTGAGAGTTGCACACACACCAGCATTGCCAATTCCTCCCTGCACCCAGGCCTGCTAAGGATGTGATATCCTGAGAGTTGCACACACACCAGCATTGCATATTCATCCCAGCACCCAGGCCTGCTAAGGATGTGATATCCTGAGAGTTGCACACACACCGGCATTGCATATTCATCCCCGCACCCAGGCCTGCTAAGGATGTGATATCCTGAGAGTTGCACACACACCAGCATTGCATATTCATCCCCGCACCCAGGCCTGCTAAGGATGTGATATCCTGAGAGTTGCACACACACCGGCATTGCATATTCATCCCCGCACCCAGGCCTGCTAAGGATGTGATATCCTGAGAGTTGCACACACACCAGCATTGCATATTCATCCCAGCACCCAGGCCTGCTAAGGATGTGATATCATGAGAGTTGCACACACACCGGCATTGCATATTCATCCCCGCACCCAGGCCTGCTAAGGTTGTGATATCCTGAGAGTTGCACACACACCAGCATTGCTAATTCATCCCTGCACCCAGGCCTGCTAAGGATGTGATATCCTGAGAGTTGCACACACACCGGCATTGCATATTCATCCCCGCACCCAGGCCTGCTAAGGATGTGATATCCTGAGAGTTGCACACACACACCAGCATTGCTAATTCATCCCTGCACCCAGGCCTGCTAAGGATGTGATATCCTGAGAGTCGCACACACACCGGCATTGCTAATTCATCCCTGCACCCAGGCCTGCTGAGGATGTGATATCCTGAGAGTTGCACACACACCAGAATTACTAATTTATTCCTGCACCCAGGCCTGCTAAGGATGTGATATCCTGAGAGTTGCACACACACCGGCATTGCATATTCATCCCCGCACCCAGGCCTGCTAAGGATGTGATATCCTGAGAGTTGCACACACACCGGCATTGCTAATTCATCCCTGCACCCAGGGCTGCTGAGGATGTGATATCCTGAGAGTTGCACACACACCAGAATTACTAATTTATTCCTGCACCCAGGCCTGCTAAGGATGTGATATCCTGAGAGTTGCACACACACCAGCATTGCAAATTCATCCCTGCACCCAGGCCTGCTAAGGATGTGATATCCTGAGAGTTGCACACACACCGGCATTGCTAATTCATCTCTGCACCCTGACCTGCTAAGGATGTGATATCCTGAGAGTTGCACACACACCAGCATTGCTAATTCATCTCTGCACCCAGGGCTGCTAAGGATGTGATATCCTGAGAGTTGCACACACACCAGCATTGCTAATTCATCTCTGCACCCAGGCCTGCTAAGGATGTGATATCCTGAGAGCTGCACACACACCAGCATTGCTAATTCATCCCTGCACCCTGACCTGCTAAGGATGTGATATCCTGAGAGTTGCACACACCAGCATTGCTAATTCATCCCTGCACTCAGGCCTGCTAAGGATGTGATATGCTGAGAGTTGCACACACACCAGCATTGCTAATTCATCTCTGCACCCAGGCCTGCTAAGGATGTGATATCCTGAGAGTTGCACACACACCGGCATTGCTAATTCATCTCTGCACCCAGGCCTGCTAAGGATGTGATATCCTGAGAGTTGCACACACAACAGCATTGCTAATTCATCTCTGCACCCAGGCCTGCTAAGGATGTGATATCCTGAGAGTTGCACACACACCAGCATTGCTAATTCATCTCTTTACCCAGGCCTGCTAAGGATGTGATATCCTGAGAGTTGCACACACCAGCATTGCTAATTCATCCCTGCACCCAGGCCTGCTTAGGATGTGATATCCTGAGAGTTGCACACACACCAGCATTGCTAATTCATCCCTGCACCCAGGCCTGCTAAGGATGTGATATCCTGAGAGTTGCACACACACCACCAGCAGGTATGGAGCAGACTATGGAAATTGCCCCATCCTTGGAGCCAATATCTTTATTAATATTACTACTGTTGTGTTATTATATCTGGGCAGATATAAATATTAGTAGTATGTTTTATATTCCTAACACCTGTTTCCTGTATCTAGCTTGGCTCTCTCCACCCTCAACCATCCTTCACCCATTCATGGCTTGCACAATTATCTTAACTCTCCTCCATCTCATGTCTTTAAGGGCACTGGAAACACTTGGAAAAAAAAACAACAAATAAGCCTCAAATGAACTTCCACACTCGCACACAGCACAGGGGGAGAGCCAGGGAGCCTGTGAGTAAGGTTGCAAGTTACTTTGAGCCATATTTGGCGTTTTATCACAAATGAAAATGTCCTAAGCAAAAAAATAAATGGCGGCCGAAAAAACGCACCATGACGAAAATACCAAACCCCTTCTTATCTCCTTTGGCTCCTCCCTCACAGAACAGCGCCACACTGCCACCTACTGGAGCTTCAGTAGAAATGCTCTTTTTAAAACAGATATGAACCAATTTCCAGGCAGTGGGGTGTTTGGCCAAGTAGGGAAAATAAAATACACAGCACTGCCCCCCCCCAAAGGAGGGCCCTGGTGCACTGCACCACCATTAGAATTTTTTTTTCATATGAGACGCACACAAACTGCCAGATACCTTTAACGGAACAGAAGAGTCCCCTATGTTATGTCTTACATTTAAAAGACACATGTTAAACGTACAGTGTAGTCATTTAGTCATTGTCTTTTTGTGTGCTGTGATTAAAAAATAAACAAAATGAGACAGTTATACACAATATAATTTTTCAACTAGGGCATATCCTTCGTTGTTCCCAATCACCACACAAAACAAAACCTCTATACAACTTCCATTCAAGTAAATTTATAGGGAAGAGAGCAGGCCTATGACCTAGGTGGCTCCTCCTGCATGGAAGGCTCACTAGCTGAAGCCCCAAATATGGCTAATAGTTATATCCAATAAATAGCAGGAGAAAAAATATTCCTGTGCCAGGAGCCTAATAAATACATCAACCTCTCAACTTTTAAAGCATAGTAATATCAATACTTGGTAGTAGAAGACTGAAATAAAACAGGTATTATCTAGAAGGAATAATACAATTCTCTCTGGTTTTCTAATGGTATAAACTATCTCTATTGTTTAAAAACAATATATAAAACCTAATTTAGACCCTAGGGAGTAATTGATCTTGCATTTAGTATATTAGTATAAGCTATGGGCTATAACATATATACACAAAGCAATTGATATAATAAATGTCCTAGATAGAGAACCTCATATCTACAATCCACACATTTTAAATCTCTCTAAGGACTGCCTGATGGTCGTTTCGCTGACTACATGGCTTACTCATATGCTTGAAATTATCAGGTGAGTATGATCAACCTCAGTGACCACATGCAGAGTACAGAGATTCCCTTTTACAAATAGCACAACTGTCTTATAAAATAGATTACCTAAGCTAAAAAAGTACAGCTATAACACTTGTAAGTATTGACCAGAAGTGACTTTATTGGGGATGGGTGAGCAGTTTTATAATAGGACTGAACAACAGGCCAGTAAGACGTTAAAGAGGAAGCCAACAACATGTCCACTTACCCAACTTAAACCTCCCTCCCCACATTGTCCACTAATATACAAAAGCACCAGGCTCAAGATGCTGAAATCAACAGGAGGGAATTCAAAGGTGTGGCCATGGTGCCAGCAAGTCTTATCCCTTAGCGTAACTTTCCCCAGTACGTGTAAACTGCATGCAGGCATACCTGGGGTGCGAGCAAGGGTAAAATCATAGGCATTGTGACTAGTATCATGTCCATTGTCACACCAGACATACAAATATCGCCTCCCCCAAAATACACAGGATACATAAGTCTCCACGTCTCCTAATACAGAGATATCAGACGGTGGCTGGAATCTAGGCTCTTCTGATCTAGAAGAATTTATAATTCAATAACTGAACCATATCGGAACCAAATAGAATTTCAGTAACAACCATAGCAATATCCCTGAACCAAATGACAAATGCAATTAAAAAATAATCCTAGAAAGCACTATATTGCCACTTTGGAAGACAGATTTATATATCCCAACTGTCCTGAATCCTGAGGAAACATTCAGCCCTTGTACAGTATATTAGCTTGTAACCTGCAGATCACAACTTCCCTATATTGTAGGATCTATAGAGTAGCCTGTCAATCAAACCCCTGCACAGTCATGAATATACATAACTGTTCCATTTTGGCGGCTGACATTGTCTTTCCCCTATGCGCCTATGAACCAGTGGCAGACCAACTTAAACTTATATGTTACATATTTAAAGAGAAAGAAAAGGGTTAATTACAGTAAGGGTGGTTAATCTGTGGAATTCTCTACCAAAGGAGGTGGTGACAGCGCATTCGATAGATAACTTTAAAAAGGGATTGGATATATTTTCATGGCTATCCTGGATAATTAGGGAGGGAGTATTGATCCAGGGAGGAATCCAATCGCCAGTATCTGGGGTCAGGAAGGAATTTTATATTTTTTTCCCTTTTGAGACAATTGGCAAAGTTTCACTTGGTTTTTTTTCTGTTTGCTTCCTCTGGGTCAATTAATAATTCACAATTAACAATTAATCTGCATATTGCAAATCAGAGGAGATCTAAAAATGTTGAACTTGATGGACCAAAAGTATTTTTTCAACCTCAATTACTATGGCCCTCATTCAATTGCAATTTGGCCAATTGAATAAGGCCCTAAATAAGCACATAAAATATTTTTTTTTAAGAAGTTTTTAGTTGGTAAGCATCTATCCAAAAGCAAGGTTTTCACTAACTAAAAACTTCTTTAAATAAAATATGCTATGTGCTTATTTAGGGCCCTATTCAATTGGCCAAATCGAAATTGAATGAGGGCCTATGTAACTATGTAATATATATATATATATATATATATATATATATATATATATATATATATATATATATTGTAAATAAATAGTACATCTGTGTGCACATTTGAATGTCTTAAGCAATTTAAAAAACCTGCTTTCAGCTCAGAATTCCGAGAAAAACAGTTATTACACTGCATTCTGGGAAGCTGAGCTGGGAAATGCAAATGTGCCCACAAATGTCTAACACTTCAATCCATAGCCATTTTCAAACATGGCTTCCTTTAAGCTTATGCCTGCTGTATTACACAGCTTTAATGCAAAGCCACGGCTGGATTTTACACACGCTGAGAATCCTATCCATGTACAGCTGTTTGAAGCTTATATAACGTATTGGCCCGATTATAAGCCGAATATAAGCCGAGCTTAGAAATTATTGCCGATTTGCGCGCTTGAGACTCGGGGGGTTAATGGTTTACAGTTCACAGGGGGCAGGGCTTTAGAAGGAGGCATAGGAATCGCACCTCCTGGCATGCAGTGTGGACGTGACCCCGGAAGTCCCTGCACGTGCGGTGACATGTCCTGGAGAGCCGTACTGAGAGCGGTGACCAGGTGCCGACCTGGGTTTGCACTGACCCGGGGGTACGCCAAGAAACCGGGTGAGTGGAGCGGGGAGGGGTATAATTCAGGAAGTTTATACCACACATGTGATTTCTCTGCAACGAGTAAGTAAATCTCGGCACCAGATTATTAAGGTCATTAGACCCACTCCCGTTGTAGGGATCCCCTTACAGATAATTTCTAATTTGCTGCTAGCAGAGCGTGAAAGTCTTCTGACCAACCATTACAGCTGGAACCCTCATGAGGATAATCCAACAATACTGGCACTAGATTGCTAAGGCTGTCTGACCAACTCTAGTCAGTAGGGACCTTATTTTCCTATTGATGTTATCGTTGTTTAAAATTTGGTTTATTTTTTAGGGTCACTCTCCATGATAACTTATGTGTCTAAGTACCCCAGAGTTTCATTTCAGTCCTGTGCCATCTTGACCACTGTAACACGACCAATTCTCTAACTGTGGATAATGTATCCATTACAAGTGTCATTTGACATATTGCTATCATATTAGGAATCCATATTGCTATCTTCAGAAAAAAAGCGGACGGCGAATACATGCTCTTTTCGGTTCGCCCCCTATACTTTATCATTGAGGAAACTTTGACCCTGCACCTCACAGTCAGCAAACACATTCCAGCCAATCAGCAGCATACACTCCCTTCCAGGGCCTTCCATCTGAAGGACAGCATACATTTTAGAATCATTCTGAAGCTGCATTCATTGTGAGAGGACAGATAGTGTAGCTGCTGAAGATTTAATAGGGAAATAGATAGCCAGGCTGTGTATTTAGCTTCCACTACAGACCTGAAGGACTCATCTGATATCTGCTGCAAGGACAGCAACCCAAAAAGCCCTTTTTAGGGCTAGAACCTCATTTATTTTATTTTATAATTTTTTCTGTGTAATCTAATTGCATATGCCTGCTTGCCAGCGTGTGTGTGTGACAGGCTAACACCTAACAGCTTATATTGCTTATTTTCACTACTCATACCTGGTGGTGTACCATACATTGAAAACAACCATTTTTTTCCTGTAATCTAATTTCAGTTGCCTGCCTGTGTCCGGCTCACAGCTTATATTGTGCTCAGTGAAATAAAACAACACTTTTTTGACTGTAATAGATTGAATAGCAATTGCCTGCCTACAGGCGTGTGTGTGAAGCCTATTGCATCTACTCCGCCAACTTTTGCCAGTGCACAGTGATAAGTCTTATCTGGTGCAACCGTAGTGTACAGTGACATAAAACAACACTTTTTTGACTGTAATCGATTGAATATCAGTTGCCTGCCTACAGGCGTGTGTGTGAAGCCTACAGCGCCTACTCTGCCAACTTTTGCCAGTGCACAGTGACACTCATATCTGGTGGCACCTTAGATTGCACGTGCAGTGCCCCAAATTCGAAGTAGGAGGTCCGACCAAGCATCTTTTGTCCACCTCCCTGTTCCAAAAATCAATGCCATATACACATCCCCTAATAGTGGACGTAACAGGGATTAAACCGATAGGAATAGTACTACTTAACAGTACACACCTTATAATAATGCAGACAGAGGCAGCGCAGAGAGAGGAGTCTGAAGAAGAGGAGTCAGAGGAGGAAGGTGGCTTTGAGGAGGTGGAAGACCAAACACAGCAGGCATCCCAGGGGGCTTGTTGTCACCTTTTGACCCTTGGTGGCTGGGTGGAGGAAGAGACCTTCAATGACATCAGTGAGGACAAGGAACGGGACATGGCTAGCTTGGTATCCAACCTTGTGCAAATAGGGAGTTTGCGATTGTGCAAAGGGACTGTTTGCGGTTGTTAGCGGTGCATTAAACGGGGAGATTGGTCTGTTACTGGGAAGCAGGAGTAATCCTTACACTACCTGATCGATACAACATCATACCTGATGTTTTAAAGCATGTTATTCCAAACAATTTAGGAATGTTAGGTGATGTATGCCCTTTATGGCTTAAAACCAGAATGCATCAACTATGTAATTTTCCGTGGGAGTTTTGCCATGGATCCCCCTCCGGCATGCCACAGTCCAGGTGTTAGTCCCCTTGAAACAACTTTCCCATCACTATTGTGGACAGAAAGAGTCCCTGTGGGTTTTGAAATTCGCCTGCCCATTGAAGTCTATGGCGGTTCGCCGGGTTCGCCCGTTCGCGAATATTTGATGGAAGTTCGCGTCCGCTGTTCGCGAACCGAAAATTTGATGTTCGCGACATCACTCATTATGGGTTAATATTAATCAATTAGGACTGCAAGGAATTGTTTAGTTTTTATATTGACCTTTCAGGATCGTGATTATGAATTGTTTTATTTATAAATCTAATAAAAGTAAAATTTAAATTGAATCTATTCTGTATGATAATTATACCACCCATGTACAATCACTGCATGTGCATAAAGGTATAACCCCCTGACCTGTCACACATAGAGTTATGGCTGATCACTTAGAGAGAAACGCATCATCTCTCCAATTTTAAGGGTGCGGCTTATATTGGATTACTATTTTTTATTTCTTTTTTACCTTTGAATTTAACAGATGCAGCTTATATGCGGGTGCGGCTTATATTTGGGTCAATCACATATTATAATTGTCTAACTGCAATTCATCGTCACGCTTGAGACGAATCGCAGTTAAACTGTGCATTGCGCAGCAGTAGCCGCGCTTGCGCAGAGCGCGGCCCCAACCGCGCGTGCTCAGAGTGCGGTGCGAGCCGCGCGTGCTCGCAGCGCGGCGCGAGCCGCGCGTGCGCGCAGCGCGGCGCGAGCCGCGCGTGCGCGCAGCGAGCAGCGCGGCCCAAGCCGCGAGCAGATGGGAGAGTGGGGAAGAGGGGGGGGAGAGGCACAGAGGGAGAGTGGGGAAGAGGCACAGAGGGAGAGTGGGGAAGAGGGAGAGTGGGGAAGGGGGGGGAGAGGCACAGAGGGAGAGTGGGGAAGAGGCACAGAGGGAGAGTGGGGAAGAGACACAGAGGGAGGGGGGAGAGACACAGAGGGATAGGTGGGAAAGAGACACAGGGGAGGTAGAGGAGGGGGAAAAGACACACGGGAGGGAGAACAGGGGAAAGATACACATGGGAGGGAAATGGGGGGGGAAGAGGGGAACAGACACAGGGGGAAGGGGGAAAGAGACACAGGCCAGGGGGGAACAAGCACAGAGGGAGAGGGGGGGAGAGGCACAGAGGGAGAGGGGGAAGAGACACAGGGGGGAGAGATACAGAGGGTGAGGGAGGAAGAGATACAGAGGGAAAGGGGGAAGAGGTACAGAGAGAGAGGGAAAAGAGGCACAGGGGGGGGACAGAGGAAGGGGTGAAGAGACACAGTGGCGAGACACACAGAGAGAGGCGGGGGAATACGCACAGAGGGAGAGGGGTGGAAGACACAGAGTGGGGAGAGACACAGAGGGTGAGGGGGAAGAGACAGGGAGGAAGAGGCACAGAAAGAGTAGGGGAAGAGACACAGGGGAGTGAGAGAAGGGGGAAGAGACACAGGGGAGAGAGTGCAGGGGGGAAGATACACAAGGAAGGGAAATGGAGACAGGAGGAAGGCCGGAACAGACACAGGGGGAGGGGGAAAGAGACAAAGGCCAGGGGGGAACAGACACAGGGGAGTGTTGGGGGAGACACAGGGGGGAAAGAGATGCATGGGAGGGAGAAGGGGGAAAGAGACACAGGGGAGGGGTTTAGAGACACGGGAGGGAGAGGGAGGTAAAAACACAGGGGCGCAGGAGATACAAGGGAGGTAGACGAGGTGGAAGGAGACACAAGGGAGGGAGAGGAGGGGGGAAATAAGACACGAGGGAGGAAGTAGACAGAGGGAGAGACTTGCAATGAGCTCCAAAGGGGCTCATTGCAAGGCCTGTGATGAGCGCCAAAGGCGTTCATCACAAGGCCAGTAAAGTAGAGGGGGAGAGGCTTACATTGTGTGGCAAACAGCATTGCCAGGCTTCAGTTTTTATTGCCGTCATTTTTGACGGGCAAGTCGCTAGTATATATATAGTTCACCACAACATCATTTATAATATGGTGGACAAAAGAGCGATAGAAGCCTCCACCGTACAGTAAATAGTACATTTGTGTTCATATTTGAATGTCTACAACAAGTTAAAAAACCTGCTTCCTGCTCGGAATTCCAACAGTTATTACACTGCATTCTGGGAAGCTGAGCAGGGACATGCGAATGCGCCCACAAATGCTTTGTTCTTAAATCCATAACCATTTTTAAACATAGCTTCCTTTAAGCTTATGCCCACTGCATTACACAGCTTTTATGCAAAGCCAAGGTTGGATTATACACAAGTTGGGAATCCTACCGACGGACAGGCGTTTCAAGGTTACTTCCTAACATCAGTGTGGGGCAGGATCCCATCTTGTGTTGTGGACCTTATGTTGTGGACCTTATGAGTAGGTAGTTCACCACAACAATCAATTAATATATGGTGGGCAAAAGAGAGATAGACAGTAGTACAGTGAATAAATAGTACATCTGTGTTCACATTTTAATGTCTTAAACAAGTTAAAAAAAAAAAAAAAAAATATATATATATATATATATATATATATATATATATATATATATATGAAGATTGAGGTAGCCGTGAGTGTCCAGTAATCCAGTTGAATAATCAGAGTATTGCAGTATATAGTGATAACTTTTTTATTGCATAAACATATTCATAAATATATGACAGGCTTCCGAGAGCTCCTCTCTTTCTCAAGTCCGGAGCAATACTGATATTATATTCACATTGAAACACAGAAATTACAGGCTGCTTTAAAAAAAAAAAGTATGTTCTGTTCTCTCAGCTGTGAAGAAGACTGCATGAGTGTAGATCAAAATAATTTGCACGTCATAGGGGGTTAAGGTAACATAAAGCTGTAAGGAGACAAAGAAAGAGACCAGAAAGAAACCAGAGGTAAAAAAATCATATCAGGAATATGGAAGGTTATAAGATAAGATAATGCAATGAAAATTCCATATTTACATTCAGTCCCATATTTTTCGTATTAAAGTGTGTTATAATTTTAATTTCAAAAGTCTTTCTTTCTTGTGTGCTTTTAAATGACCTCTGAGTATTTTACATCTCCGGTTCTGGATGGAGTGGTTAATTTGTGAAAGGTGGTGTCCCACTGTTATACAATTCCTGTCTTCATTGGGATTTTTGATGGAAAGTCTGTGAAGATTAATCCTTAAATGTAGTTTCTGGCTGTTTTCTCCAATGTAGCATCCCCTTTCACATACTGTACATTGTATCATGTAGACCACATTGGATGATGTGCATGAATATGATCCTCTGATGTTGTAGCTCTTGTTCTTGTGCGTGGCTGTTTCTTCTTTGCAGATGTGTAACATAATTTGCTGTGATTTTTGTTGCAAGTTTAGTGCCATTCTCTCTGTGGTGCTGTTCATTGGCCAATCTTCGGTTCAGCAATGTTTGTCTCAGATTTGGTGGTTGTCTAAATGCAAGAATTGAAGGTTTGGGAAATATATGTTTCAATTCTGCATCGACTGTTAGTTGTAGTTGTAGATCCTTAAATATTTTGCATATTTCTTCTAGAGCCGGGCGGTATGTGGTGACCAGTGGTGCATGTGATGAACTTTCTTTAGTTTTGTATTGCAACAGGTGTTCCCAGGGTGTTTTAATGGTAGAGATTGCTTTCTCTGTGATGACACTGAGTTTCTGCCAGTGTTTTTAAATGTTTGTCATGGTCCCCAGTGTTTGAACATATGTGGTGGTATTTGATGGCTTGACTATAAATTATTGCTTGTTTGGTATGCCAGGGGTAGAAACTAGAGCTCTGGAGGTAACTTAATTTGTCTATAGGCTTCCTATACACATATGAGTGAAGTCTACCATATGTGATGAATATGGTAGTGTCCAAAAAGTTCACCTGTTCAGCAGAGTAATCCATTGTAAGTTTAATAGATGGGTGGAAGGTATTAAAGGCCGTGTTGAAGTCTCTGAGGTTTTCCTCTCCCTCTGTCTATATGATGAACAGATCATCTATATAACCGTGCTATATGTAAGGTTTGTGGACATATGTGGACAAGAATCTCTGTTCTAGGTCAGCCATAAATATATTGTGGTGCCATTTTGGTGCCCATTGCGGTCCCCATTATTTGCAGGTAAACCTGTTCATTGAAGGTGAAGTAGTTGTGGGTCAGGATGTATTCTAGTAGTTTGGCAATGGTATCATAGTAATATTTATGGTTCTGGGCATGTGTTGAGGCATGCCTCAGCACCATCTTTGTGAGGGGTGTTGCTATAAAGAGATTCAACATCCATGGTTACGAGTAGTGTGTTAGCAGGTAGGTCCTCAATTAGGCTATGTTTTTTAATAAAGTCAGTAGTGTCCTGTATATAGTTGCTGGTGTTTGTAACTGGTGGCTTACAAGTATTTTCAATAAGACTAGATATCTGTTTAGTCATTGTGTCCATACCTGTAACAATTGGTCTTCCTGGGTTGTCTCCCTGGGTATAAAATATACACTATATATATATATATATATATAATCAGAGTATTGCAGTAAATAGTGATACCTTTTTTATTGGACAAACATATTCATAAATATACAACAAGCTTCAGGATTACTGGACACTCACGGCTGCCTCACTCATACATATATACGTATATGTGTGTGTATGTCCGTATATATATATATATATATTATTTATTTTTTTGTCATTCAGTCACGTTCGACTCTCTGTGACTCTATGGACCACAGCACGCCAGGTGCATCTCTCATTTACTGCCGCTCTGAGCTCCATCAAGTTCATCATGTTCATTGCTTCAGTGACCTCATCTATCAATCTCCTCCTCTGTCGTCCCCTTCTTCTTGTGCCTTCAATCTTTCCCAGCATCAGAGTCTTATAATATGGCCAAAATATTTGAGCTTCAGTCTCATGATCATACCATCTAGTGAACAGTTTGTCTTCATCTATTGGATCTTCTTGCAGTCCATGGGACTCTAAGCAGTCTTCTCCAACACCACAATTAAAAGGCGTCAATTCTACGGCAATCAGATTTCTTTTAGGTCCAGCTCTCACATCCATATGTTACTCCTGTGAATACCATAGTTCGGACTATGCAGACCTTTGTTGATATTTTAATATCTTGTCCAAGCTTGCCATAGCTTTCCTCCTCAGAAGCAAAAATCTTTTAATTTCATGACTACAGTCACCATCTGAAAAGATTTTGGATCCAAGAAAAATAAAATATGTCACTGCCTCCACTTCTTCCCCGTCTATTTGCCAGGAAGTGAGATTGCCGTTTGCCAGGATCCTTGTCTTTTTAACGTTGAGCAGCTGGCCAACTTTTACACTCTCTTCTTTTACCTTCATCAATAAGTCCTTTAGTTCCTCGTCACTTTCAGCCATCAAAGTAGTATCATCGGCGTATCTGAGGTTGTTGATACTTCTTCCAGCAAAATTGATTCTGGCTTTGGATTCATCCAGCCCGGTCTTGATGTTCTCTACATATAAGTTGAATAAATAAGGTGACAATATACAACCTTGTCACACTCCTTTTCAGATCTTGAACCATTCTGTTGTCCCATGTTCAGTTCTGACCGTGGCTTCTTGGTCGACATACAGATTCTTTAGGAGGAGGATGAGATGATCTAGTACTCCTATCTTTTTGAGGCCATGCAACATTTTATTGTGATCCACACAGTCAAAGGCTTTAGAATAGTCTATGAGGCAGAAGTAAAAGTTTTTTTGGAACTCTCTTGTTTTCCATCTTTGTGGAATTTTAATTCATATAACCTCTGCCTATAACTATTTTTATTATATTGCATGAGCTCTTCCTACAGCTATGAAACTTTACTTCATATTACCTCTTCCTATAACTACTTGTATTACTTTGCATTAGCTCTTCCTACTGCTTCCCCGTAAAACTCCCCCTACTGTTTCATAATACTTCTCAATATATCTCCACTGTTTTGGGTCATATATATTCACTATAAAAGTCCTTATATTGCTTCATGTAACCTCTCCCGCTAATTCCTGTTACTCCTTTAATCTTCTTTTTATAACTTGTTCTGATGCTTCATAAAACCTCTCATTGATCTCCTCCTACTGCTCGATATAAATACTCTCTATATCCTACACTAGCTCCACATGTTCCAGGTAACTCTATCTCTCCACAAACCAATCTCTATAACTCCTCCAATTGTTCCATATAACTTCTTCATGTAATGTCTTGTATTGACTTAACATCTATATCACCTCCTCCAGCTCCAGGTAACCTCAACCTATATAAGACCTCCTACATTTTCCTTAAACTTGTTCTGTTTTGCCCTTTCTTATTTCTTATTTATTTTTCGTTTCAACAACAGGCTAATATGTTCATTTATATATGAGAGCAATAGCTCTCTATAAACTCTCTTAGTAACCATGCCAAGCTATTTATGATTTCCTATAAAGAATTAATAATATGGGCTCCTGAAAAGTGTGAAGCCACTAATAATAATAATAATAATAATAATAATAATAATAATACATAGTAAAATATAAAGGCACTGCTCAACTGCAACCTTTTCATAAATTAACCGCTCAATCTGGGTATGTTTGATACTATACCATAAAATGGGATGTGTGCACTAGTAAAATATAAGTAGATAATAACGCTTGTAGTAGTCTTTGTAATTAATAGTAGTTTATTTCAAAGCAACTCATTTGGGCACTTGCCGAGATTGCTTTCTAAATATGTGTCAATATTTAATTAGTGAGATTTAGGCATTTGTATGAATTTCCAGTAACATTTTTAGCTTTTATTGAGTGATATAAATACTAAATTATTTGTGGCTGTATTAAATTGGAAGCACAGTTTTTTCTTCGGGGGGTTTAATAATGTCATCATTCAGTAGTTTCTAAAACTTATAATGAATGAATTACCTTCCAAAATGTCTCTCGTGAAATCTGCAAACCCAAAAATGTCCTCAGTGGTTGGAAACATTTATGTATACAGTGGTACCTCTGGTACATTAATCCGTTCCGGACTGAAAGGTGTAACCCGAAAACGGTGTAACCCGAGGTAGCATTTCCCATATAAATCAGTGTAAATTCAATGAATACATTCCAGACACCAGATTTTAGTTTCAACTGATGGTCTTGTTTTTGGATACAAACCCTTAAAACTAAACTTTACTGAGAGGACTTGAGGGCCCTATGGAATGGTGGGTATGTAGAGAAGGAGAAGAAGGACACAGGTCGATTGCTTGATCTTTGGCTCTTATAGGCACAAGCTGGGCACATTGGCTCATAGGCACAGGCTGGCACATTGGCTCATAGGCACAAGCTGGGCACATTGCTCATAGGCACAGGCTAGGTACATTGGCACATAGGCACGGGCTGTTTGGGTTCTTACCAGGCACAGGCAAATTGGGTTCTTGCAAGCACAGGCAGATTGGAGGCACTTGAAGGCACAGACTATAAGGCAATCATGATTACAGTGTTTATAGCCTGCTTCCTTCTTTCAGATTAGATCACGTGATCGCGATTACAGTGTTTACAACTTGCTTCCTTCTTTCGGATCCGATCAAATGACCGTGCTTACAGCTTGCTTCCAGAAAATTGCAGAGGAGAAGCGGTGTTACCCATGGTAGCATTGTAACCCAAGGCAGAAAATTTGTGAGGAGAAGTGGGTGTAACCCAAAAACAGTTTAACCCGAGAGCATTGTAACCCGAGGTACCACTGTACTATAAAATGGGTCCTAAATCCTCAAAATAACTACAGAGAACGTAATAATCTATTCTAGGACACATTTTAAGTTTTTTCAAGAGTGCTACTTACTAGAGAAGGAACTGGCAAACCACACCAGTATCCCTACCAAGAAAAGAACATGGATAAGCACAACCATAGACATAACAATATGGCACCGGAAGATGAGCCCTCAGGTCAGAATGTGCCTACCATATTATTGGGGAAGAGCAGACAGTAAGTACGAGTAGCAACAGATATAATGAAGTGCTTGTCTGGAGGGGAAAGGAAAGTTCACTGCTGCAAAGAACAATTTAGCATAGGAACCTGGAAAGTTAGAACATGAACCAAGGCAAACAGGACATGGTCAAACATGAGATAACAAGATTAAACATCGATATCATGGAAATTAGTGGACTCAAATGTATTGGAATGGGACAACCACCAGATCTTCTACTGTGGTCAAGAATCCTACAGAGAAATGGAGTAGCCCTAATAATCAATCAAAGGGTGGCAAAAGCAGTGCTCGGTTACAAGCAAATAAACAAGAGAATGATTTCAATTTGAATTCAAGTAAAGACATTTAATATCATAGTGATCCAAGTCTATGCTCCAACCATGCATACACTGAAGAGGCTGACGTTGTCCAATTCTATGAGGGTATTCTACACCTCCTTTATAAAATACAAATAAAATATATTATTCTCATCATAGCAGCTTGGAATTCTAAATTAGGGAACCAAATGATGCCAGGAATAACAGGCAAGTGTGGCCATGGAGTATAAAATGAAGCAGGTCAGAGCAGAATTCTGTAAAGATAATACTCTGGTCATAGTAAGCACCATCTTCCATCTTTCAGCCTCAGAGAAGACTTTTGGCATGAGAAGTCTCTTGAATCTGAATATAGAATTCAGGTTGCCTATACACCTTGTAGCCAAAGATGGAGGAGCTCTATAACGTCAGCAAAAACTAGACCTCAACCAGAATTTGGCTCAGATCCTAAGCTTCATATTTCAAAACTCAGGATTAAACTAAGGAAAATCATATACAAATCAAATAATATCTTCTAGAGAAGGCGTTGCGGCCAAGAAATATTCAAGTTGAATAAATAATGGGACAGCAAGGTCAGATAGTTGAGATCATTGAAGCAATGAACATGAGCTTGACGGAGATTAGAATGTTGTGGCTGACATGTGCCTGGCATGCTGTAATCCATAGCACCACAAAGAGTTGGACACAATGAATGACTAAACAAAAACAACAATATTTTGGATTAATAATCTATTCTGATTGGCTAAAACATGATCAACACATTATTCAACCAATTAGAATATCCAAAAACAATATATATATAAGGTGAGGGCATGGTCAAAAAAAAATTACTCAGAGTGGGACAACTGAGTGTTTTTATGTTTAAATGACATCACACAAATTATAATCATTTTAAATCTGTCCTTTTCTCTAATTTCTAGTTGATGCGTAAAAATGCTAATATCCAAATGTAATTCTTAATACAAATTCTAAACCATTCTATAAAAGCCTCCTTTCTCATAAGGAATGTGTAGTATTGAAATGAATAAGATAACTGCGACTGCAATAAATGCTACCAGTGCTGCTCTTATAAAGGTGATTTAGCAGATGTTTGTACGTGGAAATGCTTCTTCCAGATGCTGAAACTGTGGAGAGAAATTTGAGCAAACGCTTAGGATTGTAATTATTGGAATCAAATTATGTTACAAAGATTTTTATGTTTACTCTTAATTTGAAGATGTACATTGTGAGCAAAAACCTTTTTGAATAACCTTCTATTTCTTATAATGTTCCAAAATACACACAAAATGGGATTAATAAGTAGTCTTATGGACTTACTGTACAGGCAACAACAAAAAAGAGGCGCTCCGTCAGATAACAGACTATCCTTAATAGGTTAGTTCTTTGCAGCGGTAGCTAGAGCTTTTTCTGTCCCCTTGACTCTTTTCCCCTTCCTCCCCCTTGTCTCTCTCCCCCTAATCCCTCTTGTCTTTCTCCCCCTCCTCCCTCTTGTCTCTCTTCCCCCTTCACTCCTTGTCTCTTTTCCCTTGTCTCTCTTCCCCTCCTCCCCCTAGTCCCTCTCTCCCTCTCCACCTTGTCTCTCTCCCCCTTGTCTCTCTCTCCCTCTCCCCCCTTGTCTCTCTCCCCCTTGTCTCTCTCTCTCCCTCTCCCCCCTTGTCTCTCTCCCCCTTGTCTCTCTCTCTCCCTCTCCCCCCTTGTCTCTCTCCCCTTTGTCTCTCTCTCCCACCTCCTCCCATTGTCTCTCCCCCATCTCCCCCTTTTCTCTCTTCCCCCTCCTCCCCTTGTCTATCTCCCCCTGTCTCTCTCTCCCCCTCCTCCCATTTGTCTCTTTTCCCCTTCCTCCCTCTTGTCTCCCTCCCCCACTTCTCCCCTTGTATCTATACCCACTTCTCCGCCTTTATCTCTCTCTCTCCTCCCTCTTGTCTCTCACCCCCTTGTCTCTCTTCCTCCTCCTCCCCCTTGTCTCTCTCCCCCTCCTCAACTTGCCTCTCTGCCCCTTTTTTCTCTCCCCCTCCTCCCCCTTGTTTCTCTCCTCCCTTATTTTTCTCCCCCACTCCTCCCTCTTGTCTCTCTTCCCCCTTCACTCCTTGTGAAGGAAAGAGTCAAGGGGGTAGGAGGGAGCCAGGGGGAGGCTGTACAATGCCAAATTAATAGCCGTAAGTCTAGCGGGCTCCGTAACGGACTACAGGTTTTTACGTTGTGGGCATGTAATAGGGCTGCATATCTCCTTCTGCTTTTCTACATTGTTTTATGAGTAATTTCTGCTTCTCAACTACCCATGAAGTGCTTTGTACCGTAACTGGATTGATTTATTAAAAATTCAAATGCTTAAAAGACCAAGCAATAACTGACTATTCACATTAACAAGAAGGAAAAATAAAAAAGGATTCATGTCACCAGAGCATAAAAACTTAAAAAATAAAAAAATTATCCTTTTCCAGTAGGACATATTTTTTTATCTGAAGTTTCTAATTAAACCTGAATTTTAGGGATTTTTAAAATGTTGATTATTGTTCTTTACAAGAAAACTTGAACTTTAACATATTACATTTGTTTGTGCATATAAACTTTAATAGAGAATAGTCACTGCTTTTAATGGGAAAAAAGTTTCACTGATATTAAAATTTACTGGCAAAAGTAATTTGGTTCTTTATCAGCATATTATCAGATCTTCTTTTCAAAAACAATATTTTGGAACATAAATACAGTATAGGCTTTGAAAAATGCAATTACAACTTACACTTTTTTTTTCTTTTGTATATCCTAGATGAGATCCATTGCTATTGTGCCGGCAGCTATCAAATCACTTTAAACCCAAATATTACTTTTTTTGCGTCTTTCAGCCGTTTCTGACTCTCCGTTACCTCATGAGCCGTAACACGCCAGGCACATCTTTATATCCAGGGTCATGCTGATTCACTTGGGGCCTCATTAAATTGTCCACATTGTAGTTACTGTAGCCATTATGTAGCCCGCAAAAGTTACTGCTATTAAATTGGCCCCTTTTAGCTACTCGCAATCTATTTGAGGGTTACAAGCTGACAATTCCTACAGGCTGCCAAAATCATAACTCCAACCCAGCAAAGCCATTGATCTTTCAAGCCCGCACATATTACAAGTGCTAAAATCGTTAATCCCTATTAAATTGCTTCAATTCCCCAAGCCCGCAACTGCTTTCAATCCTATAAATGGCAAATGTAGAAAAAAATGAGACAATAGAATTCATCAATTCATGCAAATTATAAAAAAAATTTATAAAGTTTTATTTCTTTGTTATATCGATCCCAGAAATCAATGGGTTAATACATATCATGGAACCCGCATGCACTAGATCAGTAGATTTATTGATTTTTATACATTTTAACATTTCTGGATTGCGAGTCAGATCGCTAATCGGACTTCTAAACACTAATGATTTGTGGTTTAAACTCCATGTTTTATTAACTTAATGATGATGGTCTCATTTACTATTGGCTCTGTCTAAGCTGCAAGTCTGCGGGTTTGGCTCTGTCTAAGCTGCAAGTTAAGGGTTTGGCCCTGTCTAAGCAGTAAGATTCGTGCTTGCTTACTTGATCCTGATAAGGCCCTGAAATGTTAAATATACAAGGATGATTTACGATTTTGGCTTTCTGCCATGTACTTACGAGCTTGAGTCAATTTAATCAATCTGTAACTGTTGCAATTTTCAAGCCCGCAGTGGCCTTCATACAGCCGTAAGTCTGCGTCCTTGAAAATTGCAACTGGCGTGGGTTGTCAGTTCCTTCTAAAGTGGGCCACAGCATACAGCTCCTGGTATTTCAAGGTGATCTCTCATCCAAGTACTTACAAGGCCCAACCCTGCTTGGCTTTCGGGTAGTGTGACCTCTTGGTTCCCTAACTGGAATCAAACCCAGGTCAAAGTGGTGAAAGCACCGGGTTAATAAACACTAGTCCACTGCTTAAAAAAAAAAAGAAGAACTTTGACCTTCTTAGTAATGTTGTTGCCCATATTGAGTAAATACATATATAAAGTGTATTGCAAAGTTTCCATGCTGTGTACAGACTTCACTAGAGATATTTATATTTCCACTTTTAAGAAAAACAATGGTTTTGCAGTAAAAAATATATATATTTTTTATTTTACTTGTTGTTCTGTCTTTTGAATAAAGAAGTAGAGAGCAGAGACAAGTTTAATTTTGTACTCCATTCTGAATTTTCCTCCAATGGTATCCAATACTCTCTCCCTTCTTCTTACGCCCAAAGTGTTGACAAATCACAAAGACAACAGAAGGCAGGTACAGTAGAATCTCAGTTAACCATCAGCCACAAAATGCTTTCAAGATGTCATCCACTGTACTTCTCTGCAATTCAATATTACCTGGAAGCAGACAGGCGTGAGTGACTGAGCCAGCGCAGTGTTGCCGTTATATTCCCTGGGTTCGGGCACCGCACCCTCCAGACAAACATACCTGTGTGTAAGTGAGGAGTGAAAGCTGCTGCTGCTAGAACAGCCCTCACTGCCACATATACTTAGCAAATAATCCTTTGCGCAGCTAAACTAGGCCTCTTTAAATAGTGACTCTCAAGCAACTAGAAACTGCATTTATCAATCCCTGTGGGTGCCGGATAACTGAGTCTAGTGTATTTTGTTTTTATGAAAAGACTAGTTCAGTTCAGGATACATTCTAGCCAAGCTGTAATTCTCCTAGATTGGGTAGATAAAAGTAGAAATGCCATGCTAGCCCATCTTCAGATAATTCCAAGTGTTTATCTTTATGTAATATTTATCATTTAGGCAGTACATTCATTAAACTTTGGGTAGGAATTTAATTTTACCAAAATTCTGCATGGTCTAAATGGAAGTCTAAAAAGGGCCACTTCATTCAGACAGGCATGAGTGACCGAGCCAGCGCAGTGTTGGCGTTACATTCCCCGGGTTCAGCACCGCACCCTCCAGACAAACATACCTGTGTGTAAGTGAGGAGTGAAAGCTGCTGCTGCTAGAACAGCCCTCACTGCCACATATACTTAGCAGATAATCCTATGCACATCTAAACTAGGCCTCTTTAAATAGTGACTCTCAAGCAACTAGAAACTACATTTATCCATCCCTGTGGGTGTTGGATAACTGAGTCTATTGTATTTTTTTTATTTTTTATGAAAAGACTAGTTCAGTTCAGGATACATTCTAGACAAGCTGTAATTCTCCAAGATTGGGTAGATAAATGTAGAAATGCCATGCTAGCCCATCTTCAGATAATTCCAAGTGTTTATCTTTATGTAATATTTATCATTTAGGCAGTACATTCATTAAACTTTGGGTAGGAATTACATTTTACCAAAATTCTGCATGGTCTAAATGGAAGTCTAAAAAGGGCCACTTCATTCAGTAAAATTTGGAGCACCCCATTGTAAAGATCTCCTAAAAGCATGTTGAAAAACATTTTGAATTTTTGAAATACGTGCATTTTTTACTGAGATATGATTAATTAGACCTCTGTTTACTTGAGTGACTTGCAAGTCACCAGACAGACCCACAGCTGCAGCTCCGTGGAATGCGCATCAGCAAAGAAATAGTTAAACCTTCACATATTGTTCTATGTAGAGGAAGGAATGCTGGAAACTGAAATATATTACTTGCGGTTTAACTGATTGCTGCTGCAGAGAAATGCAGAAAAAAACTTGGAGCCTCATTCAATTCGAAGGTCGTATCTTGTGGTATATAAGCTGTATGTCTACAATTCCAATGCTATTCAATTATTATCATTTATTTGTATCGCGCCAACATATTCCGTAGTGCTGTACAGGGGAGGAGAACAAGGAAATATACAACATACAATATTGACAACAGCATGGATGGCCCTGTTTTGAGCTTCAAATGTTGTAAAAGTGCTTTTTCCCAAAGCACCCCACAGGATTAGACACTCGCCACTTACAATCTAAAGGAACAAAGGCGCAATTGAATTCAATTGAACAAAGGCGCAAGTTTAGGGCCGAAGCATCAAGCCCATAAACCCTGGTTTCACATGTAACGCTTCTGAGTATCTAATCCAATGAAGCTTGCCAAAATCAAGCAAGCCTATAATTTGCGATCCCGTCAAAGGTAAATTAACCAATAGGAACTGGATAATGCCAAATAACGCCACGGAAATGGGTTTAAAAGGCTGTGATAACTGTAACTCCATGACTGTGCTGTAACTGAGAAAGTTAACACACAGGTCTAGGCGTTGGTGGGTTTTTGAGATATAGAGAGAGACAGAGAGAGACAGAGAGACAGAGAGAGAGAGAGAGAGTGCTAGAGAGAGCAAGTGAGAGATAGAGAGAGCGAGTGACAGATAGAGAGAGATAGAGACTGCTAGTGAGAGCGACTGAGAGATAGAGATAGAGAGTGAGTCAGAGATTGAGAAAGAGATAGAGAGATAAACACAGTGAGATAGAGAGAGAAACACCGGAGGAGCAGAGAGAGGGGGACACCTGAGGAGGAAAAGAGGAGAGGATGAGGGTGAGGAGAGGAGGAGAGTGATGAGAAAGAAGGGAACACCAGAGGAGGAGAAGAGGAGAATCAGGAGAGGTAGAGGTAGGGTGAGAGGGAGAGGAGAAAGCAGGTCAGGGAGGGAAGGTAGAGGTGTAGGAGAGAAGAAGGGGGAGGGATTTGCCCCCAGATGTAGGCACACAAGGTGTAGGAGCAGAGGGCCACTGGCCTGATCCCATGGGGAGGTAGTGGGGATGAGGGGCAGGCCCCAGGAAAAAAACAGGAAGCCCAGGAACCCCAGGCACAGTTGAGAGGGCAAGAGGTTGTGCCAAAGCACAGGGCCCACAATTATAACCTAGAGGAGATGGACATCCTCCTAAGGAAAATCCATGCCCGCTATAGCATCATATGTGGTGGGAGGGATGTGAGGCCTAGCGAGAAGACAAGTGCCTGGAAAGAGGTGACTGCAGCTGTTGCCTCATTAGGGGTTGCAAACAGGGATGTGAAGTCTGTTAAACACCAATATGAAGACTGCCGGATGAAGGTGAAGAGGATGATGGTAGAGGAGGACAAAACAGCTTGTGCAACTGGTGGTGGACCACCAGTTAACATCACATACTGCGAATGGGAGTGGACCCTAAAGGAGTGGATGGAGCCAGCGGCAGTAGTGGGCCTTCCAGGACAGGTGGACTCTGACTTTCAGGCAACCCTGCAATGTGAGTATCATATGCACCATCACACCCTCATATGCACACGCATGAACCCCACACACATAGATAACTGACATACAATAGCACTGTACTCTCTCTGGTTATGACTACAGATATATGGGGCAGCAATAACCATGTTAATTTTATAATATTCAAATCATTGGGTAAAATAAAGGAACAAAAATAGCTTATGGATGGGTGAATTACTCTTAAAGAGCTTTTAACATATAATGTCCCATATTGATATCACATAAAATCTTCCCTCATATGGCAAAATTACTTTGCTAATCCTTGGGAAGATATAAAAAATGTGTTTATATATAGCTCAAAAAAAGTTTAAATTTTAAAACCAATCTAGAGAAAAGCGCATCCTTAGTACTCTTTCCGGTTATCAAAAAAGTTTTATAATTAGTTGTTGTATAATAATATTTATTGTATAATTAATATTTATATGGGGAGTACCAAAAATAATTTTTGTAAGGGTTATTAATTACTAAACTCCTTATTGTCAAAGACTACTATATGTCATTAATGCAGACTTGCAATTCTAAGTAGTCAAAGGAGTCGAAGAATATACTATAATTCACCAATAATTATAATACTGCATAATGATACTCCCCCAATAGAAAGATCCACATAACCAGTACTTGCGCTTCTGTAGAAATAGGGATCTGACCTTTTTGCATATTCTAATTGCAGCTTTTCAAGGTTTTGATCCAAAGGAAGATGAGCAAAACTTCCAAAGAAACTTTTGCAATTATACTTGGCTCCTAAACTAGAAACTGCACTAAATGAATAAACATATTAATAGGAAGTAATTGTGCTGAAGGGCCATTTAGACCACTCAGGCCTCCTGGGGTTGATTGAAGGGGCCACTTGACCTGGCAGGACAGGGGTATGTGATAGGAGGTGGCTAGCTGGGGGCTTGGAGCCAATTCTAGGCTCTTTGGCGCCATCTGCGCCATTATGCCTCCAGCTAGCTATGTGTGAGGATACCCACCCATCCCTAAAAAAAAAACATAAATAAATAAAATAAATGAGGATGCCCACCCTCCCTAATATATATATATATATATATATATATATATATATAAAAGGTAATTCAGAGGTACTCATCAGAGAACGAACCAACCTTAATAGGTTAGTTCTATAGCCATGATAAGCCACTCTGAGAGCAACCTCTTTTAGCTCACTTGTGCCCTTCACAGGGAGAAATATCCTGTAGTATATCAGTCTGGTCCCACTCAAAAGAGTGACCCAGCCCCAAAATACCAGGCAATTCTACCCTGAACAGGAGAAACAGCAAACTACAGACGCGTTTCGGCCTTTATGAGCCTCATCAGTGAGATGCAGTTGAACTTCCTAAGGCACAGTGAGCAAGGGGTCCACATCTGGAGTCCCCTATTACCCTTAGGGAGACTAAACCCTAAGGGTAATTTGCATAAACAAAAAAAGGTAAGTCAGAGGTACTCATCAGAGAACAAACCAACCTTAATAGGTTAGTTCTATAGCCATGATAAGCCACTCTGAGAGCAACCTCTTTCAGCTCACCTGTACCCTTACCCAGGGAGAAATATCCTGTAGTATATCAGTCTTGTCCCACTCAAAAGAGTGACCCAGCCCCGAAATACCAGGCAATTCTACCCTGAACAGGAGAAACAGCAAACCACAGACGCGTTTCTGCCTTTATGGGCCTCGTCAGTGAGGTGCAGCTAAACTCCCTAAGGCACAGTGAGCAAGAGGTCCACGTCTGGAGTCCCCTATTATATATGCTAATGACGTGGAGCGCAAGTGACGTCACATTCGCGCCGGATCAAGAAGGGGCGGAGGCCGGAGCAAAAGCAGGTAAGTGAGGGGAAAGGGAGAGGGGGAGGTATTTAGGGGGTTTAGAATGAGGAGGGGGGTTTAGGTTGAAGAGGGGGGTTTAGGTTGAGGAGGGGGGAGGGAAAGAGACACAGCGTATAACACTCACATCGGCGTATAACACACACACATCATTTGCCCCCTATTTTCAGGGAGTAAAAGTGTGTGTTATATGCCGATAAATAAAGGTATATAGTTGTAACCATGTTGCTGGTTGTCTGTATAGCCACCACATGTAGATTTATTATTCTGTGCATCAACTCCCGAGATATATAATAATAAAGCTTTGTAGCACACATCATCCATATACTGTATACATAGAGCATATTCTCTAAACGTGCTATTTAATATAACAGAAACGTAATTTAGACCAAACTTGCCCTTTAAATAATAAATAAATAAATAAATAAAATAAAATAAATAAATAAAATAAATAATACATTTTATAATGGAATATATTATTAATAAAGTTTGTATTATTTTTTTTTGACATTGTAAATTTATTTTTCCCATTATAAAGGTATTTTTGTCATAAAAGCCTATTATAATGATCTTTAAGGCAACCTGGTGCTGAGGGTGGTTGTCAATCAGTCTGATAATGCCCCAAGAGTTTGCAAGATAACTAAAGGATGTTTGTACAAGTATGTAGTGTAACATTATCCAATGGCTAGAAGTAATATTTTACAGACAGTGATGAAACTATAGCTTATAACATTCTCATAATCTTTCAATAAATACTGCCTATTAATATTCATTGGTTTGAAAAATAGAGGCACATTTATTTGAAGAATACACATCAATTTTCTTAAAAGAAATTCAATTTACTTTATCTACTAGAAATTAAGATTATCCTTCTGAGAAGCTACAGTAAACAAATTCACAATTATTAGAGCGGAGGCCCCCAAGTATTAAAAAGATTTAAAATGTTGATATTTGATAAGAACACAATGTTATTATGTTTTTTTCCCCCGGTTCTCTAAACGCAGAGAATGAGCTTCTGTTAATATCTGTTCCTTCTGAGTATTAGGGATCTTGAAGTTATACATTTCCATCATTATTTTTAAATGACATATTTTCGGTATTACAAAACATGTTTTTTGGCGTGAAATTTATGAAGGAACACAACGTCTTTGCTCCATCTTCTTATATTGTAAATTCTCCTATAGCAATACATTTGTACCAATGTGCTCTCTTGTCTTATTTTTAGTCTTCAAATGTTGCCAATTTTCATTAAGGTGTTATCTTACCCCTAACTACCATTGTTGTTGTTCAGTCATTCAGTCATATCTGACTCTCCCTAACTCTTTAAAGTTTTCTTGGCAAAGATACTGGGGTGGGTTACCAATTCGGTCTCCAGTGGACGGTGATCAGTCTTACCTCTCTGATATGATCTGCCCATCTTGAGTGACCTTACATGGTATAGCTACACGAGGTACACAAGCCCTTTCACCATGACAAGGTAGCGAGCCAGACTATTAATGCTTTACAAATAATAATACAGATAAATTATTGTACCTGCCTCTGATTGGCTAGAACTAATTATGAATTTTATGCTAATTTAGCTCGGATTTTCAGGGGCGTTCCTTTTTTCAAATCAACTGAAGAAATGTTGCAACTTCAGGGTAAGTTTATTTTGGGATCTTTTTATGCAAAATATGTTTACGTGTACTACTGATTCTCCTCTATCAGATGCATTCATAATCCAGGACACTCCATATACACTTCTCAGGGTGTATATTGTGACATCTTCTTCCTTTAACACCTCAGTATATTCTGCTCTGTGTCTTTTCACTGTCAGATAATAATAAACTGAGCAGTCAGTGTCTTGGCCAGGTGCGAAACGTCTCTCAACAATCATTATGTATGAATATGAAATAACAGACAGATGACAAATAACTTCACACATTTCTGCCTGAGGCTGTGAACAAAGGTGAGCTTTGCAGATGTCCTATGTACTGCTGTATGCGTGTGGCAGCCGGTGACATGCTTACGGTACAAGTGCCATGGTAACACGTCGCTTTACAGTTCAGGTAGCTGCCGCTTTTGTGTAAACGCATTTAAATCACACAATAGAAGCAAATTCTTTACATTGAATTTATAATATATACTTTATAATACCATTTTATTTCTCAGTATAATCGGAAAAAGAATGTAAAAAATTTAAGAATTTGTCAACTCACCTTAAAGCACCATTGTTATGTGCAAACAACACAAGAAGATGCTTTAAAGGGATATGGAAGGTTTCTGTATTTTACTAGGTATATAATATAATTACATTTATGTACTTTATTTTATTTCTACAAGCTAATATCACACAAATATTAACTACTTGGGTCCGCCCACTGCAGCTCATGAAGACACAGAGACTATACTAATGATTGTGCAGCGTAGTGGCCTAGCCTATCAGTGATCATCATTAGTGATGTCGCGAACATAAAATTTTCGGTTCGCGTACCGCGAACGCGAACCACCGCAAATGTTCGAAAAACCGCCATAGACTTTAATGAGCAGGCGGATTTTAAAACCCACAGGGACTCTTTCTGGCCACAATAGTGATGGGAAAGTTGTTTCAAGAGGACTAACACCTGGACTGTGGCATGCCGGAGGGGGATCCATGGCAAAACTCCAACGGAAAATTACATAATTGATGCAGAGTCTGGTTTTAAGCCATAAAGAATTGAAGAAAACAAAAATAATAAAGTTTTATTTACATTCTTAGGAGACAACGTCGATTAAAAACTCTTTAAAATCAAGGGAAGTAGGAAGTAATTCCTTAAAAACATTTTAATATTGAATCCCTTATTTTCCACACTTTTGATAAGTCAAATACTAATATTTGAGGGATCTTATTTCCTCTTGTCTTATCTTACTAAGTGTGTGATTTTATTAGGTTTGGCTTCCAGACTGTTTTAAATATATATCTTTCTTTTTATCATTTATATCTTGGTGTCCTGTCACCTTCAAATTCTTTTAGATATGTATTCAGTTTTGTATAATTCTAAAGTTGACATATCTGACGTTCTAATTATTGTTATATAAACCAGATGCCCTTTGAATCTCTATAACAGTTTTAGATTGTACTGGTATATTTCTCCAGTTGTTATAGTGACTCACTGTTGGAGATTATTTATAACATAGAGGTTATGGCTGGAAAAAAGATTTTCTGGCAAAATTACCTAATAAAATCACACACTTAGTAAGATAAGACAAGAGGAAATAAGATCAGGTATTGATCCCTCAAATATTAGTAATTCACTTATCAAAAGTGTGGAAAATAAGGGATTCAATATTAAAATGTTTTTAAGGAATTACTTCCTACTTCCCTTGATTTTAAAGAGTTTTTAATCGACGTTGTCTCCTAAGAATGTAAATAAAACTTTATTATTTTTGTTTTCTCCAATTCTCTATTGAATATATGTGAAATAGGTGTTAAGCACCAAGAGAAAGTAAATACACTTCCCACTACTAATATATGTAATCATCAGTGGTTCAATCCACAAATCTGGGCTTTTTATTTAAATCTTCAGGAACTTTATCTTATCCCTCTAGAAATTGTGGGCCCTATTAAATTCCAGCCTCGTAAATAAGAGGCTTCTACTTAAGCCCTACGTACTGCAAAGTTTCTCTAACTTACAATGCTATTAAATTAGCCCTGCTGCGAGCAACGTATGAGCTACGCAGCAGGGCCGTACGTATCTACACTGCGTAAATGTACATGAGGAGTGACAGCCTGCGAGATGATATCGCAGGCTCCCACTCCTCATCAATTGCTGCGGGGGTACTCCAAATAACCCCCCCGGCACCTAAAATTAACCCCCCCTCAATGCAGGGGGTCCCCGTCGGGACCCCCGAAGTGTCCTCACATGAACACCTTGCTGCAGGGGTCCATAGGAACCCCCGCAGCCCCACACATTAACCCCTTGCAGCGGGGGTCCTCGATCGGCACCGATCAGGCCCCCCGCTGCATTTAAAACTTTTAAATTCCCCGCCGCGGCTCCTTAAAGGGGCCGCAGCACACTATTACCCAATCCCGGCCGTGGCACTTAAAATTAACCCCCCTCTATGCTGGGGGTCCCCATCGGGACCCCCGAAGTGTCCCCACATAAACCCATTGCAGGGGGGGTCCCCGATCTGCATAGATCAGGCCCCCCCGCTGCATTTAAAACTTTTAAATTCCCCGCCGCGGCTCCTTAAAGGGGCCGCGGCACACTATTACCCAATCCCAGCCGCGGCACTTAAAATTAACCCCCCTCTATGCTGGGGGTCCCCATCGGGACCCCCGAAGTGTCCCCACATAAACCCCCTGCAGCGGGGGGCCCCGATCGGCACCGATCGTGACCCTGCTGCAATTCAATTTTAAATGTCCCGCCTCGCGGGTCCTCAAAGGACCGTAAAGGTCCTGAAAGGACTCGCACTAAAAATATTAACCCCAGGCAACTATAATTACCCCATTAACTCATGATGGTCAATCCAGACCACCATAAGGCCTAAATTAACCCATTAACTCATGATGGTCAATCCAGACCACCATAAGGCCTAAATTAACCCATGAACTCATGATGGTCAATCCAGACCACCATAAGGCCTAAATTAACCCATTAACTCATGATGGTCAATACAGACCACCATAAGGCTCTATTTAACCCCATCAGTCCCATAAGGGTATATTATTACCATTATGGGCCTGTTACAACCCAACATTAACCACATAAGTGCCATGATGGTCCTCAAGGACCATCATGACACTAACTACAAACACTACACTATAACCCCCAATAAACCATTTAATCTAAACTAACCCCCCTCTACACTAATCTATTAACACTTACACTACCTACCTACACTACCTACCCCCTAATAAACCTCCCCAACACTCTAATTACAAAAAACAAAAAACCTACAGCACAGAAAACAAAAAACCTACAGTACAAAAAACAAAAAAACCTACAGTACAGAAGAAAAAAAAATTACAACCCCACCCCTCACTACAGAAAACAAAAAAATACATTACAACCCCACCCCGCACTACAGAAAATAAAAAAATTACACACCTGAAAAGGAAAGACAGATAAACACAATACAATACATACATATAATACATTACATACATTACATACAATACATGACATCACATATTATAATTGTCTAACTGCGAGACGTCGTCACGCTGCGTTGCGCAGTGCGTACGACTTTGCGATGAGCGCCGCAGGCGCTCATCGCCCGGCGAGCCTCGCGCAGCGAGGCGAGCCGTTAAACCGCTCTGTTGCGTAGTGCGTATGACTTTGCGATGAGCGCCGCAGGCGCTCATCGCCCGGCGAGCCTCGCACAGCGAGGCGAGCCGTTAAATCGTAGCACTTTGGCAATGAGCGCCGCAGGCGCTCATTGCAGGCGAGCCTCGCGTAGCGAGGCGAGCCGTTATATCGTAGCATCGTTACATCGTAGCACTTTGGCAATGAGCGCCGCAGGCGCTCATTGCAGGCGAGCCTCGCGTAGCGAGGCGAGCCGTTACATCGTAGCAATTAGAAAAAAAAATACGAGGTGAAAAAAATTACGAGATAAGCGGCGGAAGAAAAACACAAAAAAACCCCACTAAATACACACAAAAAAAATAAATAAAGGTCACTTACAGCATGGGGAACCAGGCAGGAGGTCTGGAAGTGAGTTGGAACTGCAATTTAGATCGATTTAGCCGAGTTAAAAAGATTGAAAATCGGCTAAGCGAGAAAAAAATGGCCGACAAAAAAAATGAAAACGAGGCTATACTACTACGAACTGCGTAAAACACCGCCACAGACGTATGTGTTAGAAAAACAACGAGATAAAGGATGCGGATTAACCGCACAATGAGTAAAAAGACAGTAACGAGTATATTTTACGAAAACGAGATTACCGATTTACGCATTAACACAGATTTCCCGCCTTTGGCTCGCGCCACATAGAATTTCCCGCCGAAAACAACGCATTTGGCTCGCGCAACTGCGGATTTCCCGCCTAAAACATTGGTCACAAAGCCTATATATAGGGCACATTTCACACAGGACTGACACTTTCTCCTCAGGTGATGACAGTCTGACTGGATGTTTTCGGATGCGGGGAAATCGCAATAGGTTGTTAGCTCTTCAGTATACTGCTTCAGCATTGTTATATTAAAAAAGGTAAATGTATTATTTCTAATTATTAATTAATAAATTGATAATTACTTAATAAATAATAGATAATAAAGTTAATTAATATAAAAATAATATTGTGCCTATTATTTATAATTAGTAATTAATAAATTGGTACTTAATTAATAAATAATAGAGAAGAAATTTAAGTCATAGAAAAATATTAGTGTGCCTATTTATAATTATTAATTAATAAATTGGTAGTAATTAATAGAAAAATAATATTGTGCTTACCTGTGTGAAAGAATTGTTAATAACATTTATAATGTACATTATTAATTAATAATTAATTATTAATATCAAAATTAAGAAGATCAATAAAAAAATTTGTAGTAATTAATTATTAATGTACATTAATTTTACAATTATTTGGTTATATGTCATGATTACCTGTGTGAAACAATTGTTAATAACATTCATAATGTACATTAATTAATTAGGAACACATTAATTCATTAATTATTAATGTACATTAATTTAAAAACTATTTTGTGTTATGTCGTGATTACCTGTGGGTAAGAATTGTAATTAACTTTCATAATCTATCATTAATAATCATTAATTTGAACAAAGGTTAAGAATGTGCAATATTTTGTATAAAATAAACCAAAAATAAAAAATAAAGCCGATATACTCATGCTTAGATGTTAATGTTAGATTGAGTCACACATTAGTTGAATATTAATGAACATTAATTGATTATTAGTTCATTAGTAATGTACATTTTTTTAAGAAGTCATTTGTAACATACTCATTTTAAAATAACAGTAAAAAAAAAAGCCTACATGCTGATGTGTTGAGGTTATATTTAGTCAGACATTAATTTAAGATTAAGATATATTCATTGATTCCTATTGAAAAAATAACAGTAAGATTGAGTTTAGAATCTATGCTTACATATGTGTGTTCATGCTGATTTATTGATATATTTTTTTTCAGGTTTTTAATGTATGCAAAAATAGTTATGTTAAGCCTCATTGATTAAGTAACATATTATACATCAATTACTATTTTGTATAATTGCAGGGAAATCTACGTGAATGACCAGAGATAGTGACGTTTCAACACATTGAACAGCATAAGGATCATTTGGACAGGTACAGAAATTAAATTATGAGGTTTTTAATGTAGCCGAATATATGTTCATTTAATGATATTGATGAAGCAAAAGTTTACAAATATTATCTATTTGATTTTACAGTTTATTCAGATCTGCAAGGGAATAAACAGACAGCGTGACGTTTGCAGCCTTGGAACAACATCAACATCATCCTCACAGGTATAACATTTAATTTTGTAGTGATGCATACAAGAAGGCTATTATTATATATTTGGTGTAAATTTAAATTTGTGGAAAATAGAGAGTACTTATTGAGTCATTTAATGTATGATATTTACTCAAAAAATGAAAAATCATGAAAAGACAATACTAATTAATAATAATATTTAAAGAAAATAAGAAGCTTACAACACTTGCAAAAAAAATAAATTGATGGTATGCTGTGAATTCAATCAAGAAGGAATGTCATTGAAGGATTAATAATATAAAGATAGATATGTGCAGCTATTTCCGATTTCATATATGTCAATAAAATACTTTAAAAAATGGTTTCATTTCTTTCAGTCTAAAGTGCAACAATTGAAAATGTTTTATTAGTTTATTTATCTACTTTCATCGAACAGTACAAAAAGGAAAAAAAATGTAGACAAAACAAAGAATAAACAATAATTGCATTTCTATTTACAATTACAGATTAACATGGCGGACAATGGAGAAGACAAAGTTGAACGCAAAAGAAAAATGGCAAGGGAAAGGAAGCAAAGGTGGAGAGATGCTCAGACACCGGAGACTTCACAACGCTTGCGAGAAGAAGATCGACAGAGACTTTTAAATAAAAGAAAGATGAGTAAGAAAGCCGCAAGTGAGTGTGTTGGGGCTTCCAAGAAACGTAAAAGTAAAGAAAAACATCTCTCTGAACCATTGTGCAATGATTCTATTTTGCAGAATGACTTCAATGTAGACACACAAGAAAAAAATGTACATATAGAATGTGGGTCTGATATTTATGTTGAAGAAATGCATGATAATGTGTTTACTACTGCAGTAGAAGTAGATACTCATTATTGTGGATTACTTAATGTGGTTTGTCAGTTTTGTGGGGCCTATCATTTTATAAAGGAAAGACCTTATGACGGAAATTTCATTAGTTGCTGTCAGAAAGGAAAGGTCAAACTTCCAGTAAGACACCCATTTCCATATTATTTAGAATGCATTATGAGTGATCCAACATTTCCAAATTATAATAATTTTAAACAAAACATAAGGTCTTATAACAGTGCAATTTCATTTGCTTCAATGGGTGCAACATTAGCAGAAAATGTACCAGGACATGGTCCTTATTGTTTCAGAGTTCAAGGTCAAATATACCACAGAACTTCACATTTACACCCACAAGAAGGACAGCAAAGGAAATTTGCACAGTTATATGTCTTAGATACGATGGAAGCTGTGGAACAAAGAATGACACTTCCAGAAAATAGACAGTGTTTGCGCATAGTCTTTGAACAGCTGGATAAAATTATGAAAAAAAACCCATATAGTCAAGCATACAAACAATTAGCACAGCTTGAAAAAGAACAACAGGAACATGCTCAAAGACATCAATTGCCTACACCAAGAGTCAATATGGTGTTAAAAAGAGATCGCAACACTGATCAGAGAAGATATAATTTACCTACTGTAAATGAGGTTGCCATGGTGTTTAAAAATGAAGATGGTGAACCACCTTTTCAGCGGGATATTAGAATATATCCACGCAATGAAGAACAACCATTTATTAATATCAATATATTAAGCTGTAATTTAGATCCAATGACATATCCCATTTTCTTTCCAAATGGGGAACCAGGATGGGAACCAAAATTAAAATTGGAAAGTTATCCCAATACTAAACTTCGTATTCGATCTAATATTTCCATGCTGGAATATAAAGTGGCACAAACTGCTATCCGTGATTGTTTTAATCCAATTTTACATGGAGGAAAACTCACTCAACAATGGATTATTGATTCATATTTACAAGTTGAAGCCAATAATCTAAATTTTATTAAATATCAACAAAATAAATTACGAGTAGAACAGTATTGTGGATTAATGGATTATGTGGCAGATTTAGCTGCCAACAGAGACATTCCAGCTGGAAGAGCAATTATTTTGCCATCCTCTTTCCAAGGATCTCCTCGCAATATGCGAGAAAGGTATAATGATGCCATGGCTATTGTTACTAAATTTGGAAAACCAGATTTATTTATTACATTCACCTGTAATCCACAATGGCCAGAGATAAAGGAGAATTTGAATTTGGCACAAACTACTTCTGACCGACCAGATTTAGTGGCAAGAGTATTTAAAATCAAACTCAATTCATTAATTCATGACATCACTAAAGCACATTTATTTGGACAATGTGTGGCTTTTGTTTACACCATTGAATTTCAAAAAAGAGGATTGCCACATGCTCACATACTTTTAATACTGCAGGAAAAAGACAAGTTAAAAACTGCAGAGAGAGTGGATTCAGTAATTTCGGCACAATTGCCAGACCAAGAAATATATACAAAACTTTGGGAGATTGTTACACATAGAATGATTCATGGCCCATGTGGAGAGATGAATCCGAATTCACCATGTATGGAAAATAAAAAATGTACTAAAGAATTTCCAAAACAATTTCAAATGCAAACTTATGCAAATTGTGATGGATATCCTTTGTATAAAAGAACACAAGGACAAACAGCTATTATCCGGGGCCAAAAGGTTGATAATAGATTTGTCGTTCCATACAATCCACATTTGCTCATGAAGTACAATGCACACATCAATGTGGAAGCTTGCACTTCGATTAAATCAATTAAGTATGTGTATAAATATATATACAAAGGATATGATGCAGCTACTGTTGTTGTACAAGGTGCTGGAAATGAAAACGAAAATCCAATTTTACATGATGAACTTTCAAATTATTTAGATGCTCGGTATGTGAGTGCTCCGGAAGCAATGTGGCGCCTTTTGAAATTTGAGATGCATGATCGATCACATGCTATCTATCGTTTAGCTGTACATTTGCCTCAAAGTCAGATGGTTTGCTTTACTGAAGGAAATGAAAGAACTGCATTATATCAAAGTGAAGACAGAGATACTACGCTTACTGCGTGGTTTAAATTAAACTGTCAGGATACGCATGCCAGACAATTTTTATACATAGAGATACCATATCACTATGTATTTGTAAATGGTCTATGGCGACTACGAAAAAGAGATACCCATAAAATCATACCACGAATTTATACCGTCAGTCCAAGGGACATTGAACGTTTCAGCTTAAGATTACTTCTGTTACATGTTCCCGGTGCACAGAGTTTTGAGCATTTACGTACAGTGAATGACATAGTTTATGAGACATTCCTATTAGCTGCAAGACATCAAAATTTCATAGCTGATGATACAGAATGGGAGAGGTGTCTGGAAGAAGCAGCACTATGTCAAATGCCTAAGCAAATGAGACAACAATTTGCATTCATTTGTATATTTTGCAATGTACCTGATGCTTTCACTTTGTGGCAAACATTTAAATTAAACATGTCAGAAGATTTCTTGAAACGTTACAGAGAACCAATAGCTCTGTTAAAAACATTGTTGGAAATCCAAGAAATATTGTTGGCTCATGGATTAAATTGTGCAAGTTTTAATTTACCAGATCCAGGACTTATAGATGACATCAATTTTGATGATTATGACACTGAGCTTCAAAAACAAAAAACCCAAGAAAAACTGGCAACTTTAAATAATTTACAGTTAGAAGCATTTCATGCCATCACAAATGCTACAGATGATGAAATGGTCAAAGACCGGTATTTCTATCTAGACGGACCAGGTGGATCAGGAAAAACTTATCTGTACAATTGTTTGATGAGTTATATTCGATCACAGGATCAGATAGCTTTGCCATTTGCAACAACTGGAATTGCTGCACTTTTGTTAGATGGTGGTAGAACTGTGCATAGTGGATTTAAGCTGCCAGTTCCCATTTTGGAAACATCAGTCTCAGATATTCGACTCAATTCCATACAAGCAAAAAAATTCAAACTAACTAAACTAATTATCATAGACGAGGCAACAATGATGTCATGTCATGCACTGCAATGTATTGACAGATTCTTAAAAGAAGTGATGGATAATAAGTTGCCATTTGGTGGAAAGGTGATGCTGTTAGGAGGTGATTTTAGGCAAACATTACCTGTTGTGCCACACGGAAATAGAACAGAGATCATTGAAACATGTATCAAGACCAGTAAACTGTGGCAAATATTTACACATCTCAAATTAGAATTAAATATGAGATCTGAAGGCCAAAAGGAATTCAATGACTGGCTCATTAAAATCGGAGATGGAAAACATCCAGAAATACAGCATTTACCAAATGATACCATTGAAATTCCATCAGAAATGGTTTGCAATGAATCACTCATATCAGCCATATTCCTAAACACTCTTAATAATGAGGATTACACAGACATTGCAAACAAAGTAATATTAACATCAAAAAATATCGATGCCTTGAATGTAAATAACGAAATTTTAAAATACATCAATGCACCACAAAAGAATTATTACAGTGCAGATTCGATTCTGTCAGATGATAAAGACAGTGAATCGAATTTTAATATCGAATTTATTAATTCGTTAACACCATCTGGAATGCCCCCACATATTTTACAATTGAAAAAAGGTGCAATTGTTATGTTATTGCGAAATATGAATCCAAAAAAAGGACTTTGTAATGGGACCCGATTAATTGTGCATGAGTTAAAAGATCATTTTATACATGCAGAAATTATAACTGGGACCCATAAAGGTGAACGAGTTTTTATACCAAGAATTGATTTAGCTCCAAGTGAGAGTGGTTTGCCCTTTGTCCTTCAACGGAGACAATTTCCAGTTATCATGGCATTTGCTATGACCATTAATAAATCCCAAGGACAAACTTTTAAGTCAGTTGGGATTTTTTTAAAGGAACCAGTTTTTGCACATGGACAACTCTATGTGGCTTTTTCAAGGTGCACTAATCCAAAAGAAATTAAAGTGCATGTTGAAGAAAACGAAACTCAAGGTCATTTATTGGACGATGGATGTGTTTACACCAAAAACATTGTCTACTATGAGGTGTTGGAAAGATAGTGGACAATGGTTTCATTTTACTGCCAACATTTTATGGGACTCAATATGATTGCACAAAAACAATATTTCAAGTAAAACATCTAAAGAATGGACAAAAAAAGATAGAGAACAGTGGTTTGACTTCCAGTACTAAATTAAAGTACTCTGGGACTCTTTAAACAGGGGACCACTATTTCAATTATGAAAATATATCTGATATTTGCAGAATGGACTAAATGAAAAAAAAAAACAACAGTAAAATATCCTGAAACAGATTGGAATGGGTTCAAAGTTTGATATTTACATGATTGGCCCCACAAAAACAATTCACTGATTTTTCCATAATTTACAAAAGTTAAATTTTATTGTTTGAAGTTACAATTTAAAATGTTAAAGATGTGTTTTTGGAATGTTTACAAAAGTTGGGTAAATATATATGTTGTATAGTCAAATATGTATTGTTACTATAAAGTTTAAGTATTTAGTAAGAATTTAAAATGTATTATTTAAAGACAAAGTATTGATTCAGGGAGAAATCCGATCGCCAGTTAATGGGGTCAGGAAGGAATTAATTTTTTTCCCTCTTTGATACAATTGGACAAGTTTCAATAGGGGTTTTTTATTGTTTGCCTTCCTCTGGATTCAATGCTAATTTAGTTTAACAACAGTTTAACAAATATGTTACAAATGAGAAAAAGTATGTTATTGTTAAAACAATTTAATTACTCTAAGTTAATATAATCTGCAGTTACTCAGTGATAAATATGTATTGAAAAGTGTTAGTATTGGTAACAAAATGTTGCACAAATGTTTCATATACAAGTTGCATGTTACAAAGTTTAATGTTTGGGAAATATAAGTTGAAAGTTAAAAAAATAAAAAGTTAAAAATAATTATGTGTTTTTATTTTTAGAAAAAAAAAGGGACAAATGTAGCTGACTCATTTGGAGATGCAAACAAATTTCACAACATTTAAATTTTATTGACCGTCATTTTTTGACGGGCAAGTCGCTAGTTACATATAATATATTACATATAATATATTACATATAATATATTACATTACATACATTATATACAATACATGACATTACATATAATATATTAAATATAATATATTACATATAATATATTACATATAATATATTACATATAATACATTACATACATTACATACAATACATGACATTACATACATTACATATAATATATTACATATAATATATTACATATAATACATTACATACATTACATACAATACATGACATTACATACATGACATATATTACATATAATATATTACATATAATATATTACATATAGTCCTAATCAAATACCCCCTATCTATCTAACATACAATCTATTTAATTTAAAATAAATCCTAACTATATCAAATACATCCCCCTATCTATCTAATATACAAAAAATCCTAACTACATACACAGACCCTTATTCTAAAATAAAATAAAATAATTACAGTCCTAACTACATACACAGACCCTAATTCTAAGCTAAAATCAATAAATTAAGACCACTTACCTTTAAGATGTTGCTTCAGATCACTAACCTATGAGTCAAACAAAAAATAAAAATTAGTACAAAACATTAACATCAAATAAATAAACATTCTAAATATTCAACTCACCTTTACAGCATGTCCCGTCACTGTTTAGCTCTTCCGGCGCGGCCCTGTTAAAAAAAAAACACAATACATGAATACATGAAAACAATATATAAACAATAAATAAAATACACAAATAAACATCTAAATATACATTTAACTTACCTCCCCGCGATGTCCCCGGCCTTCTCTCCTTCAGCCCCGGCTGGGCCGCGGAACCATCCGCGCTCTAAAAAAAAAAAACAAAAAAAACGAACGGAGGTCTGCACTGGCAGACCTCCCCGACGCTAATGAACCTCCCGGAGTCGTTTCCGGGAGGAAATTGGCATTGTCGGCTTGTGATTGGCTGAAAAAGCTGTCTATCAATTTCAGCCAATCAAAAGTCGTCAATGTAGGAGCCAATCAGGATGCGCAGATGTCTTCTACCAATCACTCCGTGGGGGTGTATCCCATAGTGATTGGCTGAAGGCATCTGAGCGTTGTGATTGGTTCCCAGAAAGATAGACAAGTGTTTTAGCCAATCAGGGTGGGATATTGGGGTGTATCCCATCCTGATTGGCTCACACATTGACGACTTTTGATTGGCTGAAATTGATAGACAGCTTTTTCAGCCAATCACAAGCCGACAATGCCAATTTCCTCCCGGAAACGACTCCGGGAGGTTCATTAGCGTCGGGGAGGTCTGCCAGTGCAGACCTCCGTTCGTTTTTTTTCTTTTTTTTTTTTAGAGCGCGGATGGTTCCGCGGCCCAGCCGGGGCTGAAGGAGAGAAGGCCGGGGACATCGCGGGGAGGTAAGTTAAATGTATATTTAGATGTTTATTTGTGTATTTTATTTATTGTTTATATATTGTTTTCATGTATTCATGTATTGTGTTTTTTTTTTAACAGGGCCGCGCCGGAAGAGCTAAACAGTGACGGGACATGCTGTAAAGGTGAGTTGAATATTTAGAATGTTTATTTATTTGATGTTAATGTTTTGTACTAATTTTTATTTTTTGTTTGACTCATAGGTTAGTGATCTGAAGCAACATCTTAAAGGTAAGTGGTCTTAATTTATTGATTTTAGCTTAGAATTAGGGTCTGTGTATGTAGTTAGGACTGTAATTATTTTATTTTATTTTAGAATAAGGGTCTGTGTATGTAGTTAGGATTTTTTGTATATTAGATAGATAGGGGGATGTATTTGATATAGTTAGGATTTATTTTAAATTAAATAGATTGTATGTTAGATAGATAGGGGGTATTTGATTAGGACTATATGTAATATATTATATGTAATATATTATATGTAATGTATGTAATGTCATGTATTGTATGTAATGTATGTAATGTATTATATGTAATATATTATATGTAATATATTATATGTAATATATTATATTTAATATATTATATGTAATGTCATGTATTGTATGTAATGTATTATATGTAATATATTATATGTAATATATTATATGTAATGTCATGTATTGTATGTAATGTATGTAATGTAATATATTATATGTAATATATTATATGTAATATATTATATGTAATGTCATGTATTATATGTAATGTATGTAATGTAATATATTATATGTAATATATTATATGTAATATATTATATGTAATGTCATGTATTGTATGTAATGTATGTAATGTATTATATGTATGTATTGTATTGTGTTTATCTGTCTTTCCTTTTCAGGTGTGTAATTTTTTTATTTTCTGTAGTGGGGGGTGGGGTTGTAATTGTTTTTTTTTTCTGTACTGTAGGTTTTTTTGTTTTTTGTACTGTAGGTTTTTTGTTTTCTGTGCTGTAGGTTTTTTGTTTTTTGTAATTAGAGTGTTGGGGAGGTTTATTAGGGGGTGGGTAGTGTAGGTAGGTAGTGTAAGTGTTAATAGATTAGTGTAGAGGGGGATTAGTTTAGATTAAATGGTTTATTGGGGGTTATAGTGTAGTGTTTGTAGTTAGTGTCATGATGGTCCTTGAGGACCATCATGGCACTTATGTGGTTAATGTTGGGTTGTAACAGGCCCATAATGGTAATAATATACCCTTATGGGACTGATGGGGTTAAATAGAGCCTTATGGTGGTCTGTATTGACCATCATGAGTTAATGGGTTAATTTAGGCCTTATGGTGGTCTGGATTGACCATCATGAGTTAATGGGTTAATTTAGGCCTTATGGTGGTCTGGATTGACCGCCATGAGTTAATGGGTTAATTTAGGCCTTATGGTGGTCTGGATTGACCATCATGAGTTAATGGGTTAATTTAGGCCTTATGGTGGTCTGGATTGACCACCATGAGTTAATGGGTTAATTTAGGCCTTATGGTGGTCTGGATTGACCATCATGAGTTAATGGGTTAATTTAGGCCTTATGGTGGTCTGGATTGACCATCATGAGTTAATGGGGTAATTATAGTTGCCTGGGGTTAATATTTTTAGTGCTAGTCCTTTCAGGACCTTTACGGTCCTTTGAGGACCCGCGAGGCGGGACATTTAAAATTGAATTGCAGCAGGGTCACGATCGGTGCCGATCGGGGCCCCCCGCTGCAGGGGGTTTATGTGGGGACACTTCGGGGGTCCCGATGGGGACCCCCAGCATAGAGGGGGGTTCATTTTAAGTGCCGCGGCCGGGATTGGGTAATAGTGTGCCGCGGTCCCTTTAAGGAGCCGCGGCGGGGAATTTAAAAGTTTTAAATGCAGCGGGGGGCCTGATCTATGCAGATCGGGGCCCCCCCTGTAATGGGTTTATGTGGGGACACTTCGGGGGTCCCGATGGGGACCCCCAGCATAGAGGGGGGTTAATTTTAAGTGCCGCGGCCGGGATTGGGTAATAGTGTGCCGCGGTCCCTTTAAGGAGCCGCGGCGGGGAATTTAAAAGTTTTAAATGCAGCGGGGGGCCTGATCTATGCAGATCGGGGACCCCCGCTGCAAGGGCTTAATGTGGGGGTGCTGCAGGGGTCCTGATAGAGACCCCTGCAGCATGGGGATGTGTATAGGGTGCAGGGGGGAGCCTCACACTGCTGTCTCGGGCTGTTCCGAGGCAGCACGTAGAGGCTTTCGGATCCCTTGCGTGGACTTTTTGTCCACGTAGGGATTCTTACGATATGCGAGACTCGTGCATAGATTTAAGGCTACGTAGCTCTCTCGGAGCCTATTCTCGGCCATTTTCTCGCAGTCATATCGTAAGGCAGGCTGCGAGAGATTCGGTTCTCGCAAACAGCAGGAAAACTGCCTTTTGCGAGCACCGAGAGAACTACGAGGGAGAATTTAATAGGGCCCTGTGTTCCTTTCCAAAGGAAAGAAGATGGCAAGTCTGAATATAGACAGCTGGAAATTTGCTAGTCTACATAATGAAGCAGCAGAAAGCTCTAATCAAACAACAATAGAAAGGAAAGATGAGGACACTAATATAAGATCTGCATTTAAAGACCTGAGTAATAATTTAAAAAAACAAGTGAGAATAGTATGGGAATTGACAAGCTTAGAAAATTACATTAAGCAGAAAATAATACCAAGAGGCTTAAGGATTAAGATAATGCCAGCAACCAATTTAATCAATGAAGACTTTCTAAAGAAATGGACAGACATCTTATCACAATGTTCATTAGATTTAATGGAATTAATAGTGCAAACTGAAAAAAATCATTTGGAAACATTTAGTGCTAACCTAAAAAATAGCCAAAAATTAGTTGAAGCTTTTAAAGACAAAACAGATTATGAAATAAATTGTCAAAAGCTTAATGAAAATCTGGAAAGGTTCAAAAATGAAATTAGGATTAGAAAACAGAAGAAATTCTTGAGAGATCAAGATGATTATAAAAACAATCGGATATATAAATTCACCCCAAAAAGGAACAGAACAACAAAAATATCATCAGATATTAGCTCGTCAGAATATGAGACCTCAGATATTGAAGATCCCACTGTGAGATCAGGAGCAGAGGGAAACATGAACCAGATACAAAGGGGACTAAGAACCAGGTTAGCTCAAGAACACATATATGAACATAGACAGGAGAAAGGTTTTTTAGACAAGGCCCAATATATAAAGAGAGGCAAGAGGAAAGCAACAAATACACAAATAAGACCAAATCGATACCAAAGCCCCCAAAATTAGGGGCAACCCTGGTCAATCCAAAATTAGAAAACCAATTACAAATAATGAACCTGTCAACTTTTGCACTAAATGATGTACATAAGTCTGTCTTAGAGAAGGGTCTTTCATTTGTCCCCTCATCTAGAGTGGACCTCTTTACCAATATAAAAGATCTGAATCTCTTTGGGAGAAAACTAGCCCTCTACAAGTTTTATAAGATGAAAACAATGAAGGAATATGCTCATCTAAATATTGATAAGGAAGATCATGATATATTCATGGATATGATGGCACTGATAGAAGAGAATGAAAATCAGGATGGTACCCTAACAGAACAGGGGGCACCAAAAGTATGGAAAAGAAAGAGCAAATTCACTCCCCAAATCAATGACTACCCCAATATAAGTGTGTTTGTACAACAGGTAACTAAAGAACTTGAAGAATTATACACACAAGAACAAAGATCAGTTTATAACTTAAGTATGAAGGAAAATAGAGCTCTGAAGGAACTTCAAGATTGTAAGAATATACAAATAAAACCAGCAGACAAAGGGGGGAACATAGTGATAATGAATAATGAGGATTACCAAAAAATGTGTGAAAAGATACTAAAAGATAAATCAACTTATGAAATATTGAGAGGAGATCCCACCTGTACCTATAAACAGGAACTTAAATAAATCCTAGATAAAGCTTTGATGGAGGGAATAATAAACAACAACACACATGATTTTCTGTTACCAAAGAATCCAACTATTCCAACATTCTATGCCCTCCCAAAAGTGCACAAAAAGGTACTCCCTATACCGGGTAGACCGATTGTATCCGGGAATAATAATCTATCTGAAAACATCAGTAAGTTCCTTGATCATCATCTCAGTAATCTAGTTACAGGCCTTCCCTCATATATCAAAGATACTACAGATATATTGAGACAACTGGAAGACATAGTAGTACCTGCTGGAACATGGCTTGTTAGCATAGATTTGGAAGCCCTATACAGTTCCATACCCCATACACAGGGTACTGAGGCGGTGGGTTTCTTCTTAAGAACAAGAGGAACAAAAGCTGAACAATTTAATGAGTTCCTACTAACCCTATTGGAATTCATACTAACTAAAAATTATTTTATCTTTACTGACAAATGGATACATCAGATTAAGGGTACAGCAATGGGGACGTCATGTGCCCCTAATTATGCAAATCTTTTCCTAGGGTGGTGGGAAGAGAGGTATGTCTTTGAAGAATCTATGAACAATATTACGGACAACATATTAATGTGGAGATGGTTCATAGACGATATTATCATCTTTTGGACGGGCACAAAAGGACAATTGTCTCTCTTCATAGACACCCTTAACAAAAACACCCTAGGATTAAAATTTACATATGAAATAAACCAAACTGAACTGGCCTTTTTGGACTTGAAAATAATAAAGGACGAAATGGGAAATATCAGCACTACAACATATAGGAAAGAAACAGCGTCCAATAGCTTACTAGAGTGGTCAAGCCAACATTATGGACCCCCAAAAAAAGGTATACCTAAAGGCCAATATCTACGTATCCGTAGGAATTGCAGTGATGACATCTCCTTTAAAATTGAGGCTGACAAACTTAGAAAACGATTTAAAAACAGAGGGTATCCGAACAAATGTTTAAAAAGAGCATATGAATATGCAAAGAATATTAAAAGAACAGATTTACTGAATACAATTAAAGATACACCAAGTCAGGGATGTCCTATTATGCAAGAAGAAAAACCTCAAGTGAGGAAAGTGAGTTAATACGATGTATACTGACATATGGACACAACTCAGAGAGAATTAAAGATATTTTCTCTAAGTTTTGGTATCTATTGACTGCAGATGAAGATCTCAAGACCAAAGTTACTCAAAACAGTTCAATAACATACAGACGGAGCCCCAATTTAAAGGATTTACTAGTACATAGCCACTTTCAACAAGACAAACAAAAAGAAAAAATGTGGCTTAAGCCACTAACAGGGTGTTATAAATGTGGACGATGCAAATACTGCAATTTCATAAAACCAAGTAAAGAATTTATTCACCCAATAACGGGCAAAAAATACCCCATAAAAGATTTTTATAATTGTAAAACAAAGGGAGTCATATATGTAGTGCAATGTATTTGTACGAAAATCTACGTCGGTAAAACTAACAGAGAGCTCAGACGTAGAATGGGAGAACATATTTGCTCAATCATAAAGGAATATGACACACCAATTGCACGACATGTAAAATTAAAACATAAAAAAGATACATCTGTTTTAAAATTCTGTGCAATAGATGGAGTCAAGTTGGGCCCAAGAAAAGGGGATTTAGACACAATGCTACTCAAAAGGGAATCAAAATGGATCTATGAGTTACAGGCACAAACACCAAAAGGACTCAATGAGGGTTTCTCTTTCAGTGCATTTCTTTAAATCCCGACAGAGGCGTGCTAAAGTGCTAAATATGACGAATTTAGACTTAGTATCAAAAATATACCCAAATATTATCCTGGATATATCTATAGTTACCTCTCAATGTAGTAGAAAAATGGTTACATAATAAGTGTGGTAACTGCCCTGAAATGAATATAAAAACTTTGAACCTCTTTTTTTCTTTAAAAGATAGAAAAAGAATTAAGATATGGAAGGGATATACCTGGAAAACCACTACACAAAGGCACCATAAGTATTTATGATTGCTAATCATGATAAAGACTAATATAAAGAACACTAAAAGCACATCAGTACTTTGACACAGCACAAATTAGAAATCACCATTGATACACATAATATGAGCACTATCATGCTGTCACCATTTCAGCATGAAAAAAAGAAAAAATGTTTTCTCATTACTGATGTATGTAAATATGAACACTATGAATTGATATCTTATCTTAAAACATACTTTATCTTTGTTTGATAACATAATATTTATGTAAGAAACACTTTAAAGCACTGGCACTTTATATAGTAATTTAAAATCACCATTGATGTATATAGATATGAGCACCAATATGTTATTATTATTTCTATAGCACATCCATTTAAAATGTTTTTATCACTATTTATAAAAATGAAAAACAATTATATTGCTGTGATTTTAAATATATCTTATTGTAAATATGTGCACATATCAGTTTGAAGGTATATCCTATTATTTAAATACACATGAACTGGATATCTAGGAGGTTATATAACCATAATATCATCATGCTGATAGTTAATCTTGAATATAGTAAAGAAATGAAGAGAGAAACAATTTAAGCTTGTTATCCCATATCTATATATACCCTTCTCATTTGGTGAGAGTTAAAGGGTAACCATAGCAATCAAAACGCTATAAATAGGAGGCTCCATTGAGGTCCTCGCCCCTCCCTTTGAAAAAGTCACGCCCAAGTGACGAAACGTGCGTCAGGGTTGCGTCTGACGTCAGACGCTTATACTGAGAATAGGTAGTGCTTCCAGCGAAGCTCCGTGAATGGGGAGCTTATAGTCACCTTCTTGTGCTCTAACTTGTAGTACACGGGAGAGCCTGGTACTACATAGGAGGAATCTGTGTATCTAGACAATAACAAACGCATTTTAAAAATCTGGAATTTTTAAGACCTGATATTAATGCGGTACCCGAAATGGGGGTTATAAGAAATACTATAGATACAATAGAGGGGTGGAAATGTGGGTAATTTTGCCAGAAAATCTTTTTTCCAGCCAAAACCTCTATGTTATAAATAATCTCCAACAGTGAGTCACTATAACAACTGGAGAAATATACCAGTACAATCTAAAACTGTTATAGAGATTCAAAGGGCATCTGGTTTATATAACAATAATTAGAACGTCAGATATGTCAACTTTAGAATTATATAAAACTGAATACATATCTAAAAGAATTTGAAGGTGACAGGACACCAAGATATAAAAACAATATCTCTAATACTGATAAAAAGAGAGATATATATTTAAAACAGTCTGGAAGCCAAACCTAATAAAATCACACACTTAGTAAGATAAGACAAGAGGAAATAAGATCAGGTATTGATCCCTCAAATATTAGTAATTCACTTATCAAAAGTGTGGAAAATAAGGGATTCAATATTAAAATGTTTTTAAGGAATTACTTCCTACTTCCCTTGATTTTAAAGAGTTTTTAATCGACGTTGTCTCCTAAGAATGTAAATAAAACTTTATTATTTTTGTTTTCTCCAATTCTCTATTGAATATATGTGAAATAGGTGTTAAGCACCAAGAGAAAGTAAATACACTTCCCACTACTAATATATTTAAGCCATAAAGGGCATAAATTACCTAACATTCCTAAATTGTTTGGAATAACGTGCTTTAAAACATCAGGTATGATGTTGTATCGATCAGGTAGTGTAAGGGTTAGGCCCGCTTCACAGTGACAGACCAAACTCCCCGTTTAACGCACCGCAAACAACCGTAAACAGTCCATTTGCACAACCGCAAACTCCCCATTTTCACAAGGTTGGATACCAAGCTAGCCATGTCCCGTTCCTTGTACTCACTGATGTCATTAAAGGTCTCTTCCTCCACCCAGCCACCAAGGGTCCCCGAAAGGTGAAAACAAGCCCCCTGGGACGCCTGCTGTGTTGGGTCTTCCACCTCCTACAAGCCACCTTCCTCCTCCGACTCCTCTTCTTCAGACTCCTCTCACTGCGTTGCCTCTCTCTGCATTATTATAAGGTGTGTTAAGTAGTACTACTCTTATCAGTTTAATACCTGTTACAGCACATATCAGGGGGCGTGTATAAGGCCTGGATTTTTGGAACCGGGAGATGGAAAAAGATGCTTGGTTGGTCGTATCACTTCAAATTTGGGGCACGGTGCGTGCAATCAAAGGTGCCACCATATAGGAGTGGCGTGTTTGTAAGTACTACTCTTATCAGTTTAATACCTGTTACAGCACCTATCAGGGGGCGTGTATAAGGCCTGGATTTTTTGAACCGGGAGATGGAAAAAGATGCTTGGTTGGTTGTATCACTTCAATTTTGGGGCATGGCACGTGCAATCAAAGGTGCCACCATATAGGAGTGGCGTGTTTGTAAGTATTACTCTTATTAGTTTAATACTTGTTACGTCACCTATCAGGGGGCGTGTATAAGGCCTGGATTTTTAGAACCGGGAGATTGAAAAAGGTGCTTGGTTGGTCATATCACTTCAATTTTGAGGTACGGCGCGTGCAATCAAAGGTGCCACCAGATAGGAGTGGCGTGTTTGTAAGTACTACTCTTAGCAGTTTAATACCTGTTACAGCAGCTATCAGGGGGCGTGTATAAGGCCTTGATTTTTGGAACCGGGAGATGGAAAAAATACTTGGTTGGTTATATCACTTCAAAGTTGGGGCACGGCGCGTGCAATCAAAGGTGCCACCATATAGGAGTGGCGTGTTTGTAAGTACTACTCTTATCAGTTTAATACTTGTTACGTCACCTATCAGGGGACGTGTATAAGGCCTGGATTTTTGGGACCGGGAGATGGAAAAAATGCTTGGTTGGTCGTATCACTTCAAATTTGGGGCACTTTGTGACATTAGCTTCTTACGCTCAAACATGTCCTTTACAGGCACCTGACTATGGGCAGATGAGCAGGAACTGCTCAAGGCGAGAGACAGAGTGGCGGATGGTTGAGAGGGGGCAAGGAGGACAGCAGTGGTTGATGTGGCTTATGATGCTGCACCAGGAGGAGGATGCGGCTTTGAGTTTGTGTGCTGCTTGTACTCATGTGTTGGTCTGGAGTCACCCAAACATTAGGTCTCAACCTGTAGAGGATAAGGGAACCAGGCTACTTTAGACCTCATTCATCATTACAGGTTTTGACAGATTGGTACTATGCGTGCAAGCTAATGTGACAACAGATATGAGTGGCACTGTGCACTTGCAGAAGTTGGCAGAGTAGACGCTGTAGGACTGACACAGACACTTGCAGACAAGTAACTGCTATTCAATGTATTACAGTCAAAATTGTATTCTTTGTTTAAATGTGCACTACTGACTGTTACACCAGATATGAGTGGTGGCACTGACTGGACAAGTGGGCACAGTATACGATGTGAGCCTAAGACACACACGCTGGCAGGCAGGCAAATGAAATTAGATTACACAGAAAAAAAGTGTTGTTTTTTTTAAATGTAGAGTGCTGGTACACCACTAGATTGGATTGGTTGAACTTGGCACAGTGTATTTTAAAATTATGAGAAAACATTTTCTGTAAACTAAATAAAAATCATATTAGGAGGTTGAAAGAAAAAGAAACCGGATGGGGGGATACCGAGCAGAGCACACCATCTACAGCCCACTGGGAGACAAACTCATCCATTCCCCCAGTAGACAAAGCCAGGTGGTACTCTGCCCGGATACGGGAGCGCACCAGCACCCGGAACATGGCCTCAGGTGACAAGGGAACCCCCCCTATCAAACACTGCTTCCTGGACTTATATATAGCCAACTTGGCTAATGCCAGGAGCAGGTTGACGAGGAGGTCCCTGGCCTTATTGCCCCGGGACACTGGGCGCCCAAAAATAAAAATGTGAGGGGAGAAATGCAGCCAGAACTGCAGGAGGAGGCCCCTCAAGAGTGACAAGAGGGGCTGCAGTCTGGCGCAACTAAAATAAACATGATACACGGACTCTCCCTTGCCACAGAATGGACAAGTGGAGGGAGAGTCCGTGAATTTAGCTAAGTACTCTCCCGTGCTCAGTGCACCATGGAGCACTCTCCAACTCAAGTCCCCCGGTGGGTCGTGGAACTAAATCAGAATAAATTTCCCTCCACCGGGGCCTCTTGCCCTCGTCAGCTGGTAGGACCCACCTCCAGATGGTATCGGGACGGGTCACGAGGGCAAGGAAGTGCACTGTATGGAGCACGAGAGAATATAAGCTCTTCCTCGGCATGCCGCGAAAGCATGCCGAGGGTATGTCCCTCAACCTCGAGAGGTTGGGGACAGGAGGAGCCTGAGGGGAAACACGGGGCTTGTGTCCAATGCAAACAGCCGGAGAAGGGGTGTTGAAAGGTGCATGTGGCACTCCGGCCTGCAAAGCCCCGCGAAGGAAGGTGCGCGAGTCGGGGGAGATGGCATCTCTAATCTCCTGGAGCAAGCGCCCTGAGACTTTGGGCGTCACATATCCCAAACGGAGCGCAAGCTCCTGGGGTGACACCCAATCAGAACGCCCGTATTCCAGGAGATCCCCGACTCGGGTCATCCGTGCATGACTAAGGCGGCGGATGATACTGGGGGACTGTAACATTGGAGCCCCCACTGCTGCATTAAATAGCAGGGGCTCTGTGAATATTTCATCCCCCAAAGGCACGCCCTGCCTGGTCACGGAGACCATGCTCCAGGCCTTGAGGGTTTCCTGGTAGTATGCCGGCAACACAGAGAGGTCTCTCCCAAACCCCTCGGGCCTGATCAGAAATAATTGCCGGTCATACCCCAGGTTGCGCAACTGGCGATAAAAGCTGGATGCCAGTGCGCACCACTGCGGAGAGGGATCTGCATATAGGTATCTCTGCAGGTACTGAAGGCGGAAGGTGGACAACTGGGAGCACACACAAACTACTCCCTGTCCACACTCCACCAAAGGCAGACTTGCCACCCCTGCAGAGACCCAATGCCTTCCCATCCAGAGGAAATCTAACAAATTCCTCTGGATATTGGTGACAAACTCGGGGGTCGGACTCAGACAAATCAGCCGGTGCCAGATCTGAGAAGCCACCAGCTGATTCACCACTAGAGTCCGCCCCCTAAGGGAAAGCATTTTTGCTAGACCCCTCCATCGTCCCAGACGAGAGAGGACACTGCCCTCTAACTCCCTCCAGTTGTCTGGGACGGAAGCGTCCGCAGCGGACAGGTAGACCCCCAGATATTTAATGACATCTGCCTCCCACGTGATGTCACGAAACGTGGGAGGCAAAGAGTCCACCTGTAAATTACCCTCTAAAAGGCCTGTGCATTTGGACCAGTTGATCTGAGCGGAGGAGGCAGCTGAATATACCTCCTGGCACTGTTTTGCCAGCTCAAGATCAACTGGATCCTGGGCCACGAGGAGCACATCGTCAGCATAAGCTGAAAGGACAATCCGCATGTCTGGATCTTTTAGCACCAGCCCTGTGAGCCTTTTCCTCAGTAGGCAGAGGAAAGGCTCAATGGCCAGTGCATATAACTGTCCAGACAAGGGACATCCTTGACGCACCCCTCGTCCAAATACCAAAGGTGCTGTTAGGGACCAATTGATTTTAAGTAAACACTCTGCAGAGGCGTACAACGTTCTTATAAAGCCCACAAACTGTGGGGCCAAAGCCGTACGCTTGCAGAGTGGATATGAGGTAACCATGGTCCACCCTGTCAAACGCCTTCTCTTGATCTAAAGAGAGAAAGGCGAGTGACAGACCAGTCCTGCGAGAATAATGCAATAGATCCCGGACCAGAAAGATACTATCAAAGATAGTCCGGCCCGGGATCGCATAGGACTGGTCAGGGTGAACCAATTCTGCCAGCACAGACCCAAGTCTAAGCGAGATGGCTTTAGCTACAATCTTGTAGTCCGTGCTGAGCAGAGAGACCGGTCGCCAGTTCTTAATAAGCCGGAGATCCCCCTTTTTGGGCAGCAGGGCAAGTACTGCCCTGCGACAAGACAGGGGCATCTCCCCGGTCTCCAGGGCTTCCCCAAGGACCAGATGGAAATCAGGTCCCGGAGTCTCCCAGAAAAATTGGAAAAACTCTACAGTCAGTCCGTCCAGTCCTGGAGACTTTTCACAGGACATGGCACGGAGGGCTTCAGAGAGCTCTTGAAAAGATAGTGGTATATCAAGCCGCTCTCTTACACCCTCACTGACTGTGGGGAGCCCCTCCCATAGCACCCTGCAGGCGTCTGGAGAAATGGGATCCGGAGAGTAAAGATCTTTATAAAAGTTCCGGGCTCTATCCTGGATACTCTCCGGATCTGTAAGGGGGGCACCGTCTTCATCTAGAAGACAGGTGACGTGCCTACTGTTACCCCCCTTTTTCTCCAGTGAGTAGAAAAGGCGCGAGCCGCGGTCTAGATCTTTGAGAAAACCTAAGCGGCTGCGCACGTATGCCCCCTTGGCCTGGTGTCGTTCCAGGTCACAGAGGACACCCTTCCTCTCTACATACTCGCTATGCAGGGATTGGTCCCTACAAGTGAACAGCCTCTGCTCCAGATGGAGTACCTCCCCCCGGAGTGACTCCAACTCAGCTTCGCGCTGCCCACTCGCACCCTTGGTATATTCCTGACACAGAAGTCGCAAATGAACCTTGCCCACGTCGCACCACAGTTTTAACGTGGCAAAGTCCCCCTTGCAACCCCTCCAGTCCGTCCAAAACTCCCGGATCAATGTCACGAGCCCCTGGTCCTTCAACAAAGCATTGTTGAAGTGCCAATAGGCGGCTCGTGGCGCTGTTGGCGTTAGCGCCACTGTCACAGACACACAGTTGTGGTCTGTGAACGGAGCCAGCCTAATGGCACAAGAACCGACTCGTGACATATAGTGACTAGATATATATAGTCTGTCGATCCGGGAGTGGGGACACCAGACCGGCTCTCACCCTGACGTAGGTGAAACCGTCTGATGCCCCTGGGTTCTGCTCTCGCCAGATGTCCTCCAGGGAGAAGCGGGCGATGATCTCCCGCAGGGCTGACGCAGAAGGCGGGTACGGCTCTGGACTATTCCGGTCCAGAGCGTCGAGGGTGCAGTTGAAATCACCCCCGAGTACCAAACACTCATCTGCGTCAACCGTCTCCAAAAACTGGGACAGTCTGGCGAGGAACCTCACTCTCTCGAGCCCTCCAGCAGGGGCATATATATTAACTAGGTTAATGATGCTACCCTGCTCTCGGACCCGGAGGTGGATTAGACGGCCTGGGATAACAGCTTTCACAAGCAGCAGCTCTGGCTGAAAAGACTCTGAGAACAGGGTCACCACTCCACATGACGCCGATGTGAAGTGGCTGAAGAAGACCCTGCCTCTCCACTCCAGTTGCCACGAGGCCTCAGCCTCTGGAGTGGTGTGAGTTTCCTGCAGGAAGCTCACAGAGTACCCTCCCTGATATAAATAGGAGAGTACCTGGAACCTGCGGAAACTGTCTTGACAGCCATTGGTATTTAGCGTGCTGATGTGCAAAGCCATTACTGCGTGTCAGGAATTGTGCGTTCCTCAGACCTTGAGACTGCTGATAGGACACGCACATTTTATAGAATTTCCGGACGCGGAGATGCTCCGCAGTCCCAGAATTCTTGGCCCTAGTGCTGACCACTAGATATTGCTGGAGAGAGTGGAGAATAAACGACATATTCTTCCACCTCTCCAAGGCCAGCCGCACCTTCCTTTTCTTTTGTCCATGAAGGGTGCTCTCAAGGAATAGATCTATTTCCTTGACAGGGATAACCCACCCAGAATCTGATGTTCCTTCTAGTGGGTCACCCCTGGGCTCCTCTTGGCTGAGGGCTTTTACTCCATCCTCCCCGGCTGGAGTCAGTTTCCTCAGCTTTATTCTCAGGGACCCCCTCTTAGATGATACAGAAGGAGTCCCTTTAGCACCCTTCAAGGTAAATAATGGACCCTTGGATTGCTGCTGCACCCCTGTAGCTTCAGGAGTGCATTCAGGGGTAGCTGGCTGGACAGCAGTGGCTGGCATGGCTTCCTTAATGGAAGCCTTGGAGGCTTTATATGCCTCCTCTGCCAGTTCCACCGCTGCTTGCTCAGCTTGGATGGCACCGATGTTAGGGTCAGTGGACGGCTGAGGAGGGTAGACAGGCTCTCCCATGATGTTAACAGGAAAAACCTGTTTTATCACCCTCCCCCATTTCCACTTCCCCTTGTGCCACATCCCCCCTGACAGACAAATCCATGGGGTCCTGAATGGGGGTCATGCCTATATTCCCCCCCTCCAGTAGTGACTCGGCCTGGGGCTCTAACAAAGCCCGAGGTACGTCACTAGAGAGTGACACTGGAGGAGGAGACTGACTGGTGCCCTTGAAGCTCAGCACCTCAGGGACACTGACTACCCATTCAGCAGGGGCTTTGTTGGGTCCCCCCTCAAAGGCCAGAGGCAGAACCTGATCTTTCTTGTCTACCCCTGCCTCACTTGGGAGACCCTCTTGCCCCTGCTTTTCCTCCAGACCCTTTTCCACATTAACCCCTATAGGGTCTGGAGAGAGAGATGTGTGGTCTGGCACCGGCTGGCTGAGCTTAATAACTGGGCCAAACAATGTCACCGGATGAGGAGGAGATGTTTTGTACCTCTTCTTGCTTTTAGAGGGAGGTGCTCCACTATAGAGCACTTCCCACTTATCAGCAACCTCCCTGTTGGTTTTATGCTTCCTCTTCCTGGGGACGTCACTCCTGGAAGAGGAGCTGCCACTAGCTGCCTCCCCTGCAGAGGGCTTATTATCCCTCTGCTTACACTGTGCCCCCACACTAACTGATGTAATTATGGTGGGGGCAGATTGGGACTTGGGAGATGCAGCTGTGACACTGGGAGGACCGGTGACATTCTTCCCCTTTTTCCCCGTGTCTGCAGTCTTGCTGGAGACCACAGACACAGATGGCTTTTTTGGGGAAGAAGGGGGGTTTGGAGGCCGTGGTGGTGGCTTGAGGAACGGCCTCCTTGCCTGAGCTCTGTGGGGGGGCTATGACCCTTGAGGTCCCCGCTGTTATGGGCTCAGCGGGGATGGGTGCCGTACTGACGGAGGTGCCATTTGCTGGGGCTGGGGCATGATGCTTTACATTAGGACAATTCCTACGTGTATGCCCCAACCCTTTGCAATGATAGCACTGCACCTCCGTAGTGCTGTAAAAAATCCTGTACAGCACCCCCTCAAATGGAACCCCAAAAGACCCCTCTATGTTCTCTGCGCCCTGAGGCAGGCACATTTGTACCTGCCTCTTGAAAGAGAGCACATGACGAAGTGCTCTCTCTCTGCACCCCAGGGGAATTTTTATAAATGGTGTTTTTACTTCCCCTAGGGTTAGCAGGTGGGGGCGCAGGAGGGAGTCTGGTAGGAAGGGGGGCACATTAGAGAGTGTTACTTTTGTGCCCAACCCTTCCAGGGGTTCTATTGGGACATATAATCCCCCCACTGTGATGCCTCTCTGTATAAGAATGTGTGCAGCAGCCAGCGTACGGGTAAAAAAAACTGCTTTCCCGTACATTTTGCTGGCTGCTACTATAACAGAGGGGCTGATGACATTAGCTGCAGCACGCAGATAGATATCAATGCTGTAGACCCCAGACATCTGACATTTAACCCCATGCTTCCTGGTGATCTGCCCCTCAGCCCCAGCGGTGGTATTACTGGGGCCAGCAGAAACCACCTGTGACCAGGTATTAGCCACAGGGGTAGGTCTGCTGGCAGAACCACCAGGAGCTGGGGCTGCCTTATCTGCCTGGGGCCTATGCTGTGCAGTGCTGCAGCTAGGATTTTCAGGGGCCATTATTCCCCCTTTTGACCCCTGAGGCTTCTTAATGGTCTTATCCCTCATGTTTAGACCCTTTTTTTTTTTTTTTTAGTTTATTTGTTTTATTTATTTTTTGTTTTATGATTTTCTACTGTTTTCTTTTTTTTTTTATAAAATATAAAAGTGTGAAAAAGAAACAAAAAGACAAAACTAAGGGAGACAAAAACTAAGGGAGAGAGAGAGATGATGTTTGGCAGTGGAAGGGTTAATGGCCTGTTGCAAGGTGTTACTAAATGCAACAACACAGAGAACACAGTGGCTTTTTAACCCCTCTGTGTCTCTGTGTCAGATGTTAAAAAAGCCTTTTAAACAAAACTTCAAATTGTTTTCCCCCCCACTGCCTACAAAGATGTTACTTGTCTTCTCTCCCCCAAAACATAAAACCCAACACCAAACAAACAAAACTTCAACAAAACCTAATAAACTTTTTAAAAGAAAAAAAAGTCAAAGTAACAAAGCTCCAGGAGTGAAGGTGTAGTGCTAAGGGAGGGGTGTGGCAAAGTATCCAGGAGACAGCTCACTCTCCTGGGATAGAGACTTGAGCCTGACTCCCAGAAAACTAAAACTTAAATTAAACTAAGAAAAACACCACAAAAACTCCCAAAAAAAGAACAACACCGTGCACAAAGTGCTTATAAACAGAAAGGTGTTAAAATAAAACTTGTATTTGAGGGACTAAGACCCTAAAAAGCCTTTTGTTTGGAGCTCAAGCATGCACACAACATGCTCTCTTGCACAGTGTATTTTAAAATTATGAGAAAACATTTTCTGTAAACTAAATAAAAATCATATTAGGAGGTTGAAAGAAAAAGAAACCGGATGGGGGGGATACCGAGCAGAGCACACCATCTACAGCCCACTGGGAGACAAACTCATCCATTCCCCCAGTAGACAAAGCCAGGTGGTACTCTGCCCGGATACGGGAGCGCACCAGCACCCGGAACATGGCCTCAGGTGACAAGGGAACCCCCCCTATCAAACACTGCTTCCTGGACTTATATATAGCCAACTTGGCTAATGCCAGGAGCAGGTTGACGAGGAGGTCCCTGGCCTTATTGCCCCGGGACACTGGGCGCCCAAAAATAAAAATGTGAGGGGAGAAATGCAGCCAGAACTGCAGGAGGAGGCCCCTCAAGAGTGACAAGAGGGGCTGCAGTCTGGCGCAACTAAAATAAACATGATACACGGACTCTCCCTTGCCACAGAATGGACAAGTGGAGGGAGAGTCCGTGAATTTAGCTAAGTACTCTCCCGTGCTCAGTGCACCATGGAGCACTCTCCAACTCAAGTCCCCGGTGGGTCGTGGAACTAAATCAGAATAAATTTCCCTCCACCGGGGCCTCTTGCCCTCGTCAGCTGGTAGGACCCGCCTCCAGATGGTATCGGGACGGGTCACGAGGGCAAGGAAGTGCACTGTATGGAGCACGAGAGAATATAAGCTCTTCCTCGGCATGCCGCGAAAGCATGCCGAGGGTATGTCCCTCAACCTCGAGAGGTTGGGGACAGGAGGAGCCTGAGGGGAAACACGGGGCTTGTGTCCAATGCAAACAGCCGGAGAAGGGGTGTTGAAAGGTGCATGTGGCACTCCGGCCTGCAAAGCCCCGCGAAGGAAGGTGCGCGAGTCGGGGGAGATGGCATCTCTAATCTCCTGGAGCAAGCGCCCTGAGACTTTGGGCGTCACATATCCCAAACGGAGCGCAAGCTCCTGGGGTGACACCCAATCAGAACGCCCGTATTCCAGGAGATCCCCGACTCGGGTCATCCGTGCATGACTAAGGCGGCGGATGATACTGGGGGACTGTAACATTGGAGCCCCCACTGCTGCATTAAATAGCAGGGGCTCTGTGAATATTTCATCCCCCAAAGGCACGCCCTGCCTGGTCACGGAGACCATGCTCCAGGCCTTGAGGGTTTCCTGGTAGTATGCCGGCAACACAGAGAGGTCTCTCCCAAACCCCTCGGGCCTGATCAGAAATAATTGCCGGTCATACCCCAGGTTGCGCAACTGGCGATAAAAGCTGGATGCCAGTGCGCACCACTGCGGAGAGGGATCTGCATATAGGTATCTCTGCAGGTACTGAAGGCGGAAGGTGGACAACTGGGAGCACACACAAACTACTCCCTGTCCACCCTCCACCAAAGGCAGACTTGCCACCCCTGCAGAGACCCAATGCCTTCCCATCCAGAGGAAATCTAACAAATTCCTCTGGATATTGGTGACAAACTCGGGGGTCGGACTCAGACAAATCAGCCGGTGCCAGATCTGAGAAGCCACCAGCTGATTCACCACTAGAGTCCGCCCCCTAAGGGAAAGCATTTTTTGCTAGACCCCTCCATCGTCCCAGTCGAGAGAGGACACTGCCCTCTAACTCCCTCCAGTTGTCTGGGACGGAAGCGTCCGCAGCGGACAGGTAGACCCCCAGATATTTAATGACATCTGCCTCCCACGTGATGTCACGAAACGTGGGAGGCAAAGAGTCCACCTGTAAATTACCCTCTAAAAGGCCTGTGCATTTGGACCAGTTGATCTGAGCGGAGGAGGCAGCTGAATATACCTCCTGGCACTGTTTTGCCAGCTCAAGATCAACTGGATCCTGGGCCACGAGGAGCACATCGTCAGCATAAGCTGAAAGGACAATCCGCATGTCTGGATCTTTTAGCACCAGCCCTGTGAGCCTTTTCCTCAGTAGGCAGAGGAAAGGCTCAATGGCCAGTGCATATAACTGTCCAGACAAGGGACATCCTTGACGCACCCCTCGTCCAAATACCAAAGGTGCTGTTAGGGACCAATTGATTTTAAGTAAACACTCTGCAGAGGCGTACAGCGTTCTTATAAAGCCCACAAACTGTGGGCCAAAGCCGTACGCTTGCAGAGTGGCTATGAGGTAACCATGGTCCACCCTGTCAAACGCCTTCTCTTGATCTAAAGAGAGAAAGGCGAGTGACAGACCAGTCCTGCGAGAATAATGCAATAGATCCCGGACCAGAAAGATACTATCAAAGATAGTCCGGCCCGGGATCGCATAGGACTGGTCAGGGTGAACCAATTCTGCCAGCACAGACCCAAGTCTAAGCGAGATGGCTTTAGCTACAATCTTGTAGTCCGTGCTGAGCAGAGAGACCGGTCGCCAGTTCTTAATAAGCCGGAGATCCCCCTTTTTGGGCAGCAGGGCAAGTACTGCCCTGCGACAAGACAGGGGCATCTCCCCGGTCTCCAGGGCTTCCCCAAGGACCAGATGGAAATCAGGTCCCAGAGTCTCCCAGAAAAATTGGAAAAACTCTACAGTCAGTCCGTCCAGTCCTGGAGACTTTTCACAGGACATGGCACGGAGGGCTTCAGAGAGCTCTTGAAAAGATAGTGGTATATCAAGCCGCTCTCTTACACCCTCACTGACTCTGGGGAGCCCCTCCCATAGCACCCTGCAGGCGTCTGGAGAAATGGGATCCGGAGAGTAAAGATCTTTATAAAAGTTCCGGGCTCTATCCCGGATACTCTCCGGATCTGTAAGGGGGGCACCGTCTTCATCTAGAAGACAGGTGATGTGCCTACTGTTACCCCCCTTTTTCTCCAGTGAGTAGAAGAGGCGCGAGCCGCGGTCTAGATCTTTGAGAAAACCTAAGCGGCTGCGCACGTATGCCCCCTTGGCCTGGTGTCGTTCCAGGTCACAGAGGACACCCTTCCTCTCTACATACTCGCTCTGCAGGGATTGGTCCCTACAAGTGAACAGCCTCTGCTCCAGATGGAGTACCTCCCCCCGGAGTGACTCCAACTCAGCTTCGCGCTGCCCACTCGCACCCTTGGTATATTCCTGACACAGAAGTCGCAAATGAACCTTGCCCACGTCCCACCACAGTTTTAACGTGGCAAAGTCCCCATTGCAACCCCTCCAGTCCGTCCAAAACTCCCGGATCAATGTCACGAGCCCCTGGTCCTTCAACAAAGCATTGTTGAAGTGCCAATAGGCGGCTCGTGGCGCTGTTGGCGTTAGCGCCACCGTCACAGACACACAGTTGTGGTCTGTGAACGGAGCCAGCCTAATGGCACAAGAACCGACTCGTGACATATAGTGACTAGATATATATAGTCTGTCGATCCGGGAGTGGGACACCAGACCGGCTCTCACCCTGACATAGGTGAAACCGTCTGATGCCCCTGGGTTCTGCTCTCGCCAGATGTCCTCCAGGGAGAAGCGGGCGATGATCTCCCGCAGGGCTGACGCAGAAGGCGGGTACGGCTCTGGACTATTCCGGTCCAGAGCGTCGAGGGTGCAGTTGAAATCACCCCCGAGTACCAAACACTCATCTGCGTCAACCGTCTCCAAAAACTGGGACAGTCTGGCGAGGAACCTCACTCTCTCGAGCCCTCCAGCAGGGGCATATATATTAACTAGGTTAATGATGCTACCCTGCTCTCGGACCCGGAGGTGGATTAGACGGCCTGGGATAACAGCTTTCACAAGCAGCAGCTCTGGCTGAAAAGACTCTGAGAACAGGGTCACCACTCCACATGACGCCGATGTGAAGTGGCTGAAGAAGACCCTGCCTCTCCACTCCAGTTGCCACGAGGCCTCAGCCTCTGGAGTGGTGTGAGTTTCCTGCAGGAAGCTCACAGAGTACCCTCCCTGATATAAATAGGAGAGTACCTGGAACCTGCGGAAACTGTCTTGACAGCCATTGGTATTTAGCGTGCTGATGTGCAAAGCCATTACTGCGTGTCAGGAATTGTGCGTTCCTCAGACCCTTGAGACTGCTGATAGGACACGCACATTTTATAGAATTTCCGGACGCGGAGATGCTCCGCAAGTCCCAGAATTCTTGGCCCTAGTGCTGACCACTAGATATTGCTGGAGAGAGTGGAGAATAAACGACATATTCTTCCACCTCTCCAAGGCCAGCCGCACCTTCCTTTTCTTTTGTCCATGAAGGGTGCTCTCAAGGAATAGATCTATTTCCTTGACAGGGATAACCCACCCAGAATCTGATGTTCCTTCTAGTGGGTCACCCCTGGGCTCCTCTTGGCTGAGGGCTTTTACTCCATCCTCCCCGGCTGGAGTCAGTTTCCTCAGCTTTATTCTCAGGGACCCCCTCTTAGATGATACAGAAGGAGTCCCTTTAGCACCCTTCAAGGTAAATAATGGACCCTTGGATTGCTGCTGCACCCCTGTAGCTTCAGGAGTGCATTCAGGGGTAGCTGGCTGGACAGCAGTGGCTGGCATGGCTTCCTTAATGGAAGCCTTGGAGGCTTTATATGCCTCCTCTGCCAGTTCCACCGCTGCTTGCTCAGCTTGGATGGCACCGATGTTAGGGTCAGTGGACGGCTGAGGAGGGTAGACAGGCTCTCCCATGATGTTAACAGGAAAACCTGTTTTATCACCCTCCCCCATTTCCACTTCCCCTTGTGCCACATCCCCCCTGACAGACAAATCCATGGGGTCCTGAATGGGGGTCATGCCTATATTCCCCCCCTCCAGTAGTGACTCGGCCTGGGGCTCTAACAAAGCCCGAGGTACGTCACTAGAGAGTGACACTGGAGGAGGAGACTGACTGGTGCCCTTGAAGCTCAGCACCTCAGGGACACTGACTACCCATTCAGCAGGGGCTTTGTTGGGTCCCCCCTCAAAGGCCAGAGGCAGAACCTGATCTTTCTTGTCTACCCCTGCCTCACTTGGGAGACCCTCTTGCCCTTGCTTTTCCTCCAGACCCTTTTCCACATTAACCCCTATAGGGTCTGGAGAGAGAGATGTGTGGTCTGGCACCGGCTGGCTGAGCTTAATAACTGGGCCAGACAATGTCACCGGATGAGGAGGAGATGTTTTGTTCCTCTTCTTGCTTTTAGAGGGAGGTGCTCCACTATAGAGCACTTCCCACTTATCAGCAACCTCCCTGTTGGTTTTATGCTTCCTCTTCCTGGGGACGTCACTCCTGGAAGAGGAGCTGCCACTAGCTGCCTCCCCTGCAGAGGGCTTATTATCCCTCTGCTTACACTGTGCCCCCACACTAACTGATGTAATTATGGTGGGGGCAGATTGGGACTTGGGAGATGCAGCTGTGACACTGGGAGGACCGGTGACATTCTTCCCCTTTTTCCCCGTGTCTGCAGTCTTGCTGGAGACCACAGACACAGATGGCTTTTTTTGGGGAAGAAGGGGGTTTGGAGGCCGTGGTGGTGGCTTGAGGAACGGCCTCCTTGCCTGAGCTCTGTGGGGGGGCTATGACCCTTGAGGTCCCCGCTGTTATGGGCTCAGCGGGGATGGGTGCCGTACTGACGGAGGTGCCATTTGCTGGGGCTGGGGCATGATGCTTTACATTAGGACAATTCCTACGTGTATGCCCCAACCCTTTGCAATGATAGCACTGCACCTCCGTAGTGCTGTAAAAAATCCTGTAGAGCACCCCCTCAAATGGAACCCCAAAAGATCCCTCTATGTTTTCTGCGCCCTGAGGCAGGCACATTTGTACCTGCCTCTTGAAAGAGAGCACATGACGAAGTGCTCTCTCTCTGCACCCCAGGGGAATTTTTATAAATGGTGTTTTTACTTCCCCTAGGGTTAGCAGGTGGGGGCGCAGGAGGGAGTCTGGTAGGAAGGGGGGGCACATTAGAGAGTGTTACTTTTGTGCCCAACCCTTCCAGGGGTTCTATTGGGACATATAATCCCCCCACTGTGATGCCTCTCTGTATAAGAATGTGTGCAGCAGCCAGAGTACGGGTAAAAAAAACTGCTTTCCCGTACATTTTGCTGGCTGCTACTATAACAGAGGGGCTGATGACATTAGCTGCAGCACGCAGATAGATATCAATGCTGTAGACCCCAGACATCTGACATTTAACCCCATGCTTCCTGGTGATCTGCCCCTCAGCCCCAGCGGTGGTATTACTGGGGCCAGCAGAAACCACCTGTGACCAGGTATTAGCCACAGGGGTAGGTCTGCTGGCAGAACCACCAGGAGCTGGGGCTGCCTTATCTGCCTGGGGCCTATGCTGTGCAGTGCTGCAGCTAGGATTTTCAGGGGCCATTATTCCCCCTTTTGACCCCTGAGGCTTCTTAATGGTCTTATCCCTCATGTTTAGACCCTTTTTTTTTTTTTTAGTTTATTTGTTTTATTTATTTTTTGTTTTATGATTTTCTACTGTTTTCTTTTTTTTTTTATAAAATATAAAAGTGTGAAAAAGAAACAAAAAGACAAAACTAAGGGAGACAAAAACTAAGGGAGAGAGAGAGATGATGTTTGGCAGTGGAAGGGTTAATGGCCTGTTGCAAGGTGTTACTAAATGCAACAACACAGAGAACACAGTGGCTTTTTAACCCCTCTGTATCTCTGTGTCAGATGTTAAAAAAGCCTTTTAAACAAAACTTCAAATTGTTTTCCCCCCCACTGCCTACAAAGATGTTACTTGTCTTCTCTCCCCCAAAACATAAAACCCAACACCAAACAAACAAAACTTCAACAAAACCTAATAAACTTTTTAAAAGAAAAAAAAGTCAAAGTAACAAAGCTCCAGGAGTGAAGGTGTAGTGCTAAGGGAGGGGTGTGGCAAAGTATCCAGGAGACAGCTCACTCTCCTGGGATAGAGACTTGAGCCTGACTCCCAGAAAACTAAAACTTAAATTAAACTAAGAAAAACACCACAAAAACTCCCAAAAAAAGAACAACACCGTGCACAAAGTGCTTATAAACAGAAAGGTGTTAAAATAAAACTTGTATTTGAGGGACTAAGACCCTAAAAAGCCTTTTGTTTGGAGCTCAAGCATGCACACAACATGCTCTCTTGCACAGTACTTGTAAGCCTGACACACACACTGGCTAGCGGTCAGGCAAATGAACTTAGATTTAAGAAAATAAAATTATTGGTTTTTTAAATGTAGACTGCTGGTAAACCACTAGATTGGATTGGTTGAACTTGGCACAATACTTGTAAGCCTTACACACACACTGGCTTGCGGTCAGGCAAATGAACTTAGATTGGCGGTCAGGCAAATGAACTTAGATTTAAGAAAATAAATGTATTGTTTTTTTAAAGTAGACTGCTGGTACACCACTAGATTGGATTGGTTGAACTTGGCACAGTGTATTTTAAAATTAGGAGAAAACATTTTCTGTAAACTAAATAAAAATCATATTAGGAGGTTGAAAGAAAAAGAAACCGGATGGGGGGGATACCGAGCAGAGCACACCATCTACAGCCCACTGGGAGACAAACTCATCCATTCCCCCAGTAGACAAAGCCAGGTGGTACTCTGCCCGGATACGGGAGCGCACCAGCACCCGGAACATGGCCTCAGGTGACAAGGGAACCCCCCCTATCAAACACTGCTTCCTGGACTTATATATAGCCAACTTGGCTAATGCCAGGAGCAGGTTGACGAGGAGGTCCCTGGCCTTATTGCCCCGGGACACTGGGCGCCCAAAAATAAAAATGTGAGGGGAGAAATGCAGCCAGAACTGCAGGAGGAGGCCCCTCAAGAGTGACAAGAGGGGCTGCAGTCTGGCGCAACTAAAATAAACATGATACACGGACTCTCCCTTGCCACAGAATGGACAAGTGGAGGGAGAGTCCGTGAATTTAGCTAAGTACTCTCCCGTGCTCAGTGCACCATGGAGCACTCTCCAACTCAAGTCCCCGGTGGGTCGTGGAACTAAATCAGAATAAAGTTCCCTCCACCGGGGCCTCTTGCCCTCGTCAGCTGGTAGGACCCCGCCTCCAGATGGTATCGGGACGGGTCACGAGGGCAAGGAAGTGCACTGTATGGAGCACGAGAGAATATAAGCTCTTCCTCGGCATGCCACGAAAGCATGCCGAGGGTATGTCCCTCAACCTCGAGAGGTTGGGGACAGGAGGAGCCTGAGGGGAAACACGGGGCTTGTGTCCAATGCAAACAGCCGGAGAAGGGGTGTTGAAAGGTGCATGTGGCACTCCGGCCTGCAAAGCCCCGCGAAGGAAGGTGCGCGAGTCGGGGGAGATGGCATCTCTAATCTCCTGGAGCAAGCGCCCTGAGACTTTGGGCGTCACATATCCCAAACGGAGCGCAAGCTCCTGGGGTGACACCCAATCAGAACGCCCGTATTCCAGGAGATCCCCGACTCGGGTCATCCGTGCATGACTAAGGCGGCGGATGATACTGGGGGACTGTAACATTGGAGCCCCCACTGCTGCATTAAATAGCAGGGGCTCTGTGAATATTTCATCCCCCAAAGGCACGCCCTGCCTGGTCACGGAGAACATGCTCCAGGCCTTGAGGGTTTCCTGGTAGTATGCCGGCAACACAGAGAGGTCTCTCCCAAACCCCTCGGGCCTGATCAGAAATAATTGCCGGTCATACCCCAGGTTGCGCAACTGGCGATAAAAGCTGGATGCCAGTGCGCACCACTGCGGAGAGGGATCTGCATATAGGTATCTCTGCAGGTACTGAAGGCGGAAGGTGGACAACTGGGAGCACACACAAACTACTCCCTGTCCACCCTCCACCAAAGGCAGACTTGCCACCCCTGCAGAGACCCAATGCCTTCCCATCCAGAGGAAATCTAACAAATTCCTCTGGATATTGGTGACAAACTCGGGGGTCGGACTCAGACAAATCAGCCGGTGCCAGATCTGAGAAGCCACCAGCTGATTCACCACTAGAGTCCGCCCCCTAAGGGAAAGCATTTTTGCTAGACCCCTCCATCGTCCCAGACGAGAGAGGACACTGCCCTCTAACTCCCTCCAGTTGTCTGGGACGGAAGCGTCCGCAGCGGACAGGTAGACCCCCAGATATTTAATGACATCTGCCTCCCACGTGATGTCACGAAACGTGGGAGGCAAAGAGTCCACCTGTAAATTACCCTCTAAAAGGCCTGTGCATTTGGACCAGTTGATCTGAGCGGAGGAGGCAGCTGAATATACCTCCTGGCACTGTTTTGCCAGCTCAAGATCAACTGGATCCTGGGCCACGAGGAGCACATCGTCAGCATAAGCTGAAAGGACAATCCGCATGTCTGGATCTTTTAGCACCAGCCCTGTGAGCCTTTTCCTCAGTAGGCAGAGGAAAGGCTCAATGGCCAGTGCATATAACTGTCCAGACAAGGGACATCCTTGACGCACCCCTCGTCCAAATACCAAAGGTGCTGTTAGGGACCAATTGATTTTAAGTAAACACTCTGCAGAGGCGTACAGCGTTCTTATAAAGCCCACAAACTGTGGGCCAAAGCCGTACGCTTGCAGAGTGGCTATGAGGTAACCATGGTCCACCCTGTCAAACGCCTTCTCTTGATCTAAAGAGAGAAAGGCGAGTGACAGACCAGTCCTGCGAGAATAATGCAATAGATCCCGGACCAGAAAGATACTATCAAAGATAGTCCGGCCCGGGATCGCATAGGACTGGTCAGGGTGAACCAATTCTGCCAGCACAGACCCAAGTCTAAGCGAGATGGCTTTAGCTACAATCTTGTAGTCTGTGCTGAGCAGAGAGACCGGTCGCCAGTTCTTAATAAGCCGGAGATCCCCCTTTTTGGGCAGCAGGGCAAGTACTGCCCTGCGACAAGACAGGGGCATCTCCCCGGTCTCCAGGGCTTCCCCAAGGACCAGATGGAAATCAGGTCCCAGAGTCTCCCAGAAAAATTGGAAAAACTCTACAGTCAGTCCGTCCAGTCCTGGAGACTTTTCACAGGACATGGCACGGAGGGCTTCAGAGAGCTCTTGAAAAGATAGTGGTATATCAAGCCGCTCTCTTACACCCTCACTGACTGTGGGGAGCCCCTCCCATAGCACCCTGCAGGCGTCTGGAGAAATGGGATCCGGAGAGTAAAGATCTTTATAAAAGTTCCGGGCTCTATCCCGGATACTCTCCGGATCTGTAAGGGGGGCACCGTCTTCATCTAGAAGACAGGTGATGTGCCTACTGTTACCCCCCTTTTTCTCCAGTGAGTAGAAGAGGCGCGAGCCGCGGTCTAGATCTTTGAGAAAACCTAAGCGGCTGCGCACGTATGCCCCCTTGGCCTGGTGTCGTTCCAGGTCACAGAGGACACCCTTCCTCTCTACATACTCGCTCTGCAGGGATTGGTCCCTACAAGTGAACAGCCTCTGCTCCAGATGGAGTACCTCCCCCCGGAGTGACTCCAACTCAGCTTCGCGCTGCCCACTCGCACCCTTGGTATATTCCTGACACAGAAGTCGCAAATGAACCTTGCCCACGTCCCACCACAGTTTTAACGTGGCAAAGTCCCCCTTGCAACCCCTCCAGTCCGTCCAAAACTCCCGGATCAATGTCACGAGCCCCTGGTCCTTCAACAAAGCATTGTTGAAGTGCCAATAGGCGGCTCGTGGCGCAATTGGCGTTAGCGCCACTGTCACAGACACACAGTTGTGGTCTGTGAACGGAGCCAGCCTAATGGCACAAGAACCGACTCGTGACATATAGTGACTAGATATATATAGTCTGTCGATCCGGGAGTGGGACACCAGACCGGCTCTCACCCTGACGTAGGTGAAACCGTCTGATGCCCCTGGGTTCTGCTCTCGCCAGATGTCCTCCAGGGAGAAGCGGGCGATGATCTCCCGCAGGGCTGACGCAGAAGGCGGGAACGGCTCTGGACTATTCCGGTCCAGAGCGTCGAGGGTGCAGTTGAAATCACCCCCGAGTACCAAACACTCATCTGCGTCAACCGTCTCCAAAAACTGGGACAGTCTGGCGAGGAACCTCACTCTCTCGAGCCCTCCAGCAGGGGCATATATATTAACTAGGTTAATGATGCTACCCTGCTCTCGGACCCGGAGGTGGATTAGACGGCCTGGGATAACAGCTTTCACAAGCAGCAGCTCTGGCTGAAAAGACTCTGAGAACAGGGTCACCACTCCACATGACGCCGATGTGAAGTGGCTGAAGAAGACCCTGCCTCTCCACTCCAGTTGCCACGAGGCCTCAGCCTCTGGAGTGGTGTGAGTTTCCTGCAGGAAGCTCACAGAGTACCCTCCCTGATATAAATAGGAGAGTACCTGGAACCTGCGGAAACTGTCTTGACAGCCATTGGTATTTAGCGTGCTTATGTGCAAAGCCATTACTGCGTGTCAGGAATTGTGCGTTCCTCAGACCCTTGAGACTGCTGATAGGACACGCACATTTTATAGAATTTCCGGACGCGGAGATGCTCCGCAGTCCCAGAATTCTTGGCCCTAGTGCTGACCACTAGATATTGCTGGAGAGAGTGGAGAATAAACGACATATTCTTCCACCTCTCCAAGGCCAGCCGCACCTTCCTGTTCTTTTGTCCATGAAGGGTGCTCTCAAGGAATAGATCTATTTCCTTGACAGGGATAACCCACCCAGAATCTGATGTTCCTTCTAGTGGGTCACCCCTGGGCTCCTCTTGGCTGAGGGCTTTTACTCCATCCTCCCCGGCTGGAGTCAGTTTCCTCAGCTTTATTCTCAGGGACCCCCTCTTAGATGATACAGAAGGAGTCCCTTTAGCACCCTTCAAGGTAAATAATGGACCCTTGGATTGCTGCTGCACCCCTGTAGCTTCAGGAGTGCATTCAGGGGTAGCTGGCTGGACAGCAGTGGCTAGCATGGCTTCCTTAATGGAAGCCTTGGAGGCTTTATATGCCTCCTCTGCCAGTTCCACCGCTGCTTGCTCAGCTTGGATGGCACCGATGTTAGGGTCAGTGGACGGCTGAGGAGGGTAGACAGGCTCTCCCATGATGTTAACAGGAAAACCTGTTTTATCACCCTCCCCCATTTCCACTTCCCCTTGTGCCACATCCCCCCTGACAGACAAATCCATGGGGTCCTGAATGGGGGTCATGCCTATATTCCCCCCCTCCAGTAGTGACTCGGCCTGGGGCTCTAACAAAGCCCGAGGTACGTCACTAGAGAGTGACACTGGAGGAGGAGACTGACTGGTGCCCTTGAAGCTCAGCACCTCAGGGACACTGACTACCCATTCAGCAGGGGCTTTGTTGGGTCCCCCCTCAAAGGCCAGAGGCAGAACCTGATCTTTCTTGTCTACCCCTGCCTCACTTGGGAGACCCTCTTGCCCCTGCTTTTCCTCCAGACCCTTTTCCACATTAACCCCTATAGGGTCTGGAGAGAGAGATGTGTGGTCTGGCACCGGCTGGCTGAGCTTAATAACTGGGCCAGACAATGTCACCGGATGAGGAGGAGATGTTTTGTTCCTCTTCTTGCTTTTAGAGGGAGGTGCTCCACTATAGAGCACTTCCCACTTATCAGCAACCTCCCTGTTGGTTTTATGCTTCCTCTTCCTGGGGACGTCACTCCTGGAAGAGGAGCTGTCACTAGCTGCCTCCCCTGCAGAGGGCTTATTATCCCTCTGCTTACACTGTGCCCCCACACTAACTGATGTAATTATGGTGGGGGCAGATTGGGACTTGGGAGATGCAGCTGTGACACTGGGAGGAACGGTGACATTCTTCCCCTTTTTCCCCGTGTCTGCAGTCTTGCTGGAGACCACAGACACAGATGGCTTTTTTGGGGAAGAAGGGGGTTTGGAGGCCGTGGTGGTGACTTGAGGAACGGCCTCCTTGCCTGAGCTCTGTGGGGGGGCTATGACCCTTGAGGTCCCCGCTGTTATGGGCTCAGCGGGGATGGGTGCCGTACTGACGGAGGTGCCATTTGCTGGGGCTGGGGCATGATGCTTTACATTAGGACAATTCCTACGTGTATGCCCCAACCCTTTGCAATGATAGCACTGCACCTCCGTAGTGCTGTAAAAAATCCTGTACAGCACCCCCTCAAATGGAACCCCAAAAGACCCCTCTATGTTTTCTGCGCCCTGAGGCAGGCACATTTGTACCTGCCTCTTGAAAGAGAGCACATGACGAAGTGCTCTCTCTCTGCACCCCAGGGGAATTTTTATAAATGGTGTTTTTATTTCCCCTAGGGTTAGCAGGTGGGGGCGCAGGAGGGAGTCTGGTAGGAAGGGGGGCACATTAGAGAGTGTTACTTTTGTGCCCAACCCTTCCAGGGGTTCTATTGGGACATATAATCCCCCCACTGTGATGCCTCTCTGTATAAGAATGTGTGCAGCAGCCAGAGTACGGGTAAAAAAAACTGCTTTCCCGTACATTTTGCTGGCTGCTACTATAACAGAGGGGCTGATGACATTAGCTGCAGCACGCAGATAGATATCAATGCTGTAGACCCCAGACATCTGACATTTAACCCCATGCTTCCTGGTGATCTGCCCCTCAGCCCCAGCGGCGGTATTACTGGGGCCAGCAGAAACCACCTGTGACCAGGTATTAGCCACAGGGGTAGGTCTGCTGGCAGAACCACCAGGAGCTGGGGCTGCCTTATCTGCCTGGGGCCTATGCTGTGCAGTGCTGCAGCTAGGATTTCCAGGGGCCATTATTCCCCCTCTTAATGGTCTTATCCCTCATGTTTAGACCCTTTTTTTTTTTTAGTTTATTTGTTTTATTTATTTTTATTTTTTGTTTTATGATTTTTTTACTGTTTTCTTTTTTTAAAAAATATAAAAGTGTGAAAAACAAACAAAAAGACAAAACTAAGGGAGACAAAAACTAAGGGAGAGAGAGAGATGATGTTTGGCAGTGGAAGGGTTAATGGCCTGTTGCAAGGTGTTACTAAATGCAACAACACAGAGAACACAGAGGCTTTTTAACCCCTCTGTGTCTCTGTGTCAGATGTTAAAAAAAAGCCTTAACAACAAAAAATCTAATTGTTTTCCCCCCCACTGCCTACAAAGATGTTACTTGTCTTCTCTCCCCCAAAACATAAAACCCAACACCAAACAAACAAAACTTCAACAAAACCTAATAAACTTTTTAAAAGAAAAAAAGTCAAAGTAACAAAGCTCCAGGAGTGAAGGTGTAGTGCTAAGGGAGGGGTGTGGCAAAGTATCCAGGAGACAGCTCACTCTCCTGGGATAGAGAGTTGAGCCTGACCCCCAGAAAACTAAAACTTAAATTAAACTAAGAAAAAAACCACAAAAACTCCCAAAAATGAACAACACCGTGCACAAAGTGCTTATTAACAAAAAGGTGTTAAAATAAAACTTGTATTTGAGGGACTAAGACCCTAAAAAGCCTTTTGTTTGGAGCTCAAGCATGCACACAACATGCTCTCTTGCACAGTACTTGTAAGCCTGACACACACACTGGCTAGCGGTCAGGCAAATGAACTTAGATTTAAGAAAATAAAATTATTGGTTTTTTAAATGTAGACTGCTGGTAAACCACTAGATTGGATTGGTTGAACTTGGCACAATACTTGTAAGCCTTACACACACACTGGCTTGCGGTCAGGCAAATGAACTTAGATTGGCGGTCAGGGAAATGAACTTAGATTTAAGAAAATAAAATTATTGTTTTTTTAAATGTAGACTGCTGGTACCCCAACTAGATTGGATTGGTTGAACTTGGCACAGTACTTGTAAGCCTGACACACACACTGGCTAGCGGTCAGGCAAATGAACTTAGATTGGCGGTCAGGCAAATGAACTTAGATTTAAGAAAATAAATGTATTGTTTTTTTAAAGTAGACTGCTGGTACACCACTAGATTGGATTGGTTGAACTTGGCACAGTACTTGTAAGCCTGACACACACACTGGCTAGTGGTCAGGCAAATGAACTTAGATATAAGAAAATAAAATTCTTGGTTTTTTAAATGTAGACTGCAGGTACACCACTAGATTGGATTGGTTGAACTTGGCACAATACTTGTAAGCCTGAGGCAGGGTATGATGCTGATTGGCTGGAATGTGTCTGCTGACTGTGAGGTGCAGGGTCAAAGTTTGCTCAATGATAAAGTATAGGGGGCGGATCGAACATCGCATATGTTCGCAGTTCGCCGCGAACGCGAACATGCTATGTTTGCTGGGAACAGTTCGCCGGTGAACTATTCGCGACATCTCTAATCATCATGTGTTTCCTGATAGACTAGGACACTATATTGCACCCAGCCCTGTGTCTGCATATGCTGCAGAGGGCAGACCCATACAGTGACTGTTTGATTTTAGATAAAAATGTCTATCCATTCCAGCATCAAGATCTTTTCAGCTCTTTTAAGCCATAGTGTGAGCGATGGGCTCCGAACATGTACACTATGTGTATTCAAATATTTAATAATATAATGTTACTAGAGTATTGCCGGTCAAAAAATTACGGCAATGAAATTGTAAGTAAGCTAATGCTGTTTGGTGTATAATAATCAAATAAATAATACATTAATACATTTATATACTTTACCTATTTTGAAGTAATATATGCAGGAAGCATTGTGTTGAAGAGCTGGCAATCTCTTGTGCTGTTGAGCTGCTATGTAAGCGTGATGAATGTGTGCAGTGTAATAGTGTGCGTGCGCGAGGCAAATCCGTTAGCGTAGCTGTGTACTTCTGCATTGTATAAGTTATTGTTCTAAAATGGCGGCTAATGTGTGGTATGCGGCTGTGGCGGAATATCCGTAGCTCTTTTTTGGTGTTTTGCGTGTTTGTGGTGGTGTTTTGCGTGTTTAGAGTCCTGTAGCCTTGTTTTCGTTTTGTTCGGCGGCCATTTCTCTCGCTTAGGTGATTTTCGGGTGTTTAAACTCCGAAATTTGTACTTAAATCGAGGTGTAACTTCACTTACAGAGGTCCTGGGTGCCCCCCTTGCTGTGGGTAAGCTTTTTATATGTTTGTTGTGTGTATTTATTGTGTTTGTAATGTGTTTGGGGTTGCGTGGGTTGCGTACTTGTTTTCTAATCTCGTATGTGTTTTTCGGCAATTCCGTAGGTGTTTGGTGGTGTTTTGCGTCTTTAGACTGCTGTAGCCTCATTTTCGTTTTGTTCGGCGGACATTTTTTTTCTCGCTTAGAGAATTTTTTAGTGTCTAAACTCTTTTATTTGGAGTTAAATTGAGGTGTAACTTCATTTTTTGAGGTCCTGGATGCTCCCTCTTGCTGTAGGTAAGCTTTTTTATGTATGTGTTGTGTGTATTTATTGTGTTTTTCATTTTTTCATGTCCGCGGGTTGTGGCCAATTTTTGCGAGGTCGTAATTGGTCGTAACGTGTCTCATACTTTTTTGCGAGGGCTGGAGTTGCTGCCAAGGAGCGCCTTCGTCGCTTCTTGCCAGCGACTGAAGCCCTCACTTCGCGAGCCCGCAAGCGTTAGGAACAATTTCCATGCTCACAACTATATATGTGATATTTGGAAATCGAATATGGCTTTCTGTATATACCCCAAATAATTTGCCAGTACCATAAAATATAGGAGATATTCAATCTGTCTTTTATGTATTTAAAGATTTTATCCCTAAAGAGCTTAACCGATAAACATTTCCATAGAGAATGGTTGGCCTGTGGTTCTTCACACTTAAGCCATTGGGTCATAATAGAAATACCAAGCTTAAAGTATGCACCTATAATCTATATAGTAATCTGCATACCTGGATATACACTGAAGCATTAGCAATACGACTATTAAAATAAATCATAATAAACTATTATTCCATATCTCATCTTGCTGGGCCCACATTAGTAACCGAGTCTTCAATACTTTGAGTAATACATTTATAAAGAAGGTGTAGGGATTTATTCTCTCTACCATTTTGGTGAATAAATCAGATTTTGATCCAACTGAAAAGTAATAAACGGCAATACTGATGTAACATAGTGCTGTTATGATGTAAAAAAATACTCACATTTCTGAACTTTACTGAAATGTGATATTATATATAAGGCCTTTGCATTGAGGGATCAAGTATCTGACCAATGTGATGCAAACCCTTGTCACTCCATCAAGCAAATCTATCAACCAAGGCTTCTATTCCATAGCTCTTGTAAGGATTGAGCTCCCCCCTCGGTGTAAGTCAATACATTGTATGGGCTTGTATGTTCCACTGGCCATAAAATAGCTCAGGTACTTGGCTGGTCAGCCTTCCTTTTATAGGAGCCATGTAATGGAGACCTTGCTTCTTTTCTTATTGGAGCCTTTGAATGGAGGCCCAACTCATCAGCAACAAATCAGGATTTACTAATAAGGTGCAAGAAAAAATAAAGCTCAGAGGAGAACATCCTCTTTCTCACTATTTGCAAAGGCAGAATAGCATTGAACATCAGACGGGTTGATACCATCAGCTCTAGCACAAAGTAAGAAACAGAGATTAGCCTGAGGGCACACTTGGCCATTGTATCTTAACTGGGAAAAACCATTGGAATTGTGGATCCAGTTTAACACATATCTTATTACGGTAATCTAGCAAAATTATATTTCATGTTTGGTAAATGTAATGCCCTGCTATCTTTTGGTTGTTGGAGTCTTTTGATGCTTAGCTTAGTGCACTAATTTCTCCATATTAATTTCTCAAAGCCTATATAGTTTGACATCTTATGTGATCAAAACATAACATGTGAATATGATAAGCCTGTGGAGTTATATATTATTATATTTGTCTCTTGTTTAGGTCATAGCAAAAATGGACATGGTACCTGATCCATTGTCTAGGATCTAGCCAAACCCCGGCTAAGCTGCAATGTGTTCCTCTTACTATTTGGACCCCAGTGTGGGAGATGCGCCTAAGTCTATACGTAGGGGGGGGGGGGGCGTGTGTCATCAAATTAAGCAATGAGACTTGCTAACACCATGGCCACACATTGGCCCCCCCCCCCCCCGCGCTGATATTACCTTCTTGGGCCTGGTGACTCGGTTAATTAGTGGTCAATGGGAGAGACTCAAGGGGGAGGGAGGTTTAAATTGGGCCTGGGGTTGTGTTTAATATTTGACTGGCCTTTTGTTTGGTCAATGACTACTAATTAATGATTAGTGTGAGTGCTGTACTTCATTACTTCATGGAAACTATATTGTAGGACATTTATGCTATTTCTGAAAGAGAATCTCTGTGCTCTGCCTGTGGTCACTGATACCCCCCCGATACAAGGACCTCACCGGTGGGAGTTCTAGATGGTTCTGTTGGTTCTGTATCGTGAAAGTCATATTTATTAAGTGGTGCGATCTGAATAATGTGCATTGTTATATCCAAGGTCCTCTATAACCTATGGGAAAATTTACCCTTGGAGCCCCTCCAATAGCTTAGTAATTGTCTCCTGAAACCCCTGTTTCTATTCCATTATTGTTTCTATTGTCTATTCTTGTTCGCTCTTTTCTCACATATTTTATGATGCCATGTGCCAAACTCAAAAAGGAAGCATAAAACGTATCATTGGACAAAGCTGTACGCTCAAAAACCTTGACAATAATTACGGCAAAATAGAAATATGCCAGCCTGAGCCACTTCCATATAGTCCCCTGAGTGCTTTATTTAATCCCTTGTCTTCACAATGTCACTCTGAATGTGACTCTTATTGCAATAAACAACTAATAAAAAGCATCCGACATTAATTCTGACCTCCAACTGGATGAACCAGGCATTTTTTATCCTTCGTCTCTTATTATCTTCATTGCTTTGTCTCAGCTTCCCACCTCTCCTAATGTATTTTATCATGATAATTATTTGCAAATTAACCTGCAAACACAATATTTACACATTCGCTGTGAGGCTAATCAGATCTGAAAGCCAACGTATTGTGCGTGTGTAGGACGGGATGTTATTGTGGACTTTTATATCTATTGAACTATAAATGCTTATTGTGTTCCCAGTCATCAGGGAAAATGATATACATCAGGACTGGACATGCTTGAGGTGTAACCATCTGTCTAAAGGATTGTCCCATTATGTCTTCCCTGAGTAAAATGATGATATTATTTCCTGATAGCCAGACATATGGCTCTTATAATGATGTGTTATTTTGTCAGACAAATCATTCCAGTCATTTGCTTTAATATTCCATATCCTTGATTATAATGTTCAGCGCGTGTCCTGGGAATACAGAATAAGAGGTGGGTCAAGTACTGGACCCTCAGAGCAACTAAATGGGTACAACATCAGAAGATGGGTTAAGCCATGAGAATAACTATTTTTAGAAACAAATCTTAAATTTACGAAACTTTGCTAGGACATAGAAGCTAGAATAATGGTAATATGGCTTTTTCAAGCATGATGGAGGGTTCACAAGCAAGGCAAGTAGGGCTTGCAATTATACTTGAATGCTGAAATCTATTGAGCATGTGCAGGGAATGGGGGAAAATGTCATATGGTTATCATACACATAGGAAATGTGTATACGTTTTCTTTAAATAATATAAGTTAGTATCTAGGTTAATGAAAGGTCTAATAGCCAAATGTATGTGAGGTTATGAATTGCTACTATTTTTTTAATCTCCCCTGCTCACATCGAGGTGGCTGCCATTTTGGTCTGTTAAACTCCTCCAGTCCCTGACAAGTGGGCAATCAATAATCTGTGAATCTCCATATTACATCTTCTAATGCGCACAACATGGGCAATGGCTCCACCACCTGGTCAAAAAAGAAGCCACTGAGACAACAAATCCAGTTGCCTCCTCTTTTTCCCCTCTTTCAACTACAAAATAGATAATACATATTGACAGAACAACACGGATAAGACTCCTAATAAACAAGAAGTGTGGAAATTACAAACACAGAATCCTGCTAAAATAAAGATTTTATCTAAATGATAACATAGATTACACTATATTCTGTTTATTTGAAGGGATAAGAATGTCTAAACAAAATGGACATTGCTAATGTGTGATGTGAGTTACATGGGAATATGGAAAAATAAAACAAACTAACACTCATATGAATGCACAAATAAAAAGACCAGTACTCAATAGATCAACTTCTTGAACATGCTTTATTCATGCTGGGGAATTACAAAAGTGGAATAGGTTGACCTGTACTGAGCCACATTTGGCTATAGACTCCAAACTCTACGACTAGAGGTCCATATCTAATTGAGATATCTTGGTTGAGAGGTGGTGGGTCAGTCAAGGGCTGAGACATTTTGATTCACTGACCTCTATCACACATCTGTTTGGGCTCCAGCACTCAAGGACTGCAGTTGGACAAATTTACTCTAGAGCCATAGGTTGCTAATCCTGCTCTAGTCTAGTGATTCTCAACAGCTGGCCATGAGACCTTATTTTCCTGTCTCCAGGAACAAAGAGAAATGAAGAGGTATATGTCAGTTTGTGGGGTATCATGTGTGTAAGTCTGTCTGATTGGGCGTCTCATATAAAATCATTTTATTGAGGAATACTCTATATTTGTGATTCAAAGTACATTTGGAATGTCTTGTGTGTGCTCCACCCCCAAGACCCATATCAGAACGTCCTAGCCAATGAGCTGTGTGGAGTTGTGTCCTACCGAATCAGCTGTCAGTATCATAGCTGTTTCCTGAGTAGCTTTGTCTCAATTAGTGAGAGGGAAACATATACATTGTTGTACCTGCCTGTGACTGGCCAAAATATTTATGAATTTTAATTTAATTTTGCTTGAATTTTTAGGGGTGTTTCTTCTTAACTGCCTGCAAAATGAAGATATTTTGCAAAAGTTAGGACAAGTTTATTAATATTTAGTTTGGGATTTCATGCAAAAAAAAATGTTTTCATACAATACTGATCAATCAGATGCATTCATAATCCAGAAAACTTAGATATGCCTTTAAACATACACTATCATTATAGTTATTGAGAAGTCAGGATTCCCTAGAGAAGACTCTGATGCTGGCAAAGGTTGAAGGCACACAAAGAAGGGGATGGCAGAAGTAAGGATGGAGATCTTGATGAAGCTCAGAGGCTCAGTGGTTGTGACTGGCATGCTGTGGTCCATAGGGTCACAAAGAGTCGGACATGACTGAAAAACCAAATGAAAATGTATAGTACCACATATCTTCCTACTCTGTTTGAAATCTCAAAGGCTATCCCCATAAGCATTTCTAAGGGGTGCCCAGATGCTCTAGACCATTGTAGCTTAGTTTAGTTTGCACCATTATTATAGTTATTATAGTTTGTAATAATTTGACCACTGCACATCATTCAGATTACACCGATATTACACAATTTTAATGGAACAAAAAATAATTTATATTTTCTCACCCTGCACTTATACAATGTAATCCATTTGTGACACATTTTCCCCGGATTAGAAATCGAGTGCTAGAAATGAAAAGTGGTCTTCTGTGAGAGATAATAAAGTATAGCAATGCGGTGCTGTGTTCCCAAGTATGCAAATACCAAAGAGATATATATATATATTAGATCATTTGAAATTCAGTTTCTTGGAAACTAACGTTGTGTCTGCATTTTAACCAGTATAAATGTCTTGAGATACGGACTAAAATGATATGTTTTATGTACATTAGATTGCAAGAAATGTTTGCATTACAAAAGATATAGAAAATTGTCAGAAAAGCTTGGTTGTAATAAATACTGAGAAGCTGTAAATATGTGTAATTTAATGAACTGTGATACAAGAGTACACTTATTGGTAAAATATACATTTAAAAATAATATTTAAGGGACTTTTTAGATATTTTTCAACTAATTAAAATGAATTAACAATTAATCTGCATATTAAAGAGGTCAGATGAGATCGAAAAAGGTTGAACTTGATTTACTAAAAGTCTTTTTCCAAACTCAATTACTATGTAACTATGTTACTAATTAATTGTATCCTCCTCCCTCAATGTAATTGTCATATATTACCGTATTATTACTTTTAAGAAGACCCCAAATTAACCGATTCTGGAACCTGCCTTTTTCTTCTTGTTCACTTCCATGCATGCTACCATCTTTCAAAGGAGAGGACTTCACACCACCAGTGCCATGCTGTAAGCAGACATGTTGTGTGTCTGAGCAGCACGAGGCACTGTTAGTATAAGGCCCCTATGTAGTAGATGTGATTGTAGGTCACAGATGTAAAAGACAGCAGCATCCATTGCAACACATAGTAAGGAAGGGGGTAGTTCAAGACGCTGAGAATATATAGGTGAAGTGTAAATTTTACATGAAATTAGTTAATTGGACATGGAAGTTTCCTGGATGTTACTATATATATAATATCCCTGTGTATCTATTTACTTGTATGTACTTTATTTTATTTAGAAGTGCTTATAAACTCTGTCTCAAATCAAACAACTAGTCTATCTGTAAACATTCTTTGTGGTCCCAGAGAGGCTAGGACACTATACTGTTAATCAAGTCCTACAAAGTCTGTGTCTGCAGACCCAAACAGTTAATATTGGTTTAATTTAAGACAGGACTTATAAGCACTTAATAAAAAAAAGTACATAAAAGATTTGTCCAACTGCATTTCCAGAGGATAGCAAGAAGAGACAAGGAGATATTCTACAACTAACCTTGTAAAGAGATTGAAGAAGATAACCGAATGGGTAAATCAAGAGATCTCTTCAAGAAAATTGGGAACCTAAAAGGCACCTTTCATGCCAAAATCGGTGTGATAAAAGACAAAAATGGTAGGGAGTTAACAGAAAAAGATCAGATAAAAAAGAGGTGGAAGGAATACACTGAAGATCTATACAGGAAGGATCTTAACAGTAGTGATGACCTCAATAGTTTGTCTAATGAGCTGGAGCCAGACATCTTGGAGAACTAAGTGAGGTTTGCCTTACGATGTCTTGCTAATATGATAATAACGCTGCAGGAGTTGATGGAATCCCAATTTAACTATTCAAAATTCTACATAATGATGCTGTGAAAGTGTTACTTGCCTTATGTCAACACATTTGGAAAACTGAACAATGGCCAATAGACTGGAAAAGGTCAGTCTACATCCCAATCCCCAAAAAAGGCAGTGCCAAAGAGGGCTCCAATTATCGAACAATTGCACTCATTTTACATGCCAGTAAGGTAATGCTTAAGATTCTACAAGATTGACTCCAACAATATATGGACCAGGAAATACCAAATGTACAAGCCGGGTTTTCACATAGGAAGAGGCACAAGAGATCAAATTGCCAATGTCCGCTGAATAATAGAGAAAGCAAGAGAGTTCCAAAAAAACATTTTCTTCTGCTTCATAGACTATTCTAAAGCCTTTGACTGTGTGGATCACAATAAAATGTGGCATGTCCTTAAAGAGATGGGAGTAACAGACCATCTCATTCTCCTCCTAAAAAATCTGTCGACCAAGAAGCCACAGTCAGAACTGAACATGGGATAACAGAATGATTCAATATCGGAAAAAGGAGTGCGACAAGGTTGTATATTGTCACCTTATTTATTCACCTTATATGCAGAGTACATCATGCGTAAGGCCGGACTGGATGAACCCAAAGTTGGAATCAATATTGCTGGAAGGAATATCAACAACCTCAGATACGCCGATGATACTACTCTGATGGCTGAAAGTGAGGACGAACTAATGGACTTATTGAGGTAAAAGAAGAGACTGCAAAAGTTGGCCTGCTGCTCAACGTTAAAGAGACAAAGATCATGGCAAACAGCAATCTCACTTCTTTCAAAATAGATGGGGAAGAAGTGGAGGCAGTGACATATTTTATTTTTCTTGGATCCAAGATCTCTGCAGATGGTGACTGTAGTCATGAAATTAAAAGATATTTACTTCTGGGGAGGAAAGCTATAGCAAGCTTGGACAAGCTTGTAAAAAGTAAAGATATTAAACTATCAACAAAGGTCTGCATAGTTCGAACTATGGTATTCCCAGAAGGGACATACAGATGTGGGAGCTGGACCATAAAGAATTCTGAGCACCGTAGAATTTAAGCCTTTAAATTGTGGTGTTGCATAACACTGCTTAGAGTTCCTTGGACTTCAAGAAGATCCAATAAATCAATAATTCAGGAATTTAAGACAAATTGTTTACTAGAAGGTATGATCATGAGGCTGAAGCTCAAATATTTTGGCCATATCATGAGCCGGCAGGATTCCCTAGAGAAGACTCTGATGCTGAGAAAGATTGAAGGCACAAGAAGAAGGGGCGGAAGAGATGGAGATGATAGATGAGGTCACTGAAGCAATGAACATGAACTTGATAGAGCTCAGAGGGGCAGTGACTGAGAGATGCACCTGGCGTGCTGTGGTCCATAGAGTCACAGAGAATCGGATGTGACTGAACGACTAAACAACAACAAATCTAAAAGTAAACAGATACACAGGGATATTATATACCTAGTATAATCCATAAAACATCCATATCCCTTTAAGTAACCCAGTTAAAACATTTGTATAAAACTAGAAGAAAATGCTTGAAAAGTCCATTTAATGGAACTTGATAACCATAATTTCTGCTGTGTATGAAACATTGCTCGTTTATTTCCAGAGGATGATTTTGATTATTAAAATGTCCTGTATTCTAAATGGACTTAAAGGACATGTAATTTATTAATGTTGCTCTGCATCATTAGACTGAGCACCTGAACTGAAAACATAGTAAAAATGAATTTAAAACTGATGCATATTTTACAGTTTTATAAGGATATTTATATAACGCAGTTAACCCTTTTAGTGTCCTTTATAACTACTTTCTGGGTGTTCCTGTTCTGGTGTTCTCAGACCCCAGTGCAATCTAATTTAGTTTTTTTTTTTTTGTATTGCGATTTTTTTGATAGTTTAGCCCCCTGGCTCCCCTACCTTCGTCCAGGTTTTAGATAAGAACACAGCAGAGCCATAATTTACAGCCATAAATGTCCCCACAATTGGAGGTTTAGAAAACAGTAATTGATCAGGGGAGGCTTGTGGAATTTGTCATAAAACATTTTGGTAGTGAGAGAGGAATCCTCTATGAATATTAAGTCAAGTATCTTTTGTATTAAATGATGACATCCGTTTCAATTTAAAAGTTTTCAGCTCTTGGATAGTTTTGAAATTCCCTCTGAGTATTTTAAGGTTTTGGATTGAGTGATCATTTTGCATAAAATTGTATCCAACTGGGGTACAGTAACTGCCTTCATTACATTTTGTTGAGGGAAAGTCTGTGCAGATTCTTTCTTTTTTTTTTTTTTATACATTTTTATTTATCCAAATACAAAAAAAATACAAAATACATGCATACACATAAAGTACAAACATAGCATATTTCAAAACATCCTATAATTCAATTTATCAATGTTCCAAGATGACGAAGTTGTATACAAAACTTAAAGGACCAACTAAATATTTAATTCTAAAAAATATAAAAATAAAATAGTATATACCAATCCCTCTTTTGCCAGTTAATAAAAGGGCCCAAGGTACTTATCAACCCATTAATCTGCATCAGATTCTTTCTTAGATGCAGTTTTTGTCCAGTTTGCCCATTGTTACACCCCCTTTCACATACATGTAATTGTATTATGTAAACCACATTGGAGGATGTACAAGAATATTTCCCTCTGATGCTATAGGTCTTGTTGTTATGTGTGGCTATGTCCTCTCACAGATGTGTTGACATAATTTGCAGGGAATTGTATTGTGAGGTGTGGCACCATTTTCTGTTAGATTGTTCATTGCCACATATTTATTTTTATATATATATATATATATATATATATATATGGGTGGCATTTTTTTTGCATCTGGGCCTCTGCCACTGGATAAGGGTTAATATATTAGAGGCTCTATTGCTTTTTTTTATTCTAAAGTATACTTCTTCAAAAGAGTATATTCCATGTATAGAAATACATTGGTCTTTTAATAAAAAAAGAAATAAGCCTCTGACCTAGGGTGGATGAATCCTAAATAATGCAATGTTATTACATGTTCAGTAAATACTGTCCTGCCCAATGGATGATAAAAATAAACACGGAAAAATATGAATGTGCCTTTTTTTTTGCTGTTTTATGTCCATCAAGTGGCATCCACATCCTATTTTCTCTTAACTAAATATATTGCGCAGACTGTGGAGGCAGAAGCAATATTTTGAATCTTGACCTTTTTGTCAGTTAAATATTTTGCAATTTACAATTTACCAGATAAAACTACAGTTTACTGTATATCTAAACAACTTTGATAAAGTGTTCTGTTACTGGTGGTTGAAATATACATTTGCCATTGAAGGGATGAAAAATAAACAAAAATTGGAAGGTGCTGTAGCAGCTACCCAGCACACTTAAAGGGACATGGATTTTACTTGGTATATAATATACCTTTGTACCTATTTACTTTTATGTATTTATTAGGAAGTGTTTATAAGCTCTGTTTTTAATACCTAAAATCAAACAAATAGCATCTGCTTGTGCCTTCTCTATGTAGCTGATGCATATCATGAAAACACTGACTCTTAAGTGCAGTGTTTCAATTTAGCCTGTTGGTGACCTCTCTCAAGTACCATTATGCAGAATGTTTACTCTGATTGGTCACTATGACACACTGCACAACCAGTATGGCAGTACTGTAGCTTCATAAGCTACAGAAGGTTTTATGATAGGGTTTTCTTCATGAAATCCTGTAATCGGTAGAGAATTGGCAAAATAGGATTTTTTTAGGGTATAGGGCTGCATTTATGAAATATTTTTCAACTCCAGTATTCAAGGGACCAACAATAGATTACGTCCAGGTAGGTTATCAGCATCACTGGCATCTGTTTTACTTTTCAGATATCTCTGAAATAGAAGATTACAGTGTGGTGATCTCCAAGAAGCTCTATCTCCTGTTCAGGATAGAATTGCCTAGTATTTCGGGGCCAGATCATTATTGGTGAGACCAGACTGATGTACTACAGGATATTTCTCCCTGTGAAGGGCACAAGTGGCTAAAAGTGGTGCTCTCAGAGTGGGTTATCATGGCCATAGAACTAACCTATTAAGGTTAGTTTGTTCTCTGATGAGCACCTCTGACTTAGTTTTTGACACCATGACCTAATGATGTATAGCTAAAAGAACAGAAATGAGATGGGAGATATGATTTAAACCTAGATCAAATGATTTAATGAAGTTCAAGAGAGTCTTGAGAAAAAAAGTAATAGAAGAACAAGAGTTCATGATCTGGAGTGGAAGATTTAGAGGTAATACGAGAAAATACGACTATACAGAAAGATCAGTAATTAAGTGAAACAGCCTTTAAGTTGAAGTTGAGTCAAACACAGTGGATTTCATCATGTCTGGGATAACCATATAGACTATTTTTTGAGGCTTAACTGAGCTATTTGTTTAGATAGATAAAATTGGCAGGTTAGATTGTGGTTCTTACCTGCTGTCAAATCTATGTTTCTATGATTCTCATTGGTGCTCAGTGTGGACGTTAAAGGGGAGTATACATAGCTAATCCCATCTCTTCCCTTCTTACAGTTTCTCATGGGAGACCCCACCATCAGACCATGTAGTTGACACCAGGACCACCTTTAGATTGTAAAATTTTCTTCATACGTTCTGAATGTCAGACTCAAAAAGGATGTCACTAAAGTTGCTCCTCACAATGTGATACAGATTTCAAAATCAGTGAGAATTTTTTTTCTTTTCTCTTTTCCAATGCCTGTAAGTTTCTAATGAATCTTATACTTACAGTATATTAAAAGTATATTAAATAATCACCAACTAATGGTAACGAGCTGTGACTGTAGAATGAAAATTTAATGTGCTAAATGTTACTTTCCAATTTACTAAAACTGATTCCATGAAAAATGTCAAAGTACTAATGGTTTCTGGGACAGCCAAATATAACATTTTAGAAAAAAAAACATTCTACTTAATTTAATAATTTAACATATTTTACCTTTCTTTTCTTCTACGTACTATTACAAAACAATAACACTAGAAAATTGTAAGATCAATATTCCTTCACATCGTTTGACATATCTTCTCTTGTTTCTTAGATCTCCGTCTCATTGCAGCTCGTTCATAACAACGTTTTAACTGGATCCTTTCTTACATTTTTCATTTAGTATCCACAGCTGGATTTATTGACAAGGAGCGACTCAAGGGTTGCTTTATTTGCAGGGCTGCCTTTGTAGCTGGTCGTATGATGACGTTTTGCAAATCTGTGATTTTACTCCCATTTTGTTTACTAGAAGTATAGTGAAATAATGTAATAAATCAGAAACAGCAACATTGACATTTAGACTCTTCTTATGGATGTTGGGAAAATCTAGTCTAGTTCATCATACATAGTAGCATACCACAGGCCATTGCTGTGCAGGTTGACATTCAGATAAGGGCCCCCTTACTCTTAAAAGAGCCATTGACGTGCCATATTTTTGCATTCAATATGGCGGCAGACATTTGCTTTTATCCATAATAGGATCGGACACCTAGGAGGAGTGGAGGATACAGAGAAAATATTTATTCACACTGCCACTAATAAAATTAACAAAAAAATGAACTAAAGGAGATGCTCAATTATGATAAAAACCCCCCTCAGGCTACAGGCTGACTAACAAGATGAAAATTCCAGAGTCTACAAAAACTTGTTACATGACACAAACATGAAGTTTTCTGCAAACCACAAAACTCCTTATTTCCATAAGATTAACATAGTATATCACATGTATTATTTGTTTCTAAACAGTTAGTAAGTGTAACAAAATGCAATATCAATGTATAGTAGATAAAGAAGGTGGTGATATAAAGTGGACGAGAGTGGACATGAGGAGTGGGTGATAATGAGGCTTTAGGAGGAGAAACAGGTATAGGTAAACTCTGCTTAATGCTACCCCATTGAGAGCTGATTCGATATAATACTTTTTTCCCCTCTAATTCCCTACTCAGAGCTAAATTTTGCGATAGCGTTTTTTTCACGTCAAATCTTGTTTAGACATTTAAGTCCTCGTCTAGCGCTCTTGGATTTGCCATACTGCTGACTGAGCATTATGGCGTTAAAATGCCATGTTTGCTGTAACATTTGATCATGTTTTAAAACAAGGAAAGTATTACAGGAAACCTTAAGGAATAACTGCAGACTTATATATAAATATACACCCCACCATTTAATAATGCATGTTTATTTGAGGAAGTTAAAAACAGTTTTTAATTGAATACATATTGTATGCAATTTTCTGCAGTGGAAGCTATGACCTAGACTGACCTTTTCTAGTCTATTGGCCGCTTTTGAGATTTCCAAATTTGTAGGCAGGATTTTGAACAGCTCAGCTCAGATTCCATCAACTCCTGCAGCCTTGTTATCAGCAAGGCATCCTAGCTCCAAGCTCACTTCACTCTCCAAGATGACTGGCTCAAGCCCATTGGATAAAAATGAAGGTTATCAATGCTGTTAAATTCCTTCCAGTATAGAACTACTGTGTATGGCTGCCACCTCTTCTTTATGTGGTAGGCACCTTCTGGTCCGAGGAACTCATCTTTTCTGCTTCCATGTTGTTTAGTCTCTGGTTGTGCTTATTCTTGGCAAAGATACTGGAGTGGTTTGCCGGTTCCATCTCCAGTGGACCTCAATTTGTCTGACCTTTCTTCTATGAGCTGCCAATCATTAGTTTGATATAGTTCACAGCTACATTGATATGTATACTCCCCATCACCATGAGAAGAAGAGTTTATTTATAGTAGTGGATATTTTTAGAGAACACAGAATCCTTCCTGCACAGACACTTGAAGAGCAAACAAAAATAGTGAAGTTATCAGGAACAATAGTAACACAAGGTAAAGCATCACTGCGGTCATACATTTAAAATATACTCCCTAGAGGAACTACACTTGAAATAATCAACATACACTTTGAATGTGTAAAATAATATAACCTCTATTTTACTTTGTTAGGCAAATATGTGCAGTGCAATCTACCATTTACAGTAAGTTTCAAGTGACCTCATTCCTGAAGTGGTAGGATACTTTGAATGTAGAGAGGAAGCTTATATCTACTGAATGGGATTGTGGCCATTAGAACTGCCAGTGCTTTGATTAATGCAAAACTCATAACTTGTTAAGGACACACCCTGTTGCTACAAGAAACAACATAGTAAAGGGAAGTCGGGAACTGAGTGGGGAAGGTTATGATGGGGGCAAAAATGGTTACTGGAAGAGGAGGGAAGAGGGTAGAAGTACGACAGAAGCACCTGAGATCTGTCTGTTTTCTTCCACCTAAACCTAAATAGGAAGTCAGGAACTGAATTGGGAAGGTTATGATGGGGGCAAAAATGGTTATTGGAAGAGGAGGGAAGATGGTAAAAATACAACAGAAGCACCTGAGATCTGTCTGTCTTCTTCCACTTAAACCTAAATGGGAAGTCAGGAACTGAGTGGGGAAGGTTATGATGGGGGCACAAATAGTTACTGGAAAAGGAGGGAAGAGGGTAGAAGTACGACAGGAGCACCTGAGATTTTCTTCCACTGTATTACTCACAGCAAGCTCTTTAGAAAGCTTAACACTTACAAGACATCATTTTCATCTACAAATTAGTAATTGCATTTCTACTGCTGAAATGTAATATTATAGATGTTTTAACATTTAAATCCATGCTTTTAATGTAATTTTACTTCTAATTAAGGTAAATAGAGAACCCATAGAAGATAAAGTGCATAAAATGTCCACAGAAACCAGCTAGTGGAAGTGATTGAAGTAAGCAATTTAGAAGTCAGCAGCTAAGCTTCCTCACTGACTCATGATATTCTATAAAATACCCACTAAAATGTCATAATGACTTATATTTGTTATTCGAGAAAATTTCCCTGTGAGAGTAAAATGCGTTTGGGGAGTGAGAGAAATATTCCTGTATCTGGTTTTATGTTTATTTCTGCTATTGTTATTAAGTTTTAGAAGCGTATAAAAGAGGATGCAAGTAAAACAGCTCTTTTTTTCTGAGTGAATTTGCATTTAGTGTTTATAAAATCCATATATGTATGTATTAGATATATTTAGACAGTGTATTTGCAAAGTGTGCTCTGTACAACTGTGGGGGTCCGGGGGTTCCAGAAAATGGTTTCTCTCTGTGGAGAGATTGGTGGTGTCCTTGAGAAAGGTCAGTTGCAATTTGTTAGTTGCAACCGGATATATATTGGTATTTGAGAGAAAGGGATGCTGTTTTGAACTACATGATATGGGTTGTTGAATTCCACAGTGTTCATTTTGGACCTGCTCTAGTCTATATGAGCCATTTTATGGTTACATCGATCCATAAAGGCATCCAGTGTTGAATTAATTTGGGAAACTACAAAAAGGAGAGAATCGGTTTACAAAATGAATGTATGAATGAGAATGGAGAATAGAAAGAAGAAGTGGTGGAGGAACAAAGAGAGAGAGAGGGTAAAGAAGATATACAGGTGGATGGGTTGGAGGAGAGATATAACACATGGAAGGATTAGTTGAGGAGCGACAAATAGGAAAGGGTGGGGAGAGAGGGAAACGGAGAGAAGACGTAAGACCACAGTGGGGTGTAGGAGTGAAAGAGATGAGATGTACATGAATGGATGAGATGTGGATAAGAGAGAGGAAAGAATATTGAAGAGGGAGATAAGGAAGTAAAAGAGAGGAAAATATAAGAATATTAAATAGGAAGTGACAAAGGTGTAAAAGAGGAAGGGACAGGAATATTAAAGAGGAAGAGAGGAGGTGGTAAGGAATTGAGAAGACAAAACATTACAAAGCATATATCACATACACAAAAATACCTCAAGATTGCACAGAGGCAGCATAAGAACTTCTTACATACAATAAGGAAGAGAATGGAGACAGGTGAAGACATCTCTTGCTGCTGCTACTTCTCCTCTGAAGCGGCAGAAGATGAGAGAAAAGAAGTGGAGGGGTGCAAGACCAGATCTGGAGAGAAAGAGAGGGGTCAAAGAGAAGAGAACAAAGAGGTCATAGAATAGAAGAGTTGGGTGTAGAAGGAGGAAGGATAAGAGGACACCGGGGCATGGTCTGGACAGAGAAGAAACTCAGTAAGTGATAGAAGGAGAGGTGAGAAAGAGATGGGGTCAAAGAGAACAGAAAGAAGATGTCCTGGAGTAGTGGAGCTGGAAGTAAAAGGAGCAAGGAGAAGAGGACACTGGGGAATGGTCTGGACAGAGAAGAAACTCAGGAAGTGAGAGAAGGAGAGGTGAGAAAGAGATGGATCAAAGAGAACAGAAAGAAGATGCCCTGGAGTAGTGGAGCTGGAAGTAAAAGGAGCAAGGAGAAGAGGACACTGAGGAATGGTCTGGACAGAGAAGAAACTCAGGAAGTGAGAGAAGAAGTAGAGGTAAGAAAGAGAAGGGGTCAAAGAGAACAGAAAGAAGATGTCCTGGAGTAGAGGAGCTGGAAGTAAAAGGAGGAAGGAGAAGAGGACACTGAGGAATGGTCTGGACAGAGAAGAAACTCAGGAAGTGAGAGAAGAAGGAGAGTTGAGAAAGAGAAGGGGTCAAAGAGAACAGAAAGAAGATGTCCTGGAGTAGAGGAGCTGGAAGTAAAAGGAGGAAGGAGAAGAGGACACTGAGGAATGGTCTGGACAGAGAAGAAACTCAGGAAGTGAGAGAAAAAGGAAAGGTGAGAAAGAGAGAACGAGAAGGGATTCAAGAGAACAGAAATGAGAAGAAGGAGAGGTAAGAAAGAGAAGGGGTCAAAGAGAACAGAAAGAAGATGTCCTGGAGTAGAGGAGCAGGAAGTAAAAGGAAAGGGGAGAAGATGACACTGAGGCACAGTCTGGACTGGAGTAGAAATTCAGGAAGTAATAGAAGAAGGGGAGGCGAGAAAAAGTGAGGAGGACACACACTGAGTAGATATGTCATTTAAAGGGTAAGATGTAGTTCTGTTCGGCGCTCACGTCTCAGTGACCACACAAAAGCACTATGACATCAGCCCCCCAGCATTAGCCTGCTGCAAAGCACTATTATATAAATGTTTGAGACAGGGCTAGATAAACATTGATGACATTATATATAATGGTTTGCATCTGGATTAATAGCCAAGATGTATATGTTGATCTTGTCATGGATGAAGGGGCTTGTGTACCTCAATGTGAGCTATATCTTGTAGGGTCACCCAACATAGGCAGGTCATAGCGGAGAGGTCAAACAAATCTCGGAGCACTGCAGAAGGAGCTGGCAACCCACTCCAGTATCTTTACGAAGAAAACCCCAAGGGTCACGAAGAGTCGGACACGACTGAATGACAGAACAAACAAAATATGGTCATAATCTGTTACCTAGCCGAATCCTTATATGCAAGTTAATAATTAATTGCACCTCATTGACTCAAAGCATTGAATGCCGTACTTCATTGTATTCATCTGAAAAAACAATTCTATATTTTTATGTTGTTTTTCAAACTATGATATTATCTATGTCCACACTGAAAATACGGCCAATCAGCAAAGTAATTCAAAGTGTTCGGCTGAGTCTGCTCTCTGACAAGGAACCTTCAAGTGAAATAGCAATGTGATTAACTCCAACCCACCGCAGCATAAAGAGGTGATGACCAAGTAACTAGAGCAGGATGAAGTTCACTGTGCTGTGGACAAAACTTATGATGCTCATTTTTCAGTAGCGGTTTAGCTATCAGCAGATTTATCATGCAGCAAAAGCCCCTCGAGCGAGAGCTTTAAGAGTGGTTGAAAAATGTTTGGGAAGAAAAGAAGATGACAAATACTGTGCATCTTAAATTTTAAAAATGCCTTGTATGTACAAACATATCACAAAAAAATATAACAATGTGTATATTAAATGGGGACTTTATTTGTATAATTTAAAGCACCCAGTCTAAATTCTTAGGTCTGTCTTCATTATAATTAATGCACTTGGTAATTACTTATGTTGAAATCTTACACAATAAGGTTGTGTATTTTGCTTGCCTTACTAATAAAGTTACAGATATAGAGATGTCTGGAACTCAGGTCAGTCCACCTTAATGAGATCATTTCATCAGCTCAGAGATTCCACCTTAAGTGGTTGCTGCAGATCAGAGCTCTCTCTCAATATATACAGTATATATCCCAGTAGCAATATATAACGCCTGGGCAAACCAATAAATGCCAAGTGCCAACTCAGGAACCCCTTAAAGGCTCAAATTACTTCAATTAAAGATACAGTATATGTAACACTTTATTCTACAGGGAAAAATAGACAAGTAAGCAGAATTTTTTTTAACAAGCTTGTGTCCTATAAAATGTTATAACACTAAGGGCCTCATTCTATTAAGGGCCGAAGGAGATGTGTGGCCGCAAGAGATGGCTACAAGCTACTTCCCTATTCTATTCCCTTGCGGCTGCGGGCTCCGTGCCGGCTTGCGACCGGCACCCTGGTATCCCTTGCGGCCACCTGCGCCGAAGGGAAAGCCTTTGATCTTAGGCGGCCGTAAGAAAGCCAAGGTCACTATTCAAATGCTACGCAAACCCTTCTGTCAAGGCCGTAATTCGCTAAAACCGAGCCGCAGCTTACTTACCCCACAAAGGTCCCGCAAGGCTCTTACTTACAAATCGGAGCACCAATTAAGCACATAAAAAAGCCATCCTGTACATTGATGAGACGTGAAAGTGATTGGAGGTGTTAGAATTCATAGCACAACATTGCCCTACACGCAAATCTGAAAATCTTTTTTTTGTAATTCATGTTCAATTTCCGTGTCCAGAGTCCCACGGGCTTGGAGCACATCAGACCCGCAACGGCTGCGGGATTAACCTCTGTCAAGCCCGTAAATGGGTAAAATAGACCCACAGGTCGCAAAGGGCTTACTTACATATCGTAGCACATTAAGCAAATAGAAAAGCCATCCTGTACTTTTAATAAAAGTGAAAGTGATGTTTGGTCTTAACATTCCCCTACTCTCAAATCTGCAAATAATGACATTTAATTTAATGTTCAATCTTCGTGTTCTATCTATCATGCAAGCCCACACAGGCTTGAATAACGAGCTACGGGCTTAGAGGACATTCACCCTCCAAGCCCACACAGGCTTGAATAACGAGCTACGGGCTTGGAGGTCATTGAAGCCCGTGGGACTTGGATGAAAATTAAACCTAAAATCAAAGATTATAATTTGGAGATGTGCAAGCGTGAGAATGTTTTGCTATTAATCCTTATGCCCCCCATTGTGTCCCCCATCATTTACAGGGCTTTACAGTGCTGGATTGAATATATATTGGCTTCTACATTGCTTTGAGATTGGGGCCTTCAACCTCTGAACCTGTGCGGTTAACTTCGAAGTCGTTGAAGCCCGCGGGACTTGGGACGGAAAATAAACATTAAATAAATATTGGATTTGGGCGATGTGCAAGCTTGAGAGGGTGTTGCTATTAATCCTCATGTCCCCCATATTTGCATTTATAGTTTTCCAACTTTGCAACCTTGAAACACGATTTATGGGCGTGCATAGTTTGCAACCGGCCATAAGGAGGGCCTCCTTGCGGCGCCGTCCATTAGAATAGCAGGGTATCCATAGCGCTACGAGGGCCGTAAGCTGGCCGCAAGGAATCACAGTTTTGCGGCCATTTTACGGCCCTTAATAGAATGAGGCCCCTAGATATTAAATAATTACATATTGCAAGCAAGGTTGCAATAAGCAATACAATCAACGGAAAATAATACATCTAAAATACATAGACACGGCATCACTATAGTGCACTTATATGACAGTCCCAAAATATTTATTTATCTTGTATTATTAAACGTAATGGCAAAATACTGACGGAGATAAAGATAATTTTCAAGCTTATCATACGCATCTTAATTATTTTTGGTCTTGTGTGCTTACTGCCTGACATAGATTCATGAAGGAATAAGTAGGTATTAGGTATATCATGTAGCAAAGCTCAGCTACTGTATTTGTTAGGCTGGAGGGATTAGGGCCCACTTCTTAGAAGGGCCCCATAACCTTGGTACTACCCCAAAGAGGGCCATTGCCAAATACAATCTGCTTTAGCCTGCAAACTTGAAATAAAGGCATTTTCAGGCTGAAGCCTGTGTTATAGTATTCAAATACTTGAATGGGCTTACCTATTCCTGACTGGCCTCCCATGTTTGATCTGTGGATTTGTTCCTGATCACCTCTGTCTGCCGCCTGAATAATAACTGGATTGCTGGGATCCTGTCTTATGGTCTGTCTGCTCTATGCCTATTTCCCCAAATTGTCTAGATTTAGTTTTCTTCTCTTACCCAAAGATAGATAAATATTCATATTATTATTTTGGTAAACTACCTCCTCATAAAATCTACTACACAAGCTAGGATCCAGCCCCACTCCGATGAGACGCAGTAACCTTGAAACAGCTGTACGTGGTTAGGATTCCTGGCTTGTGTATAATCCATCCTGAGTTTTGAAAAAAAAAGCTGTGTAATACATATGCTTAAAGGAAGCTATGTTTAAAATGGTTATAGATTGCAGGAGCAAAGCCTTTTGGGCACATTTGCATGTCCCCGCAGTGTAATAACTGTATTTCTTGGAATTCTGAGCAGGAAACATTTTTTTTTTACTTGTTTTAGATGTTCAAATGTGAACAAAATTGTATTATATATATACAGTGGATATAAAAAGTCTACACACCCCTGTTAAAATGTCAGGTTTCTGTGCTGTAAAAAAATGAGACAAAGATTAATCATTTTTGAACTTTTTCCACCTTTAGTGGGACCTATTAACTGTACAACTCAATTGAAAAACAAACTGAAATCTTTTAGGTGGAGGGAAGAAAAAATATAAAAAGAAAAATAATGTGGTTGCATAAGTCTGCACACCCTCTTATAACTGGGGATGTAGCTGTGTTCAGAATTAAGCAATCACATTCCAAATCGTGTTAAATAGGAGTCAGCAAACACCTGCCATCATTTAAAGTGCCTCTGATTAACCCCAAATAAAGTTCAGCTGCTCTAGTTGGTCTTTTCTGAAATTGTCTTAGCTGCATGCCACAGCAAAAGCCATGGTCCACAGAGAGCTTCCAAAGCATCAGAGGGATCTCATTGTCAAAAGGTATCAGTCAGGAGAAGGGTACAAAATAATTTCCAAGGCATTAGATATACCATGGAACACAGTGAATACAATCGCTCTTCAATCCATAGACATTATCAAACATGGCTTCCTTTAAGCTTATGTATGCTGTATTACACGGCTTTAACGTAAAGCCAAGTTTGGATTAAACACAAGCTGAGTATCCTATCAATGTACAGCTGTTTCAAGCTTACTGGCTATCATCAGCATGGAGCGGGATCTCAGCCTGTGTTGTGATCCTTATGAGTAGGTAGTTCACCACAACAATCATTTATAATATGGTGGGCAAAAGAGCGATAGAAGCCTCCTCCCTACATATAAATATAAACACATAGATAAATAAAGGGCATTGTACCTAGAGTGAAGTGTGATAACTGAATTTCTTATAATTATATTTCTTGGAATTTAATGATGTGGACACAATGTACTATGTATCTAATATATATATATATATATATATACATGTGTGTGTAAAAAATACATGTTTTACATAAAATGCATTATTTTAGGGAAGCAAATTGCATATAAAAGATGTGTTACCCATTATCACATAATATCGTCATCTTTCATATACTTCTAGAAAACAGCATAATGAAAATATTGCATGGGAATTAAACCGGGTTGTAGATAATCAAAGTGTTCCATTCCCTGTAACTCAGCAACTGCTAAATTACATTTTTGAATCTACGAATGCGCCGTCCTCATCTTATCGTAATTGTGTGCAAGGCCTGGTTGAGATAGCACTCCAAATGTGGCTACGTGCTTGTTTATATTCATCTCGGCGTTTAGCCAACAAGCTGAACTCTAATTTTCTGTGCAACTTTGATTTCTAATGTAGTTAGCAGAGTCATTTTCCAGGATGCATTCATATCATTGTTAGCCATCTTCAGATAGCTCTTGAGAAATGAAATTTTTTGCTGATTTGTTTCCAGCACATTAATTGGAAATTGCTGTGTTTAATTTCAGTTTATGTTACAATAGGAACCAGACGCCCACTCTTGTGTTAATGCATGCAAAAAGGGTCTGATATATTATACAATGCAGTCACATTATAAAACAATGACAGTGACATAGGGTGGATGTTCTGGCACAAAACCTTACCTTTGGGAAATAAATACGTCTCTGAATATTGTTTTTTAGTGGTTCAGTCGTGTCCGACTCTCTGAGAACATATGGACCACAGCACGCCAGGCGCATCTGAACTCCCCCAAGTCCATGCTCATTGCTTCAATTACCTGATCTATCCATCTTTACGTCTGCCATCCCCTTCTTCGTGTGCCTTCAATCTGACATCTCATGATATGGCCAAAATATTTGAGCTATAGCCTCATGATCAAAACTTCCAGTGGAAAGTTACTGAATTTCCTGTAGTATTAATTGATTGGATCTTATTGGAGTGCAAGGGACTCTATGTCGTTTTCTCCAACACCACAATTCAGAGGCGTCAACTGTCCATCTCTCCCATCCGTATATTACTACTGACATTACCATACTATGCAGACCTTTGCTGATAGTGACATATATTCCCCTTTTAATAGCCTAACCACTTGCCATAGCTTTTCTCCCCAAGAATCAAACATCTTTTAATTTTATAATGCTTTAACTTTATGGCAGCAGTCTTGAATACACATTATTAAACTAGTTTTTTTTTACCAAAATGTTATTGATTTTTTAATATTTAAAAAATTCAAAATACAAAATAACCACGTCTACCTGAACTAAAGATCATATGTTTTTAGTTAGTAAAACAATAATTTACTGGGGGCATCCATGGTGGCAGTTGCATGAGAGGAGAGTTTACATTTTTGCAAGTGTCGGATTCTAAAAGCTCCTCACCCCTTCCTCCTGATGAGTTATTCAGTATTATTTGTGCAGGTCCTGTATGGTAATTTACGGTGGCTCAGAATGCTTGATAAAGGAACAGGGTTGGATTTACATCTTTAGCGCCTCTAGGCACAACTTTATTAGCCACTCTGTTGGTGGACATTGGTAAGGATCCTCCACACATACTATGCTTTAAATACTTTGTACACACATGTGTGTGTATGTATATATATATATATATATATATATATATATATATATATATATATTTATTTATTTACTGTACTACTGTACGTGGTGGGTTTCCATCGCTCTTTTGCTCACCATAAATTAAATGATTGTTGTGGTAAACAAACTTCCCATAAAATCTTCTACAAAAGCTAGGAACCAGCCCCACGCTGATGAGAGGCAGTAACCTTGAAATAGCTTTTTTAAGTGGGTGAGATTCCTGGCTTGTGTATAATCCATCCTTAACTTTGTCCAAAGCTAAGGATGAGCAGGAAACACATTTTTGTAACTTGTTCTAGACGTTCAGATGTGAACACAAATGTACTATATATATATATATATATATATATATATATATATATATATATATATATAAAAGATGCAGGTGGGTCTAGAAGAAAGTGCAAAAAGATTCACAAAGTAGTGAGTAAATGTAAATTGCAATACTTAAAGCAGGTGTAATAATAAAAGCATGAAAAGAAAAGAGAAGCACCCCTAGGCAGCTGCCAAGTCGGCCTAATTAGAAATCCAGCAATGAGAAGAGGATCTAGCTGCATGATAATACTGGGAGACATTGTTTTGGCCACCACAAAGACAGACAAGCTTCCTGTGATACTAATTAGCACTTGAAAGCAATTCATTAGTTAGTTAATTAATTAGTAATTAGTATTCATGATCAGTTCATTTGTATGATTATGATCCTCCCATAGCATATACAGGAGCTGTATCATTAATTGTGAATATCTCAGGAAGGAGAAAATGGCTAATGCAATGTATAGACAATTTTTCAAACTCTTTAAGATTTGTTGGAGCAACACAATCCCTTGATTGTGGGAATCATTCAACAATAAAAACACATTTTTGAGAAAACATGAAATATGATAAATCACAAAGAACTCCAGATTAGTGTGGAAATGAAGTGCCGGGAGAAAATGAATAGAAGGCGCCATCAGTAATAGCCAAACAATACAGGAGGTGTTAGATAATGAACACACTGTCATTTATGGGCAATGGACGTAGTAAGTTGGAAAAGGTTTGAAGCCGGGGTCAAAAAAGGGTCAATTTAGAAAAATATCAAAAACGACATAATGCTGGTTTTAGGATTGGAGATTTTGATCCATTTTTAAACATCTGTCCGCTTTTATATTTATTAGAAATTATGCTGGCTATAAATCACAATTTTTTTGTGGACAAGAGCAGAAATTATCTTTTGAACCCAATCATCCTCCTATTTCAAAGCCAGCTGTACATTTGTCCTAAAATGTAAGTACTTGGACGTCTTGAGAGTTGATTTTTGCATGAATTGGAAAAAAATGACAAAATACAAGTCAAGCATTTTGACTCTTTGTTCATGGTTGATTTACTCAATTGTGTTAAAGGACCCCTATGGTCACACATTTAATATACAATGCTTGGAAAAACTATACTTGGAAATATACATAATATTTTAGACTGAAATTAAAGTAATACAGAATTATCTTTTATATCAATTATTTTGTGGTTGGATCTACCATTTGGTTTGTGTCTGACCTTCTTCCTGAGGTGTAAAGAGACTTTGAACACAAAGGAAGCTTCTGTCTGCACAGTGGGAATGTGACACCTACAACTGCCAGTGAAGTCATCAGGTTTAATTGAATGTTCATTAGTTAAATGATACAGCATCTTGAGCAAGTAATAGGCAGGATCAGATACTTAAATACAATGGATCTCTGAAGCAACAAATCAGTGGATATAAAATATAATATATTACAATGGAAAACCCCTTTAGTAATTTCCTGGTGCATAATACCTAATTTCAATAATTTAAACAAGAAAAAAGGCCATTTTTAGATTGCACAAAATGTCGCCGATTAGAATTAAAATACATCCATACAACCCTGCATAGATGAAGGAAAATATAAATACTCTTATTCATAATAAATCATTATAAAGAATGTAATAAATCTTGAGAGATGTTTTGGGGAAAAAGTTATATATATATATATATATATATATATATATATATATATATAATCTTCTCCTGCTTAAAAGATACCCTGAAAATCAGACTTAGTTATAAAATAAAAAATAAAGAAAGGAAGGGAAGGCTATGTTTATGTTTATTATTAGTATTCTAGCGACTTGCCCGTCAAAAATGACAGGGCAATAAAATTGTAATGCAGGTAATGCTGTTTGCCACAGACAGTAGGTGTTTTGGTTGTGTAAGTACCTTGGGCGCTCATTGCGAGCCTCTCAGTTGGTTTATTTTCTATCAGAGCCGATTTTGCGCTCATTGTAAGGTCCACGCTGATCTCCTTTTGGCGCTCATTGCGAGCCTCTCCCCTGGTATACTTTGTGTCCTCTGAGCACCGTTGGCGCTCCTTGTGAGGCGTGCAGTGAAGGCCTCTGTCGTTTATTGCGATCTTGTGGTGTGTTTTTTTTTTTGTATATGTATTTTTTTTTATAATTATTTAATTATTAAAATTATAAATTAATATACTTTACGTAATTGTAATTAATATATGCAGCAAGCAATGTGCTGAAGAGCTGACAATCTGTTTTGATGTTCCTGCAGCATAGAATGTAGGTTTGCAGTGTTGTGGAGCTGAGGTGTAAGTGTCAGCAATGTGTGCAGTGTGTAGTGTAAATAGGCTGCGTGCGCGAGGGGAAGCCATTAGTGTAGCTGTGTACTTCCGCATTGTGTAAGTTAGTGTTGTGAAATGGCGGCGATTGTGTATGTAGTACGCGGGTGTGTATGATTTTTCGGCCTTGCTAATAGTGTATTTTGTACCTTGTACGGGTTTGTGTAAAAGTCGTATGTGCTTGATGGTGTTTTGCGGGTTTAGGGGTCGTGTAGCCTCGTTTTCGTTTGTTTCGGCGGCCATTCTTTCTTTTGCTTAGGGGATTTTCGAGTGGCTAAACTCTATAAATTGGACGTCCTAGCTGCCCCCTCTTGCTGTGTGTAATGTTTTTTTTATTTGTGTTTGTATTTTGTGTGTTTTTCATGTTTTTCGCTATGCACGGTTCGGACGTTAAATTCCTATTTTTGCGACCTCGTAATTTTGCATTTTTGTACCTCATATGTCCTTGTCAAAAGCCGTACGTGCCTGGCTGTTATTTGCGGGTTTTGGGTCGTGTAGCCTAGTTTAAATTTTTTGGGGGCGCCATTGTTTTTCTCGCTTAGCCGACTTTCAAGTTCCAAAAATCCTTAAATCCGACTTTAATTGGGGGGCAACCTCACTGGCAGATGTCGTGGCTGTCCCCCCATGCTGTGTGTGTGTTTATTTATTTTATTTATTTTAGGTCACACCACCATGAAGCCTGAAGGGTTGGGACTGGTAAATACTTGGATGGGATTACCTGGAGCTGTATGCTGTGGCCCACTAGAGAAGGAACTAGCAGTTCCAGGAAACTGTCAGTTCCAGTTTCTCTACCATGAATACCAAGTGGATCAGCATGAGGTCACGGAGAGTTAAACATGACTCAACAACACATACAATGGTAAGTTTAAAGTGTTTGTCTCTCGTCATCCCTCTAATCGTCAGATAAGATCACTGGTCCCAGGACCAATTGTTGAGAACCACTGATCTAGACTATAACCTCATCTATCGATCTCTACCTCTACCATACATTTTCTTCGCGTGCCTTCAATCATTCTTAGGTAATCCTGTCTTCAAATAATATGGCTTAAATATTTGCGCTTCAGCCTCATGATTAAACCTTCCAGTGAACAGTTTGGCTTTATTTCCTGTAGAACTGGATGACTGGATCTTCTTGCAGTCCAAGGAACTCTAAGCAGTTTCTCCAACACCACAATTCAAAGGTGTAAATTCTGCAGAGCTCAGCCATCTAGATCTAGTGCCTTCAAAATGTAGCAATGGTGTTATGGTGAACAATTACATTGGAAGTATATTTGTATCCAGCGGATTTCAAGACATTTTATTGTTACATTCGAATTGACTTAGAAAAGCTAGAACTATTGAATACTGTATGTTAGTTTTGATGAACAGTATAATATGAATATTTGGGTGTCATTTCAATAACTGCTATATAAAATCCCTAGTGTTCTGCTTTAGATAATTTCTATTTAAATTTTCCAGATTTCAAGAAAACTGATTAACCCAGCTTGATTGTTAATGAACCAGTAATTAGCACTTCTTTGTAGAGCTAACAATAAAAGTATCCAAATTCTAATAGTAACAGGCAAAACAACTTGATCCATATATACCATAAATTGCTTGTAATTAACCTCTTAGTGCACTACATTTGCATACTACTCATTTCATTATTTTCCATGCTATTTAAATGTTGCTGGGCCAGAAAGGTACAGGACAAAAGATTGAAGAAATAATTGTTTTTACATTTTGTAGCATAATCAAGTAATATTTACAAGATACCTTCCAACCGATATGTATTTACAGTAGGTGGGATTTTAGCCTAAACCGCCTATTATTCCCTTGGAGTTTGCACATGCTCATTATTCCAAAAGTCATATATTATGGACCGAAAACAATACATCCAGGCACACTGGGCAGTTAGCAAATATTAGCAATTTTCACCCATGAGAATGATATAATAAGTGATGCTTGGTAGGTGAATGAGAAAGGCTGATTAATAAGTAAACATTGCATTCTTCAATATAAAAACAAATCACTTTTATAAATAAGATTCAGTTGAATTCATTACATATTGTTTTAAATTGTGCCATCTTTGCAAGCCCCACTATTTCTCATATTCATTAAGAAAATCTTATTGTGAACCTATTTCTAGCTCTCAAAACATTTTCTTACTTCAGTTAGCTGTGCATACAGATAAGTGCGCAGCGACAGTTGCAAATAATAAATAGACATAAAATGAGAATGCAGCAAATGGTAATTTCTAATGTACCATGGGGATCTGTGGAGACCCCCATGGTATAGAGGTTAGTGTTAGGTGTCACGGGTGTACATTGAGGACCCTCATGGTATGGGCTTAATATTAGGTGCCATGGGGGTCCTTTGAGGACCCCTGTGAAATGGTGGTTATTATTAGGTGCCATGGGGTCCATGTGTGTTCTAATTGTCTCGGATTTGAGCAATTAAGACAGATTTGAAGCATCCATGCTTTGAGCATTTACATGGGGTTGGATGTGCCCTTAGACTTTTTTAATATTTTGAAGCACTTGACCAAGTTAACCGCAGCGACATTGGATATCATTACTGGAGGTATGTGATAAGGATTTATGGGACATTCAAGGCACATTTGGAGAGCTTGGTTAGTATTTCATAGAGGTTTGATTCAGGTATGTGAAATTATAGCTTGGAAGTGATTTATGAGTAAACTTCACTGTGATTTTGGCTTATGAGAGCAATGGAATTGAGGCCATAGTTAGGTAGCATGCAGTTGAGAAAACATGATCCATTAACACCTGCAGTCTCATTTAAGTTTATTGGGTCTCAAACTTGCTCAGACAGATCATTTTGTGATTTAGAGTAACTTTGCAGAATGTAGATGGGTTGTCACACTAGAGGTTCCCAAAATTATACTTCATATTCCAGGTGGAGTCTTATCTGGGATGTATACAATGCCAGCATTGTGGTCTGGTGTACCTGGGGGTCTACTGCTTTTCAAAACACACTCACCGTGCCACCTAAAGTCCTTACCTTCAGCTGCAAGACCACGTTGGCTACAATTTTGTAGAACACCATAGAGAGCTCATCCATTCATTCCACACTAGATTTGCGTTCTCACAAGTGTTATAGTGTTTACAAAGGAACCATCAATGGTTTGAAAACTGTGTCGTATGTTTTATATTTCTGTTTGAAAACACAACACTTTTGGATAGAGGTGTAAGTACTTTTCCATCTTCCATGGACATCATATGTGAACTTCTGTTATGATACAGTCAACTGTGGTGAGGCTAGTAAACGGAGGGCTCTATGCAAAATAATTTGGGGACCTCTTACAATAATGAAGATGCCTCTAGGGGTTAATAAACAGCAAAAATATATGTAGGTGATTAGATTACCCTAATATCACCCTGTCCTCTAAGAAATTAAAAGACCTCCTTTACTCCAGACATCTGCTGCTGATAGCAGATGGCCCTTATCCAGCTGTAGGCCCCGGTGCTTGGCACCTGCCGCAGCATTTCATCACAAGGAATTTACAAATTAACTGCATATTAAAAACCCTATTACCCTGTATAAAACTTCACTTGCTGCACAACAGCCCAGAAGAAAAGAATCAAACTATTAAATATTTGAACCCCAGCTGTAGTTTGATAAATAAATCATAGATTGTAAGCGCTTTTATGCAGAAACTATGTAATCTATTGTTTATGATAATATACAAATACAAATAAATACATACATGTATGCATACAGTATACATATATTTTTGTTTTATTTTTTATTTTTTTTATTTTTATATTTTTATTTAAACAATAAATAAAATAAATATTTACTGGCATCTCCTTGTGTCATCAAAAGATGACACAAAGTGTGAAAGAGCACAAGATTGTATGTTAAAATTATCTATTTTTTTAAATGACACTAATAACAGCTACAAAATCTAAAGTTTTAGGTCTCTTTGCAAACACATTGTTTACTGCCTACTGACTGACCATGATTAATAACATATGCCCAACTGTACGGTGAAGGTGTGGTGAAGACAAAGATTTATAGCAGTGTGAAGGGTTAACTATTTTTGCTTATGCTCACTGTACGGAGCTGTTTCTGTGGGTCTGTGTAGGGGCATGCCCGTGACACATATAAACAGAGAATTAATTTCTTAATTTCTCTGTGAAAATTTGACATATTTAAAAAAAAATAAAAAAGTACATCAATATGATGTTAGGAGATCTTTACAGTGATGTGCCCCAATTTGTGCCGAATAAATGGTCCATTAACTTTTACAGATATGTTTAAACAAGTGAATTGGTTTACTGTACAGCTACTCCAGATGGCTTTAACCTTACTGTGTGTTTCTGCAGCATCTTATTGAGTTAAATAAACAGCTCCTTTCCAGCAAGTCAATTTAGTTGACTATCACATTATGAAACCACGATACATAAAATATCAGAGTGCATGGCACTATAACATATCCATATATGTACATATTCTAGAGAGAATTGATTATTACTAGAATACGTATTGTGGCAGAGTTATTCAAAGTGTTTCTATAAGCCACAGACTTTGCAAAACTCTTTTCCCCAGCAGGTGTGAAACAGTTAACTCCTGAAGCTGTTGATTATCTCCAGCTGAGTACAGGCTGCAAAAGACTGAAGCTGGGAATTAGGTGTGGACATTTATGCACAGCTGCTAGTAGTATTGGTTTTTTGGGATAAACATTTAAAGTCTCCAGAATAAAATGTAAGCTTGTGACCCTAATTTACAAAGCCCTCAACAACAGTGCACCCCCTCATATCTCTGATCTCATCTCCAAATACTCCCCCATCTGCCCTCTTCGTTTTGCTAACAACCTTATTCTTTCTACCTCTTTTATCACCTCCTCTCCGACCTTAAGGACTTTTCCCCTATTCTCTGGAACTCCTTGTCACTCTCCATTAAACTATCTCCCTGCCTCAAAACCTTCCAATCCTCACTAAAACGCATCTGTTTAAAGAAGCTTATCACCGTCAACCTTAACTTGCACAACCTACATTTCACTCTTCTGTACCTCACCCATACCCTTTATATTGTAAGTTTGCAATCTTTCAATCTTGTACGGTGCTTTGGGGGGGCACTATGGAGACTGGATTCTAAGCGCAAATACAGGGCCCTCCATCATTTACAACGTGTTAATATTGTTTTGCCTTAATCTTAATCCATGTATAGCGCTACGGAATATGTTGGCTTGTTACAAATAAACTATAATAATAATAATAATAATAATTGTGTTCCTCCATCAAAAGTGCCGGAAACAAGGGCACAAAGCCACTTAAAATTTATAGCTTGTCACAGCGTATAGTATGTTATAAAACCACAGAACATGTGTTGGCCCATATCTCTTAGTACATCAACAGCAAAACACAAAATTGCTAATTGCTTTGCGTGGTGCGTACGACAGGCGATGAGCGTAGCGCTGTGAGCTGTTAACTCAGAGCACTTAGGCGATGAGCGTAGCGAGGTGAACAGTGGAGGCAATGAAATACACAGGACTTAGCCTCCATACCCTTAGGAAACGCGTGATCGCCTTAGGCTGCAAGCAGTTGACGAACGCGGGACTTAGAAAAGAAAAAAGACGAAGAAAAACACAAAAAAATGTAAATGGAAAAAAAAACACACACAGCACGGGGGGACAGCCAGGACGTTTGGGAGTGAGGTGGAATGTGAATTTAAGTCGATTTTGGCAAGTTTCAGCACCAACAAAATGCCTAAGCAAGAAAAAAAATGGAAGCCAAACAAAATGAAAATGAGCCTTCACGACCCTGGATGCGCAAAACACTGCCAGCCACGTACCACTTTCACACAGGAACGGACAAGGTACAAAATACACTATTACAATGGACGGCAAATGCTCGCGAATCGTATAGCACATTTTACAACCCTAACTTGCAACTAACAACATTACGCATCTAAAGTAGCGCTTTACACAGATAAACCAATGGTTTGCCCTTGCGCACGCAGCCTATTTCTAATGCACAGTTAGGACATTCATAACACTATCTCCTCAGGCCAGCAACAGTCCAACTGGACATTATATGCTGCAGGACAATAAAAAGAGATTGTTACCTCTTCAGGCTATTGATTGTTACATATATTAATTAGAAAAAGGTAAACTATATTCATTTATTATTCAATTAATTCATTAATTAGTATTTAAAAAAATATAGAGAAGAACCAAACGACATGCGAGGAGAGGCTCGCAATGAGCGCTGAAGTCCCTTAGAGTATAAAAAGCTTAACATTGTGTGCCAACCAGCAGTGCCATGGCTTCCAATTTTATTGACCGCCATTTTTTGACGGGCAAGTCGCTAGTAGAGGTTATAGTACAGAAAATAGTGTATATTTTACCTCTAACAAATACAAATGTGCACAGTGACAGCAACTGAACCAACACTATCATTCAAAAGAAATATGGCAGCTCGACACAAGCATCTCTCAGACCTTAATCAAGAAAAACAAGTATCCACAGGGAACTAATCAATTAACATGGAGCATCAATTTCATTTTGAGAGAGATCATTTTGGTGTCACAGAAAGACAAATCCAGGCTTGAATAGAACTTTTCAATCTCAACAATGTCTTTGTTCCAAATAAAAGCAATCGCACACCGAGAAAAAGCATTAGTGATATCAATAATAGAAATATACCAAGTGGAATCATTTGAATAATGTCTGAACGTATCTCTCTGCCTGTTTTGTGTTAGTGTTCATTTTTAAAACATAAAAAAATGTACTTGTAATAAGCATATATGGTTTTGAGGCAATTCTGTCAAGTTTTCGGAGTAGGCTTTAATTAAATAAATTGTGTTCTCTGTGTCTCAGCGAGATGCAAAACAATAGTTTAGTCGTTACCATAGGAGGTTGCATTAATGGTTTCATGGAGTTCTGACCGTGATGAAAACATGCTGATTTCGTTCTCAAGTTTTATTTTCTAAGTAAAATATTCTGTATATATCAGAAGTAAAATATTCCTCTGGCAGATTTATTAGGTCAAGGTTAAGTGATGTTTTTTAACTCCAGGGGTCTGCAAAATAATGTTCAACTCCCAGTCTTATTATGGCTCCAAATAAGGGGGTGCTTATCATACAAAGAAGTGGAAGGAATGAAAACTTTTTTTTCCCGTGGCTAAATAACAGCCAATCGACTATTAGAATATAACTGTGAATTCATATCAGTATCAGGTTGCATTATTTCATTTCTTTATCCCTTTTTATACCATAAGCTAAACTATGTTGTGGTAAATAGCCTTCCCACAAAATCTATTGCATGAGTTAAGTACCAGCCCCACACTGATGATGTCCATTGAATGGTTGAAACAGTGCTGTCTGTGGATAGGTGTCCTAATTCCAGCATAATCCATCCTATAATATACTGTGAAATATAGTGGGCATATGCTTAAAAGGAACCATGTTGTTTTGGATTAAACAATGCATTTTGTGCTCATGTGCATGTCGCTGCTCAGTTTCCCAGAGTGCAGTGCAATAAAGGTCCATTGAATGGTTGAAACAGTGCTTTCTGTGGATAGGTGTCCTAATTCCAGCATAATCCATCCTATAATATACTATACTGTGTAATATAGCGGGCATATGCTTAAAAGGAACCAAGTTGTTTTGGATTAAACAATGCATTTTGTGCTCATGTGCATGTCCCTGCCCAGTTTCCCAGAGTGCAGTGCAATAACTGAATTTCTGTGCAGGAAATAGATTTTTTTACATATTTTTTGAGACATTCAGATGTGTACACAAATGTACTATTTAGTTCCTGTACTTTGTATGATGGGGGGCTTCTAGCACTATTTTGCCCACCATTAGCCTACAATAAAGTAAATTATGTTGTGGTTTATATGAAATTAGGAGGAACTCGTCAAGCCTAGTTTAATTACAGTTTTTAAACATGTGTATATACTATACTTAGATATGCATTATTATGGATGCTTCTTATCTTTTAAATTAGGTTGATACGTGCTTTATTATAGATCAATTGGATCCATTAACGTTAAATTATTATAATCTGTATTATCTGATTTTTTTTTATTATTAAAAAAATAAATACATTTACTGTAAATCAGGCTTTGGGAGATGGTAGAAATAATGAAATAAGTATTAAACCACTGCTTGGAAGCACACATTTCTAAGCTTAAAACAAATGACACGTACACAAGTCTCCAGGCACTTTTAAACCGTGTAAAATATGGTGAAGTTCCAGTTCCCCAAATTATAACTGTTTTTTTATATGTATTTTCATGAGGATTTGTCATCAAAATGGAAAATGTTGGCACTTTATAAATAAAGAGTAATAATAATATCAATTTGAAAATATTTATTGTTGCATTATATTATGCATTCACTGGTCTATTTCTGTTTTAATAGAAGGTGAAAGGTAAAATATGTATTTTATTTATTTTTCTGTTCATATCTGATTCTTGTGAATTTTAGTGCAGCTGTGTATAATGTATTTTAGAATGTGAATGTCAGAGTTTTATAAAATGTAGATAATAGTTCTGTATATGAAGCGTTAATGCATAAAGTAATCTATGAGAGGGTTTTCTGTCAAAAGTAATAAAAAATAAATTACATAAATGATATGCAAAATGTAATAACTGTGACAGTGACAACTGCATCTAAGGGGGTATTTAAAAATATAAGCAGAACCTCAACCCTGGTGGGCAGAGTAAATTGGGATTAAAAGGTGTTTAAAAACTCTGTTGTTACCCATTGAAACCTTCTGAACAGTCCCCCTATAGCTCATGCATACAGTCTTTCCATAGTACTAGATGTACTAGCCAATGACAGACTTGCTTCAACCCTCCTGGCGGTCTGGCCTTGTCAGTACCCCCGAGTGTTAAAGCGGTACACTCGGGGGTACTGACATGGCCAGAACGCCTTGTTCCGCCCCCTGCTCCTACATTTATTTATTTTGGGTAGTTTGGTAGCCCCTCCCCCCAGCCCATGCAGCACACCATTCTTCCCCTTCCTCCTCACTCCTCTCCTTCCCTTCCCCCTCTTCCTTCTCCTCCCCTTCCACTCTCCCTTCTCCTTCCCCCTTCTTCCTCCCCCTTCTCCCATCCTCTTACTGTCTCAGCTGCTCATCCTTCCCCTGCAGCACGTCTTCTGGCCGGGAATTGCTATTGACGTGACGTCCGTGTGACTTCACCCGGAACTCCCGGACACTGCCAGAAGACGTGCTGCAGGGGCAGGATGAGAGGTTTACACAGTAAGAGGAAGCTTTAGGAACTACAAATTAACCCCGAGCCACGCTTGGGATTACCGCTAAAGTGGTTAACATGCTTTAGTAACCCAATCTGACAACTCGATATAAGATTAATTGTCATCTCATCTGCCTAAAACTCTTTACATCTGCATACATTAAATTACCATAGGAAATTAACTAATTTGGTTTATTATACTATTGGATTTTTCCCATTCCATATGTTATTATTATTATTGTTTATTTATAACAACCCAACATATTCCGTAGCGCTATACATGGGTTAAGTTCAAGGCAAAAAACAATAGCAGTATTAACACGTTGCAAAGGATGGAGGGCCCTGTCTTTGAGATTAGAATCCAGTGCCCAAAGCATCATGCAGGATTGAAAACTCGAAAACTTACAATCTAAAGGATAGATTCCAGCCGATGGCCACCCACAATTTGTTGAGCAAACCATCCAACTTTTATCCTATAACACAAGCTCTGATAAGCAGCGTCCTCAATTCTTTCTGTTTACTTGCATTATTTTGAACTCTCATGTGCTCATTGTACAACTTTAGCTTAATGATGAATTAATTTAATTACAAATAGTTATTTGTTGCCGGTAGCTGGAAAGTCTATTATCCTGTAATCACTTATGATGTCACAACCTGACTATTATAAGACTATTAAAAAAACCTTTCCCCTCCCAATTTCTCGGCTTCAGCTGATTTATCCATAACCCTGATCTTGCCTCTGGCTTTTGGAACTTTTTCAGCAACAATCTGGTACCTCGCTCAGCCTACGATGTTTCTTCATCAATATGTAATACTGTATGTGTCAAGGCCATGATCTACCAGTGTATAACTATATAAAGCACCTTGTAACATTGGTGAAGGTTGTGTGTGAGCAAGGGTTTTATATTTCTGAGGAGCAAAATTTGTATCTATTGCTACAAGTTGTCTGCTTCTGAGCATATGTGGGAAGAGGGTAGGAGTGAAATCATAAAAGCTCCATTAACAAATCCACTTCCTTCTTTCCCCCTTCCTTCCCTATCCCTTCCTCCACTGATGGGTAAAGGTGAACACACCCTTCAGGCTTTAATCTGTCCAGTAGTGAATAAAGCCAACAATATGGAACCTTCTAAATATAAAAGTCTTTAAAAAATATGATTTTCTTTAAAAAAGTTTGTATATGCATCGATTTGATGTTTAGTCATTCAATTGTGTCTGACTCTTCATGACCTTATGGACCACAGCACGGCAGGCAAACCGATCATTATTTCTCAGGTTATGCTTATCTATAAGGTGTGCTTGGCAAAGATACTGAAGTGAGTTGTCAGTTCCTTCTCCAGTGGACCGAGATTTGTCTGAACTAGTTGCTATGATCTTTACTTGAGTGACCCTAGATGTTATAGCTCACAGCTTCAGTGAGATACACAAGCCCCTTCACTACAACAAGATAGAAATCAGAAGTTCTTAGCTTACATGGGGCCTCATTCTATTAACGGACGCAAAATAGCCGCAATACTGCAATTCTTTGTTGCCATCTTTTGTCGTTCTCAAAACCTGCACGGGTTCAGAGGTTGAAGGCCGCAAACTCAAAGCATTATAGAAGCCAATATATATTCAATCCAGCACTGCACTGTAAATGATGGGGACACAATGGGGGACATGGGGATTAATAGCAAAACATTCTCAAGCTGGCACATCGCCAAATTATAATCTTTGATTTTAGGTTTAAAATCCGTCCAAGTCCCATGGGCTTCAATGACCTCCAAGCCTGTAGCTCGTTATTCAAGCCTGTGCCGGCTTTGAGGGTGAAGTCTTCCAAGCCGGTAGCTCGTTATTCAAACCCGTGCGGGCTTGCATGATTGATAGAACATGAAGATTGAACATGAAATTAAATGTTTTTATTTGCAGATTTGAGAGTAGGGGAATGTTGAGCTATTAATTCTAAAACCAAACATCACTTTCACTTTTAATAAAAGTACAGGATGGCTTTTCTATTTGTTTAATTAGTGTTACGATATGTAAGTAAGCCCTTTGCGCCCTGTGGGTCTATTTTACCAATTTACGGGCTTGACGGAGGCTAATCCCGCAGCCGTTGAACATGAATTGAATTACAATACAAATTATTTTCAGATTTGAGTTTAGAGCAATGTTGTGCTATGAATTCTAACACCTCCAATCACTTTCACGTCTCATTAAAGTGCATGATGGCTTTATTATGGGCTTAATTGGTGCTCCGATTTGTAAGTAAGAGCCGTGCGGGACCTTTTTGGTGTAAGTAAGCTGCGGCTCGGTTTTAGCGAATTACGGCCTTGACGAAAGGGTTTGCGTAACATTTGAATAGCGTCCTTGGATTTCTTGCGGCCGAAACTCTTGCGGCCGCGTTAGATCAAAGGCTTTCCCTGCGGCGCGGGTGGCCACAAGTGATAACAGGGCTCCAGCCAGAGCCCTCGGCCACAAGAGAATAGAATACGGACGTAGCTTGAGGCCAGTCCTTGCGGCCACTCATATCTTACGGGTGTTAATAGAATGAGGCCCAAGGTGGCTAATGCTACGAGTGTGTACGTTGCAAACAGGAAATAATAAGCATCTTACCCTCAACCTTAGTTAGTGGCTTAGTGAATATAACAAGGTAACATCTCAGGGGAAATATCCTTGAATATGGTGCATATAGATGAGTTAAATCTGACTGCATCATGTACTATTATTACTGGATTAAGTAAACAGCAACTTTTCCATCCAAGTCAATGAAGCCTATTACACTGAGATTTTAAGTTTGAACTTGTCTTAGGGCTGCAATAAGAGGGAGCAAGGTGGAAGTGTGATCAGAGATAGTTTGGTGAATACTGTGAGGCTTTGTTATCCTCTTGCCATTTGTCACCATGAGTCAGTCTGATCCATTCTTTACATTTTATAGTTTATCCAAGATTGGAAAACTTGATTGTCCACAGAGACCATATTGTACAGTTGGTTAGTCATATCCAACCCTCTGTGATCCTATGGACCGCACCACACCAGGTAAATCATTATGTCTCTGGTTATGCTTATCCGTATGGTATTCTTGGCAAAGATACTGGAGTGGGTTGTCAATTCCTTCTCCACTGGACCATGATTTGCCTTATCTCTCTGCTATGGCCTTCTCTTCTTGGATGACCCTACATGGTATAGCTCACAGCTTCATTGAGGTCCTTTCACCTTGTAAACTGTCCTTCTATGCTGAATTAAGCTTTGTCTAAACATATTTATAGCACCATTCTTTTTAAAACAAAATGGTATCTGGTGGAAAATAAACATCTTTAAGATAGTGGGTTGTACACATATTACATTATAGCATACAAATGTTAATTATTTTGCAGGTCAAACAGTAGCAGAAGTTATTCAGTGCATATTGGGAAACATACACTTGTATCGAGGACAAAGTAGTACTTAGCTTTACTAGAGGTTCCTTAATCATTTCAAGTGACAAAATACCCAAAGCCAAAGTGTACACCTGACTGTTTTGCTCAGAAACAAAGCATTACTTTGATTTCCCAAAAGGTTTCCACTCTCCCTTTTTAGGATGTGTTATGATATAAATTCACAAATAATTCTGCGTTTCCACATTACATTTTGATGTTTGTCAAAAGAAAAGCAGAATGATCGTTTTGATGTATTTGTCTTCAAGAATGTGTGATGTTAACGCACAAGAAAACCTCCATCTAAAAGCATCGCTCGGGGCAGACATTTAGAACTTTAGCCCAATTAATTATAAGCTTCAACGGAACGTTTGTTACACAATGTATCCAGGATGACTGATACATTACTCTAAAAAGTGTAATTTAATGAAAAATAGAAAAATGTAACTGTAACTGAAAGTTCAGAGAGAATGGTAAATTACAAAGTCACTGAGAACAAGTAATTGATGTTCATAAACATTTATATTTTCATGTTTTAGTGGTTTTAAAATCAATAAGTAAGGATCGGACATGAACAAGAAAGAAAATAGCTATAGTTATTAGTGAGTTCCTTGTGGACTTCAGTCTAAATTTGGTGAAGAACATTCGTCCAAAATAAAATGGTCATAGCTGGGTTAACTCCCCATGACAGGACAAGTCAAGATCAGATATTCCCCAGCCTAAAAAACCTAGCTCAGGTGCCCGCTTTTCGAGCAGGACCTACTCTCTTCCTATGAAGAGACCCATATTAAGACCTAGAAGCTCAAAGTGCCCTCGCCTTTGATGATGAAATAGAGAAAACACTGACAAAGTACTTTTTGTAAAGTAACAATATTTATTATATATTTTAAAAAAAATGGATGTTCAATATGGAATTGCTGTATCACCAAAGAATTATGTAGCTGTTATGTTGCTGAACATGATGAGAACTGTCCCTACATGATAGCCCCTTGTTGTCAGGTGGAAAACTGGAAGTCTAGGCAGGTGGTAGTCAATGGGGTAGTCGGGTCATGGACTTGCTCATGTAACTATGGATTGAATAAATGCCTTTTTATAGCTGTGCTTTGTTTACACCTTGGGTGATGCTTCTTGGATCAGTCTTAGTTGTCCGCAGCATGGTGTTGGACATTTCATTGGCACACAGTGCACTGGGGATTACAGTGATCATGAGATGATGTGGCACTCTTATTGAGCCTTACTGGAATGTCAGTGGAGCATCAGGCCCAGAAGTTGCTTTTTTGGGGGGTATAGCCCTACCAGTGGACTAGTGACCTCCCTTTAGATTTATGAGAGTCCAGAATGTGTTCAGCCTCATATTTAGGGAGCGTATTGACAAAGACCAGATCTGGGGGATGAGTAGGGAAGAACCAATCTGAATGGCTTCAACAGAGAGTCATGAAAGACATTGTATACGTTATCTATTATTATTCAGAATATGCTGATGCATCTGGGTCCCAACTTGGAAAAAGTCTATTGGATGTGTAGGTGCTTAGAATAGAGTTGTCCACTATTAATCCATGGCTTTTTTTTATCAAGGCCTGCCAGTACATTTCGTCCACAGTTAGATGAAGAGACTTATACTGATCTCTAGACCTATAGCATATCTTTGATATGCTATTGGAATTCTGGAAGAAATAGCAAGTATGTAAGGGAAATGAAGAAGGATAGCAACTATAGACACACAAGTCTCCTTCACTCTGTTGTTCAGGGCAAATTTGGCCAATAAAAGCCAATCAGCTAATTTGTCCTGTTGAGAAGTGAAGGAATGAAGATGCTGCCCCATTGACTTCTTCAGTAATACCATTCACTTGGCATGACAATTCAGATGTAAGCCCAGCTTTTTACAGAAGGCCCTCAAGAAGTGAGCCAGAAATTGATGCCACTGTTGGGCAGAGAATAATTGAAGGAAATAAGGTATCACTTTTACATAGAGGGGAAACAAGGTGATTTTTTTGGGAGAAAATTGTTGTTATTATAGTTGATGGCGGAAGATCTAACAAATATCAATGGAAAAGTATCTTGTCCATCTGAGACCATCAGTATGTCTTAAAAAGAATGTCCGGAGCAATATAGAAGTTATTTTTCCAATAGAGTATTATTACTTGATAGGGTAAACACACATTTAGATGTTTTAAAGGGGTGTTATACTCTCAGGCAGGTTTCCTTGAGTCCTTGAAGAATAGCTGGGAGTGTCAGGAATTATAGATCAACATTTTGTACAATCCATCTGCATGGCAGGAAACTGCCTTCACAAAGCTTCTGCCTTGGTGTCCTTGGAATCTGGCCTGTATAAGAACAAAAGAACAAAGGAACAAAAAGCTGTGGGTTTGAGGCATTGAGCATTCTCAAGGTAAACCAGATTTGTGTGATTTATGATCACAGTAAGGGAAAGTCTCCTGCTATGTCATAGATTTGTTTGACACAAGTTCTATTAAATGTAGGACAACATATATATTTAACATAATCTAAATAATGTATTATTATTATTATTATTACTACTTTTATTTGTAACGCGCCAACATATTCCGTAGCACTATACAGAGGAAAAGAACAAGGAAAAATATACATTTTAACAAACTGCATAAAATGGAGGGCCCTGTTTTGAGCTTAGAATCTTTGTAGAAAGTGTTTTTTCCCAAAGCACTCTACAAGATTGAAAACTCTCTACTTAAAATCTAAAGGGGATGGAAGAGGCAGATAAGAAATAGCAAGGGTCAGGAAGAAAGTGAAGTTTCATTAGGTTGGAGGGTATGCAAAGTTAGAATGTTTTTTCATATAGAAGGAAAAGGAAAGCATCTGAGAAAGTAATTTGGTAAGTGATCCTAGTATGTAATATCTTATCTGGCCCTAGTGGTCAGATAGAATGTATTCCATATTGTGTTTTTTTCTGCATTTTCATATCTCTAGTTAGACTGCAAACAAGGTAGGTCAATCTGATATAACTGTATTTATACTTCCGCAGATATGTCATATTTTTCTATAACTAGTTGTGTCCTGGTTACTCATCGTACATCTATGAATGTCATTATTGTTCCCTGATAGCAGCATGTGTAGATAAAATAAGGTGGGAAAAAGCTGGAAGACAATATGTAACATATAAATGGAGAAAACAATGTGTGCAGTATACCTGCATCAAACTATCCCTGATCCCTCACAAAGTTTATTTTCAGTTCAGATGACCTCCATACAGGATACATGGTATATTTGCAGTAAAATTTGACCAGATTTATCTTAATACCTTAGAATGGGGTCATCCTTGGCTGACTACAGTAGTATTTGCAATGTCACTAAAAACTGAACACAGTAAGTATATGCAATAGATACATGCCCAATCTGTAGAGGATTAGGAAAGCTTGCAAATCAGCAAAATAAAATATATGGAAATATGTGAATAATGCTTGGAAAGAAAAAAATGGACACATGAACAATGCTGCAGGGCAAAATAGATGTAGCTATCTTTACCAGCTAAAACCTTTCCCAGTGAGATTTTGCAAATCTAATGATATATTGCATTTAGAATTCCAAATAACTTAATACACTATGTGAATGTCTAGCTCACCTATACTACAGGACCATCCATGGATCTAAAATTGCAGATACATAAAGACCAGTGTAAACACACTATATTAGGCAGGGTGTAGCTAATTTCATGGAATTACAGAAAATTTACACTTTTACAATAACTTCACAAGAATTATCATTTTTGGCCAATTTGGCAAATATTCTGACATAAGAGACATAATAAAGATTTTCATAGGACATCATAAATCAATCATTCAGTATTCTTATTTTGATAAAATTTATTTATTTTCTCCAACCAATTAGTTTCCCAGACCAGGGCCCCAATTTACTTTCAAGACCATAATTACGTGTAACCCGGCTTTTGGCCGCGGGTTAAACATTTTTACATTTATAGATGTATTCAATTGGCTCAAACCCACAATTACATGCTCACAGCCCAAACACGCAAACCATGAACCAATACATAGCATTTCAGGGCATGATCATGATCAATTAAGCAAGCCCTAAGTTACTTTTTATACAGAGTCAATAGTAAATAAGACTGTCATCATGACTTCAGTAAAACATGGAGTTTAAACTACAATCCATTAGTGTTTAGAAGTCTGATCTGCAACCGGGCTCACAATCCAGAAATGCAAAAATCAATAAACATCAATAAAGCAACTGTTCTAGTCCATGTGGGCTCCATGATATGTATTAACTAATATTACAGATTTGCGAGCTTGAGACTGTTGTGCAATGAATTCCTTTTATTGCTTTCCCAATATTTTTAGGTACAGTAGTGTGTGTTTATTTGCTTTTGCAGTGTTATGAACATGTGTTTAACCCACTTATAAGTCCTATGTAGCATTTTTTTATACATTTGCCATTTACAGGTTTAAAGGCAATTGCCGGCTTGTTGAATTGTTGTAATTGAATATGGATGTTGTATCTTTAGCACTGGTAATATTCACGGGCTTGAGACATCAAAGGAGGAGATAGGACAAAGTTACGTTTTTGACAACCACAGTGATTTTGAGCCTGTAACTCGCCATTGGAAAGTGAGTAGCTAAATGTGGCCAATTGACGGGCTCGATTAAGGGTTCATTTTATTTGGAGAATTAAAAAGGGGCCCAGGACTTTAGGATTTGTTTGCTGTGCACCAGTGAGTCAATCAGAATGACCAAAGCAATAACCACCTCACCTATGCAAAGCAGGAATATCCTGGACTGTATTAGGTACTCCAGGACCCTTATTACGTGCACCTGGTACAGATAAGCATGATCTTGCAGATAAGCATGATTTTACAGTAGGATAAAAATTGCTGAACAATTGGTTAAATTAATTTTTATGCAAAAACTGACAAGATACTGAAAATTCAACCTGTTGAATGCATGCTAGAAAATCTCAAATACATGGGAAAAAGGTTGCGTTTTGAATTATTTTTAGCAGTTAGTGAGTGACCTTTCTGGACAATGATGTGCTGCTATGTGTCAGTCAGAACATCAGGCTAAGCAACATGAACTGAAAAGCCCAGCAGCGCCATCACTGTGTGATCTCTGTTCTAAGGAGACTCCGTAAAAATTCTTCAGTGATATTTCCATCTGTGTCTATCTCATGCTGCTAAATGGTTCCAGCTTCTCTTAATTACATCTAGATATTTTGACTTTTTTTTCGTTAATATATATGGTTTAGTGCTTTTCCCTTTTATGTATTTTTTGAATTATCTAAATTACATATAATATTGTAGATTTCAGTTTTAAATCCATGTACTATCTTGACAGAAGGCTCCCCACTTTGTAATCATCAACAGGGAAGAGTAAAAGGATAAAAAGTTGATTTAAATTATCCAAATACTATTAATACAATTGATTTGTGCAAATATATGAAAACATCTGCATATGAGAAAAGTGTAAGTGTATTGTAAGAGAAGTGGCTTTTGGGTTATAATAAAATGTACAAAGAACCAGATTTGGATGCCATATGCATATAAAGTATAAAGAAACTCAAAACAGTTTATTAGTATGCCAAGTAGATATATTTTTAGATTTTTGAATATACATCCTGTGCATTCTATTATTTATTCTACTCTTCTTCTCGTTTTTTATTCTTTTTTATTTTGTCTTTGCTTTTATTTCAACTAGTCACCAGTTATGCTCTGCACCATCATATAGTGAGTTGAATGGCATGTGGAAAAAGTGCTTTTTTGAAAATGATGGAGTTACAGAAATTTTAGTTTGTGGTTGATTTATATATAATGAGGCTTCAACAACCACTGGAACCAGTTATGCCAGGTTGAGTAAAAAGAGTAATTTGCATAGACATCTTAGTGGCCTTTTGTGGTGTGGTAGTTCCAGAGTCCAAATCCAGCTATCTGTGTCGTCTTCTTCTTTTTCTTCTTCTTCTTCTACTTCTCCTAACTGTTATTATTATTGTCTTATATTTATATAGATCCAACAATTTGCTGAATATTGGGGTATAGTAAAAAATATCCATGACATTACATAATTTGACAGACAGATACAAAAGGAGTTGGCGACCCTGCGATACTTTTATACAAAACACTTTGCATGATTGAGGGCTTGGAGGAGATAATCAAACAATAGGTAAAGGAATTAAAAGAGACGATCAATGATTTACCTGGTAGCAGGGGAGCTTGGACATCTGGGACTCATGTGTAAGCATTTGGTATGAGTATAGAATAAAGGCATACATTGGGTTAAAGTTGGTAAAAGTGAAGTCAATAATATAAAGAGTATGAGAACATTGTGGATAACTTTGAAGACAGAAAAGAAAACATTACAAAGTACAAGGATAATTTGTGATCATGTCTGTGGGAAATGTGAGAAATGTAGGTGATAGTGCAGAAACCTGCACTATAAAACAGCAAGAATCATAGGTGGGTGCTGTGGATGGGTAAATGGGAGAGCATCTTAGATCAGTTCACAGGCAGCAGTGAAGATAATGGTTGTGTGTGTGAGGTCCAGGATCTAGTAATACTCAAGGATCAGGGTCCTGGACCAGTTAACAGGCAACAGAGAAGACAGTGGTGATCGAACAAACCCAGACCACAAAGCAAATAATATGTATAAGTTATATAACAACAATGGGCTCTACAGTGCACTGGCAGTTACAGTTACTAAATACCAAACTGTCACTTTGTGGTGACAGCCATGATGGGGGATAAGCCTTAAATATAATAGTGTGGTGTTGTTGTTTACCATGGCAAGAATAACAGTTACAAATTACAAAAAGATGCTGGACATAGTCACTTACCAACTATTTTCTTTCCCCGGTCTATTCACCATTTAAACAGAGACATCTACTTCTACAAGGGGCTCAGTCAGTGTCACTAGGCCCATATAATTCTGCTGGAGAGTCACTTGCCATTTTCCCAGATCATGCAGGTGTCTTTCCATAATAAAAACCTACACAGAAACCTACAGAGCAGAGGACCTCACTGGTGGGATCCATTTATTGATGGTCCAGCTTGTCCTTCTCCTTGACACACCCATTCTATCACGTCTCCTACCAGAGTCCATTCACTTGATTTACTTGGCATATGAAGCATCATTTTATATGCAGTTTCTTTTTAGTGGTACAAAATGTTGTCTGAAGTACAAGGGACCTAATGATAAAATACAAATGGCAAATCATGCATCACCCATTTCTTGTTTATCTCAAGAATTATCCACATGGACTATAACAGTTTCTTCATTCATTTTTATTGATTTTTAAATCGCTGGATTGCGAGTCGCATATCGGACGTCTAAACACTAATTGATTGACGTTTAATCGCCATGTTTTACTGATATCATGATGACGGTCTCATTTACTATTGGCTGTTTCTAAATTGGTAGTTACGGCTTGCTTAAGTAATCAGGATCACGCTCTGAAATGCTACTTATGGAAGCATGGGTTACGGTTTTGGATTTCGGCCAGGTAGTTGAGGACTTTTTCATTTAATAGCTCGGTATCAAATTTCAAGCCTGCAGACTTATGGGCTGTATGAAGGCAAATGCGGGCTGGAATTTAAAACTGTAAACTATGCTTCCATATGTGGCATTTCAGAGTATGATCATGATCAATTAAGCAAGCGTCCTAACTACCAATTTAGAAACATCCAATAGTAAATGAGACCATCATCATGACATCAGTTGAACATGGCGTATAAACGTCAATCAGTTAGTGCTTAGAGGGCCAATATGCGATCGGGCTCGCAATCCAACAATTTAAAAATCTATCAAAATGAATGAAGAAAATGTTCTAGTCCATGTGGGTGGTCTGATATGTATTAACTTCCTATTTCCCGCGATTGATATAACACGAAAATAAAACCTGAAAATATTTTTTTTTTATTGCAGATTTGCGAGACTGTTGTGTAATTTATTCTAATGTCTATCATCACTTTCCCCGTATTTTAAAGTGCAGTATTGATTTTTTATTTGCTTTTACAGAGCTACAAACAGGTGTTTAACCCCTGTGCGAGTCCTCTTTAGTACTCGTAGGATTTTTGGCTACATTTGCCATTTACGGGTGTGAAGGCAATTGCGGGCTTGAGGAATTGTAGCAATTTAATATCGATTTGCGATTTTAGCGATTGTAACTTTTGCAGGCTTGACCGATCAAAGGCTTAGTTGGGCCCGGAAATTATGATTTTGAAAGCCCCGTGGGGATTTTCAGCCTGTAACCCGCAGGTCAATTTCCGGTAGTGAAAAGAGGCCAATTTAATAGTAGTACATTTTGCTTTTTAAAAAAAATATGAATTTTATTAAAGGTCATTGCCTAATTAGACTATCTAGTACTTTGTGTTAGGATTGCAGAAGCCCTTTAAATCTGAACCTGTATATAACAGTGATAAACAACTGAGAGCACTAACTATATAGCTAAAAAAAAAAAATGTTTATTTTTGAGGACAATTTTTATCATTTTGAGCCTCATAGTATATAAAAAACATAAATCTAAATCTGAAATCAATATCATATCATAAATCATGTTTTTTGAACGTATCATGCTGACTGTGACTTGAGGGATCAAGATGGACCATATTAAAACGCAATAATCCTCATAAGTTTAGATTATATTCAGTGGGGTTCCCATATGGTGCCTGATGATAATACCATAATGTTTTTGATATATATGATTAAACATCTGATGTTTCTGTGCATCTAATATATTGACCAAATATATTGTTTCAAGACTTGAATTGTCCTCCAGACATTGATATAAATAACTGAAGGTTATGTAGTATTGCTAACACAACAGGTCATAACTTGATACTCCTACCATGTGGTGACATTTCTACTGAAGACATGAATGGACGACTGTATGCCAATATTTCCAATATGCACTTTTGAAGAACTATGGTTAAAATATTCTTACAATGGAAATAACAACATTTAGGAAAGATAGAGGCAATGGTAAACGAGAAGGAGGGATTTGTCTGTATGTTAAGCCTGAATTTAAGCCTATAGTCAAAGAAGATATTTATGGTGGACCTAGTGATAAAGTTGAATGTTTGTGGGTAGAGTTAAATAGCGGAGCAGCAAATTCCAAAAGAATATTAGTAGGAGTATGCTATAAACCCCCAAATATAGCTGAAAGTGATGAAATACAATTTTTGTTACAGATTGGAAATGCAGCTAAGCACGGGCAAGTTCTAATAATGGGAGATTTTAATTACCCTGAAATAAACTGGATAAATGAGACCAGCAGTTCAGCTAAGGGGAGCAGGTTCTTGAGTACACTCAGAGATCATTATCTGGCCCAGGTTGTACAAGAGCCTACTAGAAATGAAGCTATCTTAGATTTAGTTATCATAAATAATATTGATATAGTATCAAATGTAGGAATAGGGCAACCTTTGGGAAACAGTGATCACAACACAGTCTCATTTAAGATTGAATTAAAAAAACAAAATTTTAAGGGGCCAATGAAAACTCTTAATTTTAAAAGGGCAGATTTTAACCGTCTAAGGGCAGCAATACAAAGTATAGACTGGGACAGAGAACTGGCAGGTAAAAATACTGAACATAAATGGACAACATTCAAATCCTTACTAAATATACATACACATCAGCATATACCGTGTGGGAATAAAAGTAAAAGGAGTAAATGCCATTTAATGTGGCTTAACAATGATTTAAAGATGAAGATGAGGAGTAAAAAACTGGCATTTAAATTATACAAACAAGAGGGGACAGAGACTGCTTTACGGGAGTACAAGGAAATCAACAAGGCAGCAAATGGGCTATTAGACTGGCTGAACTAGAAAATGAAAAATGTATTGCAAAAGAAAATAAGACTAACCCTAAAATATTTTTTAAGTATATTAATGGGAATAAGGCCAGGAAGAAATCTATAGGAACATTACAATGTGACACAGGCCGTCTTATAATAAGTGACCAGGAAAAGGCAGATGAGCTAAATAGGTTCTTTTCTTCAGTATACACAAGGGAGATACCAGTGGTTGGGTATCTTTGCCAAATAATTGGTTAACGCAGGAAGTAATACATAAGTTGGCTTTTAGAAGGGTTAATAAGAAATAACATACAAGAATATGTCTATTTGAACAGGATTATAAGTAGGAGTCAACATGGATTTATGAGGGATAGGTCACGTCAAAGAGGTCAGGAGGTTAGTAGGAACCTAGATCAAGGCAACTCAGTGGATGTAGTCTTTTTGGATTTTGTAAAGGCTTTTGATACAGTGCCACATGGGAGACAATTGTGAAAACTAAGAGATATAGGAATTGCAGTAAATATCTGCTCATGGATTGAGAGCTGGCTAAAAGACAGGAAGCAAAGGGTTGTTATAAATGGAACATACTCTGATTGGACTAATGTGGTAAGTGGGGTTCCTCAGGGTTCAGTATTAGGTCCTCCCCTTTTTAACATATTTATTAATTACTTAGAGGTAGGATTGGAGAGTGGTGTCTCCATTTTCGCTGATGACACAAAGTTGTGCAAGGTAATTAAATCAGACAATTATGTGCTTTCCCTCCAAAGGGATTTACATAAAATTGAGGAATGGGCATCTAAATGGCAGATGAGATTTAATACGAATAAATGTAAAGTTATGCATCTGGGAAGGAAAAATAGCCATGCAATTTATAATCTTAATGGAGCAAAACTAGGTGTATCAGATATTGAAAGGGATTTGGGAGTGCTTGTGGGCAACCACTTAGGTAACAGTGCTCAAAGCCAAGCAGAGGCAAAAGGCAAATAAAATATTAGCATGTATTAAGAAGTGTATAGAAGCCAGGGAAGCAAATATAATTCTGCCACTAGTGATGTCGCGAACATAACATTTTCGGTATGCGAACCGCGAACGCGAACAGCCGCAAATGTTCGCAAACCGTTGAACCCGGCGAACCACCATAGACTTCAATGGGCAGGAGGATTTTAAAACCCACAGGGACTCTTTCTGGCCACAATAGTGATGGGAAAGTTGTTTCAACGGGACTAACACCTGGACTGTGGCATGCCGGAGGGGGATTCATGGCAAAACTCCCACGGAAAATTACATAGTTGATGCAGAGTCTGGTTTTAAGCTATAAAGGGCATAAATTACCTAACATTCCTTAATTGTTTGGAATAACGTACTTTAAAACATCAGGTATGATGTTGTATCGATCAGGTGGTGTAAGGGTTAGGCCCGCTTCACAGTGACAGACCAAACTCCCCGTTTAACGCACCGCAAACAACCGCAAACAGTCCATTTGCACAACCGCAAACTCCCCATTTGCACAAGGTTGGATACCAAGCTAGCCATGTCCCGTTCCTTGTCCTCACTGATGTCATTGAAGGTCTCTTCCTCCACCCAGCCACCAAGGGTCCCCGAAAGGTGACAACAAGCCCTCTGGCTCCACCTTGCCTCTCTCTGCATTATTATAAGGTGTGTTAAGTAGTACTCTTATCAGTTTAATACCTGTTACAGCACCTATCAGGGGGCGTGTTTAAGGCCTGGATTTTTAGAACCGGGAGATGGAAAAAGATGCTTGGTTGGTCGTATCACTTAAATTTTGGGGCACGGCGCGTGCAATCAAAGGTGCCACCATATAGGAGTGGCGTGTTTGTAAGTACTACTCTTATCAGTTTAATACTTGTTACAGCACCTATCAGGGGGTGTGTATAAGGCCTGGAATTTTAGAACCAGGAGATTGAAATAATAAAGGCCATAATAAAGCCATCCTGCACTCTGATGAGACGATAAAGTGATTGGAGGTGTTAGCATTCATAGCACAACATTCCCCTACACTCAAATCTGAAAATAATTTTTATTTTAATTCATGTCAAATATCCGTGGACAAAGTCCCGAGGGCTTGGAGCACCTCAGACCCGCCCAGGCTGTGGGACGGAAAATAAACAGTTAATGAAATAGCGGATTTGGGCGATGTGCAAGCTTGAGAGGGTGTTGGTATTAATCCTCATGTCCCCCATTATGATGCCTAGCATTTACAGAACTTTACAGTGCCATCTTGAATTTATATTTGCATTTAAAGTTTTCTGACCTTGCTGCCGGTTGCATGATATGCGGCCGGCCGTAAGGGGGATATCCTTGCTGCGCCGTCCATTTGAATTGCAAGGTAAAGGTAGCTCTACACGGGGCCGTAAGACGGCCGTAAGGAATCGTGGCTTTGTGGCCGTTTTACTGCCGATAATAGAATGAGGCCCTATGTAACTATGTAACATGTTTTTTTTTAAATATAAATTTTAAAAAAAGGCAATTGCATAATTGTATGAAAGAGTTAACAGAATCTAAATTTCTAAATACATTTTGCCCATTATCATTTTTTGTATTTGAATCCATAGAAAGTTGCTGGCCTTACTGCGTGCACTAGAAGCTGCAACATGGAAATTTACAGCTTGCTGTCAACCCAGAGACATTCTCTGAAGTGCTGGACAAAGGAGAGGCCGAAATGACATATGGAAATTGTAAGATGTAACTTATCCTTTTCAATGGCCATGACTTGTTTACCACTACAACATTCCTAAGGGTGCACTATTTCGAAGATTTTTTGAAAGAATAATTTATTTATTGCTTTGGTCAGACATTTTCAATTTGATTCTACTGTATCAGCCTCCTTTCTCCTCCAGTGGACATTGTCCCTTAGGCTAGAGTTTAACTGCCAGGAATTCCCACCTCCCACATCCTTTAGTGTCCAACCTTAGTTAGTCTCAGGCTTTATGTTACACCTATTTAGACCTTTGTTGTATCGTATCGCAGTATGATATGGAGAGGATAGAATTATGAGCTACTATGGTATTTATATGAGCCAATCTCATAATTGTGTTGAGATTATTATATTTAATATTTTGTATTTCTTTTTTAATGAATGTTAAGATGTTTTCATTAAAATAAAGTATTATACGAACATTGTTTTTTTTTTATTTTAGTGGCACATACATGTCATTACCAGTAAGAAATGATAAACATATTGTTTATGGTAATGCATATGTTGATTGGCCATAGCTGAATGCACTTTTCATTTGTATTTACATCCTAGACACATCATTAAATATAAAATATATAATAGAAGAGATTGATTTGCTAGTAAGATGAGGAGTACATGTAAAATTATCTAGAAAATATAAGTGGTGAAATTAATTGAAGAATATAAAGATGCACCCAGAATAATACTCAGAAACCCACCATTTATATGACTAGATCAGTATAGCTGTGCCCAATTACATGTGATGTTCTTCCAGAATCCGTAGCATCTCATCATTGTTTTTAATCACACAGATGACCAGTTTCTCAATTTCCTAAAATAATAAACAGAAAAAATAACAATATTCAACTTGTTCACAATATGGAACATACCATCAGTTATTAAGTGAAGCAACCATTTATTATGCTGTTAACTTTTGCGTGTAATTATATTTATTATATTTTGTGAATATATTTCAAACAAAAAGGCTACATTTGTTTTATAATTTACAAAATAAAGCCAGCTAAAATAGTATTTGGGTCATGGTTGCCATGTTATCCACCCTGGGCCTAGTCTATCCCTCAGCATTATATTTAGCACAATGGAGTAGCATCTTTGGTTTCATCTATACTGAAAAAAAATAAGAGGTGCTCTGTCTGGTGTGAGTGAGCAAGCCCCAAAAAGCCAGGCGCTTCTACCCTAGACATGAAAAGCCCCCAGACGTACTTTTTCTCGACAGTAAGGAGTAGTCAGCAGGAACTCCATGTCTGGAGCTCCCTATGACCCTTGGGGAAACCAAATTCCATGGATAATTTAGAGAAAAAACAGGCTGCACGTTACGGGCTTGAGAGGCAAACCAGTAAACCATTTGTCGCTCGTTGGAGTTACGGCCATGAATGTGATCAATTAGTCTAACTCGAAGTTTGGGATGGAGCCAATGGCAAAAGAGATCATGAGAATTACGTCACTGAAAAATGGAGGTGAGATTTTCAAAGTCGACGGGGTTCAATTACGAGTTACGATCGGACCCACATTTCAGATATAATGCAATATTCATAAAGCCGTACATATGATATCCTATCACATGCAGGTTACAGTATATGCATTACCATTTTGATTGCCAGGATTGATATAACACAAAAATTCAACATGAAATAAAGCATTTTTCAGGGCCGATTTGTGGGCTTGAGAATGTTGTGCTACTAATTCTAAGACCTAACATCACTTTTTTCATTTTATAAAAGTACAGTAGTGTGGCAATATTTGCGAGTTCTCTCTAGCACTCATTGGCTTCTTGGCTCCATTTGCGAGTTATGAGTTTGAACGCAAGTGATTTCGATGCAATTTAATAGCTCAATTGGAATGAAGTGGTTACGGGCTTGAAGGAACAAAGGATTTATGGCTGCAAAGTTCCACATCCCGGCATTTTTCGGCCAATTTAAATGCACATATAAACACACTACTGTACTTTTATTAACATGGAAAGTGATGTTAGGTCTTAGAATTAATTTCATAACATTCTCAAGCTCGCTAAATAGACCCCAAAAAAATACTTTATTTCATATTTAATTTCTGTGTTATATCGATCCCAGCAACCAATGTGTTAATACATACTGTATAATGGAACTCGCATAAAATAGAATATCATATCTACGGCTTTATTATTATTATTTTATTATTATCATTTATTTGTAACGTGCCAACATATTCCATAGCGCTATACATAAGTTAAGTTACAGGCAATGACAAGTTAAAGATTCACACATTGCAAAGAGTGGATGGCCCTGTCTTTGAGCTTGGAATCCAGTGTCCATAGCACTTTCCCTAAAGCACCTTGCAGGATTGAAACTCGCAGACTTACAATATTTATCAATATTGCATTATATCTGGAATGTGGGTCCGATCATAACTCGTTATTGAACCCTGTAAGACGTCATTCTGATAATCTCCGTTTCCATTAGCTCCATCAAAACCAGTAACTATGAGTTTGACTAATTGATCCAACGTGCGAAAAATGGCTTACGGGTTTTCCTCTCAAGTCCATAACTCCAGCATGTTCTAATTTAATAGCACCGTAAATCATAAAAATTCCAGCCCGCAGCCCTTCCGGGTCTCACGTTGCACTTACGGGCTTCGAATGTAATGTGGCTATATGTGTCACATTCTGTGTGCTGCACTTAGACTTGCCTGGTGCAAATACTTAGTGCATTCAGCAGGAGAATTAGTCAGAACAGTACAAAATGAGACAAACAGAAATGAGCAATGTCTGAAGACACCAATATCACCATGGCCAGATTTATTACTAGGTAACTAAAGCAACTGCTAATGGGCATCCTTCTGGAAGGGGAACTTAATTTGCATAACAAAACATTTAAATGTACTTTTTTTATGTTTCACACATAGACACTGCCTTCTATAGACAGTTATCATGAGCAAGTTCTTTTGTGAAGGAGGAGATGGGTGTGAAGTAGCCGACTTGTGTTGTACTGCACTATAGTATAACAAACAGACAACGGAGCACATGGGCAAGCTCAGAGACTGTGATACCCAGTTCCTCCAGACATATGGACATACTTCATCTGCCCTTTACTTGCAGCCTGCCAAGTTATCCTGCTGACTCAGGTCCTGAAAGGACCATAAACACCTCACTGACTGTCTTCCTTCAAAAGCACAGGATGCTTCTGTTCCTCTCATTTATGATCAACTAGGATTCCACTTTCTCATATCCAGTTAGTATGTAAGTAAAAAACAGTGTCTCTTGCCCTTACCTGTAAGTTTTATATTGTGAGTTGAATAATGTTATAATGTTATTATTATTATTATTATTATTATTATTATAGTTAATTTATAACGTGCCAACATATTCCGTAGCGCTGTACATAAGTTGAGTGCAGACAAAGGTAAATACAAATGAACATATAGCAAAGCAAGGAGGGCCCTGTCTTTGAGCTAGGAATCCAATGTCCATGGTGCATTCCCAAAGTACTTAGGATAGAAACTCGCAGACTTACAATCTAAGGTATAGTGAGTGGTAAAAGAGGGAGAGAGAGGTGATAAGCGTGTTAGGGTAGAAGGTGATACACTTCTTTAAAGAGATGCGTTTTAAGTGAGGTTTTAAATGTTTTGAGGCAAGAGGATAATCTGGTGGAGCAATGCAAGGAGTTCAAGAGACTAGGGGCAGCACGAGAAAAGTCCTGGAGGTGGGAGTGAGAGGAGGTGACAAGAGTTGTAGAAAGAAGACGGTCATTAGCAGAATGAAGAGGGTGGGTGGGGGAGTATTATTGTTGTGGGCTTTGTAAGTTAGGGTGATGATTTTAAATTTTATTCTTGAGGCTAAGGGAAGCCAGTGGAATGATTGACAGAGAGGTGATGCCGACACTAAACATTGTGTACGGAAAATGAGTCTAGCAGAGGCATTTATAATGGATTGAAGTGGAGATAGTCGGATGGTGTGTAGGCCAAAAAGAAGTGAGTTGCAGTAGTCTAGTCGATAGATGATGAGAGAGTGTATTAGGATTTTAGTTATGTCTTGTGTAAGATAGTGACGAATTCTGGAGATGTTTTTTTAGATGGAGAAGACAAGATTAAGTCAGTGATTGTATGTGAGGGATGAAAGACAGGGCGGAGTCCAGTAGAACTCCAAGACAACGGGCTTGGGAGGTGGGGGTGATGATGTCATTGTTGACAGTGGGAAAGATGTGAGGAATTGACGCTGTGGGAGAGGGGGGTGAAAATTAGGAGTTCAGTTTTAGACATGTTGAGTTTGAGATGGTGGGTGGACATCCAAGAGGATATACTAGAGAGACAGTTGGAGATGTGTGTTAGAAGAGAGGGGGATAGATCTGATGCTGAGAGGTAGATTTGGGTGTCATCTTCATAGAGATGATAATGAAGTCCAAAAGAGTTTATTAGGGTACCAAGTGTGGATGTCTAGATGGAGAAGAGAAGGGGGCTGATCCTTGGGGTACGCCAACAGACAGGAAGTATCTTGAATACAGAGGGAGAAGAGCATTTGGAGTAGAAGTGGATGGTCAACAGCATCAAAGACAGCAGAGAGATCTAGAAGAAGAAGAATTGAAAAGTGACCTTTTGACTTGGCGGTAAGCAGGTCATTGGTGACTTTAGTGAGAGCTTTCTCAGTGGAGTGTTATAATGTTTTGTTTGTGCCACACAATTTACATATTTGAATATCCCTATTCTCCCTTTTTCAGACCTTTGTTTCTTTTTCCATCACATATGTACTTTTAGAGAGTTATTTACACATGTACCTGTACTAAAGCCTATTATTTTTCCATGAAATTCAATAAAAATACATTTAAAAAAATATAATTTTAAGGAATTGATAGAGCTCGTATAAAGGAAAGAATATAATGCATTGAACAAAATATGGTTGTACAAAGAGTTACAATAGCCAGTAACAACCACCACCACAAGGTAATAAATCATATCATGAACAATTTCTTGTGTGTAGAAATTGTAATTTATCAACATATGTGTGATTTATGTGCCAAGGAAAATGTCTGTGTGTGTGAGGGTGTATTTAGATATTACACTGAGTGTAGCACAATGTGTTAGACCTATAGCTGCTGGTGGAGCAATATGGTGGCAGGGAAATAGAGATGAGCTGGTGCACCTAGGGGGCTGCTAGGGTGTCTGTGTCAATAGGTGCCAGATATGGAAATCGGGCCCTGAATATCACCTATGGAATTCACTATGAATGGCATTTTTATATAAATGTTTTGATCGTTTTTATCTTAAAAGAAAAATTAATGTCTTAGGGAAATAAACCCATTAGTGCTTAAACCCATTAGTGCTTAATCCTTTGAGAAAGACGTTTTACACGTAGAAACATGTCAGGAAGCAGGCCAGCGTAGCGTGACGTCATCACGCACGCCATAACCAGGAAGCGTGAATCTCCCAATGCATGGAGACGCTAAGATACCGAGCATGAAAGTCCAGAGGCAGTTTTAGGGCTTAAATGAATTCTAAGTATACACTGTCCAAATAAGAACAGTGAAGGGCTTATGGGGACCTATCTAAGAGGGTTTATAGATACTCATTAGGTTTTAGGGGCGCTATATACATGTACATATACTTAGTACATAAATATAGAATCGCTCCATATATTGACCCTAAACCTTTTTTAAGAGATCTCTTGAAAATTGATTGTGAGACCAAACAATCCTCAATACCCCTTTTCCTTGGCAAACTACCTACACAATATTTGGTCTATATGACATTTTGTACACAAAATAGTATACTATATATAGTGTAGTTGGATTATACTTTTATCCCTTTTCAGCTCATGAGTGACTGAGCAAGTGCCCTTACCTTATCTCTGGAAAACTTTTTGCTGTGTAACCACACTCCACAAATGACAAATTAAGAGTGATAATAGAGGTTACAGCAGTTATCTAAGGAAATTTGTCATATTGTTTTTAACCCTTAAACTCTTTTAATCGATGTTGTTTTCCATTAAAAAATGTCAATTATCATATATGTGACTAACCCACTGTTACCTTTATACCATTGTTTTTATCTTCCCTAAAGTAATTATGATACAAAATGTACACTTCCCTTACTTCTAAGAATCCCTCAGAGTACCAGATCCTTAGCCTTTACGGCCTTCCTCTCTCTTCATGTTCTCCCTCATGAGAGCTGCCATCTTGCATAACTATAACCACAAGGGAAGAGCTTTACCAATGCCTCATTTTTATTACCAGCATGAGACACTGGTCATGAGATGCCCTCCTTTTTTGGATGTTAATCTGTTATTTCGGCAGCTTAATAGAAGTTAGTGAAGTGAAAATTTTATATAACTGTAAATTAACACGGAGGAGGATACAATGACTTAATTCATCTAGTTAAAATATTTATCAATACAAAACATAAATCTTAAAGCCATATTCTGGATTTTACTAGGTATATAATATTCCTGTGAATCTATATACTTTTATGTACTTTATTTATTAAGAAATGCTTATAAGCTCTGTTTTTACTGCCTAAAATAGTCCCCAAATGCAGTACTGGATCTACCTTTTTGGAGCCCCTAGGCAGTGAAGTGCAGGAGCCCCTGTGAGTGAGTATGCAAGGTATGCACGGACGCATTTTTGCCTGTTTGTAAGTGCCCTTTCCTGTTGTAACTCTTGTTCTAGGTGGTTACCCCCTAGTAGCCTGTCTATGAACTGCAGTATTTGATTTCTTTTAAGCAAGAAACCATGTTTTTTAAAAAGTTGCGCCCCGCACAGCGAAGCGCCACTGGGCGGTTGCCTCTGTGGCCTAATGGGTTATCCGGCCATGCCCATATGGGTCTGCCCATTGCAGCATATGCAGACACTGTAGGGCTGGATGTGTACTATAGTGTCCAAGCCTACCATGGGCCATGTCTCAGCAGCATATTGCAGAGACATGGTCCCTGATCGGTTAGTATAAGATACTGCATACTCAGTATCTTCATGAACTACTGAGGTCAGACGCATACAGGTATTATTTGCACAAATTACTTCTTAATAAAATAGAGCACATCAAAGTAAATAGATACACAGGGATGTTACATACATAGTAACATCCAAGAACCTTCCATATCCATTTGAAGAGTTCCTTTAGCTCTTTTCCATATACAAATTTAAATTTCACATTTAAAGGACATATATTTTCTATCTATATTTTGTTTGAATAACTACACATGATCATGGCAAAATGTTTTAGAATGCATGTATAACAATAAATAAATACATAAATAAATAAATAAATACATACATAAATAAAACCTTGATATTTCAAAATAATATACAAATTATATATAATTATTCTCTTCTGTGTGGCTGCATTTTGCTTTCTTCCATGCTGCTGCTTGTTAATTTATCAGGTAGTTATATCATTGTAAACTAATAAGCTTCCTGAGTGGACTGGTAGATGTAACTGCCACATTCACATCATAGAGACAGGCAGGCACTTTCTGTGTATTCAAAGTATCCTCAGCCCCCCAGGAATGTGATCTACTGAAGCTAAATGATAGATTTCACAGCACAAAAATTGCATGTAAAGCAAAATTGCAATATAGATAACATTAACTAGTGTGGCTTATTTTCAAGAATCTTTCTATAGCCTCAGATATATATGGAGATTGTGATATGGGAACTATATTAAAAGATTATTTATTACATTTTATATTTTTTTATTGGTGTTTGTATTATTGTCACTTGGTTGCACTTGAGAGAGTCACTAGAGGGATTCTGAGGTTTGTTGTATCACCGCAAACAGGATATGAGCTGGAGCTAGGACAAGTTCCACCAATGCTACCGCAGGCCAGGACAAGTTACCGATTGGTACCTTGTATAGTGATTATAGGACATATAGCGGTCACAAGGACAATTTACAAGATACCAGCATAAGGTACAGCAATAATGGTGCTTAAACATAATAACACGTCTTTCCGCTAGAATGAAAGCCACACGTTGGTTATGTTAATTCCAAACTGGGCACCTTTATTGAGAAAACCATATTTATAGGCTGGAACAGAATAGGCACAGTAACACATTAACATAGCTGGGGAGTGAACACTTCACACCACAGGGAATGGTGGCAGTCCCGGGATCATATACAGAAGTGCCTTCTGGGTAGCCATTCTGTAGTAGGGGAGGGGAAAAAGGCACAGGACCATATAAGAAGGTCCTTCTGGGAAGCCATTCTGTAGTAGGGGAGGGGAAAAATCCCCAGGACCATATAAGGAAGGTCCTTCTGGGGAGCCATTCTGTAGCAGGGGAGGGGGAAAAGCCCCAGGACCATATAAAGAAGGCCCTTCCTTGTAGCCAAATGATTTGAAGCCAGTCTATCCTTGAACAATAGGAAGTGGGGAAAAAAAAGGCTTCTGGATAGTCACACACTGGGGCACTATTCCTGCAACATATAAGCAACAAATGGTGAAGCATAATTAACCCAACTAGAGCCTATAATGCCCTGATAACCTAATGGTATGGGCTCTGGGGTCCCAAATGGTACTTGAACAAGGCCTATAGGCCACATTTCACCATGTTCATTATCTCAACCATATTTCATACAATAAAAATAATAAACAATCATTACAAATAGATGCACAAATGTCACCTCTAAAGGGAGTTGGGACAATTAAGTTCAGTATTAATTTAAAAACTACAGGGTCAGTTTAAGCACCAGATAATTCAGAGTATTTAGTTCACTTCCTATTAGTTCAATAAATGTTTCTTTATAAAGTTAACATTCCAAAAACAAATGTTAACGTCCATTTACTGAACTTAAACAGCTGGCAGCAAATGACAATGGTTTCCAGACAAACAATGTGAGTCATGTGACAGGAGAGAGAGAGAGAGAGGTGGAGACACATCCAGTACTTCAGGCATGTTACATTAAATTTAAAACCATTGTATTTATAGATGGCTCTTAGACTAAAAAGGGTGAACCAGACATTTATCTGGCACTTGCACTCACCATATAAAGTAGAAAAGTTTGTCTTATTCTAAATAGTAGTATCTCGGTTGTTGTTGTTTAGTTGTTCAGTCATGTCCGACTTTCTGTGACCCTATGGGCCACAGCACAACAGGTACATCTGTCAGTCACCGCCTCTCTGAGCTTGAAAAGTTCATGTTCAACATTTCAATGATCTCATCTATACCTCTCTGCCTCGGTCGTCCCCTTTTTCTTGTGTCTTCGATCTCTCCCAGCATTAGAGTATTTTCTAGGGAATCCTGTCATCATACATATTCATGGCAGTTTGATCTCTTGTGCCTCTTCCTCTGCGGAACCCGGCTTGCACATCTGGTAGTTCCTTGTCCATATATTGTTGGAGTTGAGCTTGTAGGATGCTAACCATTACATTGCTAGCATGTGAAATAAGTGCAATTGTTCGATAATTGAAGCACTCTTTGGCACTGCCTTTTTTTTAGGATTGGGATGTATACTTACATTTTCCATTCTATTGGCCACTGTTGAGGTTTACAAATTTGTAGGCATAAGGCAAACAGCACTTTCATCATCTATCTACCAGTGCCATAACATTATGTCACTGGTTGTGCTTGTCGATAGAGTTTTCTAAAGTTACTGGAGTGGGTTGCCAGTCCCTTCTACAGTGGACCGCAATTTTTCTGACTTGCCCATCTTGTGTGACCTTTCATGAAATAGCTCACAGCTTCATTGAGATACATAATCATTGAGATTCACCAAAACAAAGTAATGATCAAGAAGAGTATCTCAGTAGGGAATATAAATGAAGTTCCATTAATTAAGAACAAACCTTAAATACATTGTATTATTAGTGATTAAAGGAGGACAATGTTTGAAATGCTATTGGCTGAAGGTTTATTCAAGACTGTTCTGCTTACCCAGGAATATTCCTAAATGTGCCATACTCCCTCAACATCTTAATACTGATCTGCTCATTTAGTGTTATTTTACCACTACATTCCCTTTATAATCCCACATTTATTCTTTTTTTACGTAAATTGCTTTAATTTTGTTATTGTAAAGCACTTAGAGCTCTTGGAGTAAAGAGCAGTACAAATACATTTTTTTTCATTTATTGTAAACAAGAATAAAACAAATTATATATGACAGACTAAAATAATGATTTACTTATTTTTTGTTCCAAATATATTATGTCTAGTCACAGATAAGGACCATGAGGAAGAAGTTAGATTTATCACCAAAATGCATCTATCAAGCTCATGTTCATTGCTTCAAAGACTGCATGTTCCATCTCAACTTCTGTAGTCCCCTTCTTTGTGTGCCATCATTTTATGTCAGCATCAGAGTCTTCTCTAGGGAATCCTGACTTTTCATGATATGGACAAAATATTTTGATCACAACTTCCAGTGAACAGATTGACTTAATTTCCTGTAGTGTTAATTGACTGGATCTTCTTGCAGTCCAAGGGACTCTAATCAGTTTTCTTCAACAAAACAATTAAAATGCATCAATACTATGGCACTCAGCCTTCTTTATGGTCCAGCTCTCACATCTGTATGTTACTGCTGGGAATATAATACTTTTTACTAGCTTATTCAGACTTGTCGTAGCTTTCCTCCCAGAAGCAACCATTTTTTTTATTTCAGCCATCAGAGTAGCATCATCCGTTTATCTGTGGTTGTTGATATTTGTCACAGCAATATTGATTCCGGCCTTGGATTCATCCAGTCCAGACTTACATATGATGCATTCTGTGTATAAGTTGTATAAATAAGGTGACAATATACATACTTGTCACACTCCTTTCCCGATCTTGAACCATTTGGTTGATCCATGTTTGGTACTGACCGTGGCTTCTTGGTCCACATACAGATTATTCAGGAGGTGGATGAGATGATCTTTAAGAGCCCTCCACATTCTGTTGTGATTCACACAGTCAATGGCTTTAGAATAAAAATGCATTATAGGTTGTATTTAAGGCCAAAACCACTTTTCTCATTGGGACAATGTTGGGGCGATGCAGTCTAAATTATACTTTGGACTTGTGCCAGCATGTCAAAGATATAGTGAAGGATCCCTAGTCCTGTTTTTTACCTAAACATCTTTCGCACCTGACTAAACACCTAAATTAATTAGCATCAGACAAAATTAAAGCAACATGAAGAATACTTGATGAACAATGGAAAATAGATTTTATTCCAACCTGTCATCACTACATCAATCTCCCTACCTCTGGTTAAACATCCACCTACTAACTTCTATCTGTATTGGCAGTTATAAAAGCAGTTTATACCTGCCTACCAGACAAATCTACTTTTTAATGTCCTCATAGGAGGTAGAGATAAGAAAATTGTTTTTTTTATTATACTGACAACAGGTAAAACAAAACAAAAAAAAAGATTTAGATTTTTGTTTACATCAGTCTTTCCTGCCCACTGGCTATTACACAAGTATTTAGCAGAGGGATGAGTCCATTGTGCACTGCATGAGGCTCTAAGGGGGAAAGGTGGGATTTATTTATAAAATCCCTGCGATCTGTACAGCTTTCCTGTTTTAGGTGTTTTCAGTATTCCATGCCTGCACAATTAGAGGTGGTATGGGTTACATTTGTGTTCATTGTGATCACTACATGGAGCAATATACCCCACATACACACACATGAACTGGACTAAAGCATTGCTTAAATTCCAAAGACTGCAGAAAAGATAAGAAAAAATAACCCTATCACAAGTTCTGTCTGATAAATGTTTCAGTTTGACAAAAAATTTCACGCATATACACACTGATTTTATTTTATTTGATTCCTCTGTGAAAAATGCAAAATGTATTTCAGCTTGCTTTTAGACGATAAGTGAAGTGATGTGGTCCAAACTGTGCTGAATTAAGTGGACCTTTAAGTTTATTATTGAATATTGTTTTTGAAAATCATTGTATAGTAATTGTATTTTAGCACCACTGTACTATTGTTATTTAAAGCATTGACATCCTAATGTTAGGATATTTTTGTAGTCTTTCAGGAATCTAAAAAACAGTAACCTGATATCTTTGATATATATGTTTGTTCCAATGTTTGATGGCACCAAAGATGACTTGAGCACTGATACCATAATGTATACTATCTATACTGAATGACTAACAAATTGTTGCATTGTTATAATTTCCTTTGCTATTGTAGATGAATTTCATAATTATTGTAATATAAGGGACATTTGATATTATCCTAATTCAATAAATTATTGAATGCAAAAGTATCACATGTATAGTTGTGAGCATACGAGTTGTTACTAATGCTTGTGGGCTCGCGTAGCCTTTGGCGCTCCTTGCCAGCAACTGAGGCCCTTGCAAAGGCGCTCCTTGCCAGCAACTGCGACCCATTACAACCTCTCAAAAAACGGCCGCAACACGCGCACATCAAAACATCTAAAATCCAACAAATAAACACAACTTAACCAACTTACCTACAGCAAGAAGGAGCATCCAGGACCTTGAAAACTAAAGTTACACCTCAATTTAACTGAAATTAAAGCAGTTTAGAAACTAAAAAATTCTCTAAGTGAGAGAAAAAATGGCCGCCGAAAAAAACGAAAACGAGGCTACAGCAGTCTAAAGACGCAAAACACCACCAAACACCTATGTATTTGTCGAAAAACACCTATGATATAAGAAAACAAGGACGCAACCCGCGCAACCCCAAAAACATTACAAACACAACAAATACAAACAACAAACACATAAAAAGGTTACTTACAGCAAGGGGGGGCACTGAGGACCTCTGCAAGTGAAGTTACACCTCCATTTAAGCACAAATTTCAGAGTTTAGAGACCCGAAAATTACCTAAGCGAGAGAAAAAATGGCCACTGAACAAAACAAAAAAAAGCTAAAGGTCCCTAAACACGCAAAACCCTACCATAAACACGCAAAACACCACCAAACACCTACGGATATTCCGAAAAAGCCCACCAAACAGCTACGGATATTCCGAAAAACTCGGACGACATAGAAAACTAATATTACGAAAACTCGCACGACATTGAAAACGAACAACGCTACATCAGCCACATTATATACACCAAACACCCTTAGCTCACTTACAATTTCATTGCCATATTTTTTTGATGGGCAATTCGCTAGTATTAAATAATTAACAAACATTTAATATATTTTTGCATTCAGATAATATTTTTAATTCATAATAATTGTTTAATTCCTGGTGCTTTAACACCACTTTCTTAATGTAAATTATCTTATAGGAATTAAAATGAAACTTTTATGATACACATCCTTTAAAACATATTAATAGAAATCTATTAGAAGTTGTCAGTATTTTCAAACATCATATAAGGAGGTTACCCAAGTATGGCATATGTAAACTAAGTTTACATATGCCACACTTCGGCAACCCTTGTTCAGCGCTACTAAATATGTTGGCACATTAAAATAAAGATAGTAACAATAATAATACTCAGTATTTAACATACTGACAACTTTTAATGGATTTCTATTAATATGTTTTAAAAGATTTGTATAATAAAAGTTACATTTTAATTCCTATACAATAATTTACATTAATATCAAATGTTCCTTATATTATAATAATTATGACATTAATCTACAATAGCAAAGGAAATTATAGCAATGCAAAAAAAATTATTTTGAGTCCTTGTCATACCAGGCCATCTTTATGTCCATGGTCATGCTGATCCACTTGGTATTCATGGCAGACATACAGGAATGGGTCCTTCTCCAGTTGGCCACAGCATACAGCTCCTGGAATTCCTAGGTAGTTTCCCATCCAAGTACTGCCCAACCCTGCTTTGATTCAGGGTGGTGTGACCTCTTGGTTCCCTGACTGGAATCGAACCCCGGTCTCAGTGGTGAAAGTCATGAACTAGCAAGATAAGATGATCAGCACCATGGACAGCAACATGGTGCTGATCATCTTATTTCGCATTACATTATCTATGTGTTATTTCAATATAAAATCTTTTTTTTTATTTTTATTTTTTATCTTTAGCAGAAAATGTATTTCTTATTCTCCCAATGTCCATATTTGGTTGAGAACGACATACAACAGTTTCATGTGATATTGGTAGTTAAAAATTATAGATTTCAAAACATCCTTTTTTACCAGACAAACAGTAGAATGATGTTTTGAAACACTATTGGATGAAGGAATAAGATGAAGGATGAAGGAATAAGACTTTTCTGCTTAGCCAGCAATAATCCTAAATGTGCCATACGCCTACAACTTCTTATAACTGATCTGCTCATTTACTGTTATTTTACCACTACATTCTCTTTACATTCCCACATTTATTCTTTTTTGACGTAAATTGCTTTAATTTTGTTATTGTAAAGCACTTAGAGCTCTTGGAGTAAAGAGCAGTACAAATACATTTATTATTTTGATTTATTGTAAAGAAACAGAAAACAAATTATATTAGACAGACTCATATAATGATTTACTTATTACTACTTTTTTTTTTTGTCAGCGTTTGTTCCAAATATATTAGGACTAGGCACAGATAAGGGCCATGAGGAAGAAATTAGATTTATGTCCACAACATGGATACAAAATGCATTATAGCTGGTATTTAAAGGGCCACTTAATTCAGCAATCACTGCAAAGTTCTCATAAAAAAGCATGTTGAAATAGTTATTGAATGTTTTAAATATGTAAATGCTTCACTTAGTTATCAAATACAATTAAATCTGTGTTTATATGTGTAACAGACTGCACAGAGACTGTTTAAATACTGCAACCAATCAGGTTGCAGGAGTATGTGTCCCCCATTCAAGTCAATGGTAAGGTTTTTGTCAGACTGTCTATATTTTGCGTTTGAAGGGAACAGACCTTCTTTTTACTCATGGACAGAAATTTCAGGTTGATTATAGTAGTATAATGGTAGTAATGGAGTAAGCGAAACTAAGCTCTGTCATCAATATACCCAATTATGAGTCCGTATATAGTAAATGGAGCTACATGCACAATCAAACATAGGTGATATCTTCATATCAAATTAAATTTTATAGTAAGTAATGGTGACAATCAGACATATGCTGGTGATATTCCTAACAATAAATGCAGCACTGTGGGTAGTCCAAGCAAAAGGAACAAAACAATCAATCCAATTAATATACAGAGCACTGCAGTCTAAATGGCAGTATGGGGTAAAATTAAAAAATATTAAACGGCCTACCAGTAGCCCTCTTGGACAGCCCTGTGACCGGCGCCCAATTACTCACCATCACTTCTCTCGCGGTGTTGTATAAGTCAGGGATATCGAATTTAAGTGTTGCTGTATGGTGTGTCAGTAAATCCTGGAGAGCCTCCTATTGCCCCTTTCCCTACCACCCTAACTTATCCTGATGGTATACCCTGCTTGATAAATATAGCCCAAAGCATATTTTCTATTTCTTTTTTGCCTTTGTGTTATGTTAAGTTTACTTAACTTAAAATATATTAAAAATATCATGCACAAACATTTCATTTTAACAGATAAAACATTCTATTTTAATACTTTATAATATTTAAAAAATATTAAACTAACATAAGTAGTAGAGTACAATGAACGACATCTATGTTTTGTTATATTTATATATTGTGTATTTTTAATAATATATTCTAGTTCAAGAAAATTACTCAACTACAACATTTCCTGAAACAATTACATTATTAGACAACAATGAAGTTTTTTTTTTTTCCAACGAAGGATAAAGAATTCAAAGAGAATATTGGCAATGTTTTTTTAATGATTTCTCTGAATAATTCTACTTTTATTCATCCATACAAAAGAGCTTCAACAAACAAATACATAATTATAATGTTCTCTGAAACTAATTGCCCTATGGATTGTTTTGCAGCTCTATTTGTTGCAAAATGTTATTGTTATGCCGTATAAAACACAAGCAGTTTCTTTGTCATTCTCTTGTGTTCGACTTGTTTTCTAGGAGATAACAATGTATTTCTTGTGCGCCCTATGGATGAGGAAAATATGTAAGAAGTTTTATTTGGATTTGGAATCAGAACAGATTAGTTTAACATATTGCTTTCAGCTTTTTTTATTTAAAAGGCGCTGTTTAGGCAATATGTTTGTTTTAGTTAAATGTTTTAACTTAATTAATGTTATCCTTCTCAAACTAATACATTTATAAAATTGACACTGCACTTATTTCTAAAAAGTCCCCAGAGTAATAGATACTCAAATTCTGGAGCCACCCCTTTGCTTATGTTCACTCTCATGAGCGCTGCCATATTTCACATTAAGTTTACAGGAGATAGATTTCATATTAACAGGGACATGCTGTGTGTCTGCATGCTGAGGCATGTCTCCAGTAGTATGAACTTCTTAGAAGCGAGTGAAGTTTAAATTTAATATACCATTTACATTAAAAGGATAAAATTAATAATGGAACATAGTTAAAGCATTTATTAAAAATAAGCTTTACCTAAATAAGTTCCTTTAATTAGATTACTAAAAGTTTATTTGGCATTTATACCTTTGCTAGTTCCATGTACAGTGGGGGAAAAGTATTTGATCCCCTGCTGATTTTGAACGTTTGTCCACTGACAAAGAAATGACCAGTCTATAATTTTAATGGTGGGTGTATTTTAACAGTGAGAGGCAGAATAACAAAACAAAAAAACCCCAAGAAAAACGCATTTCAAAAAAGTTATAAATTGATTTACAGGTTAGTGAGGGAAATAAGTATTTGATCCCCTATCAAACAGCAAGATTTCTGGCTCCCGGGTGTCTTTGCTACAGGTAACGAGCTGAGATTAGGAGCACTCTCTTAAAGGGAGTGCTCCTAATCTCAGCTTGTTACCTGTATAAAAGACACCTGCCCACAAAAGCAATCAATCAATCAGATTCCTAACTCTCCACCATGGCCAAGACTAAAGAGCTGTCCAAGGTTGTCAGGGACAAGATTGTAGATCTACACAAGGCTGGAATGGACTACAAGACCATAGCCAAGCAGCTTGGTGAGAAGGTGACAAGAGTTGGTGCGATTATTCGCAAATGGAAGAAACCCCATATAACTGCGAGTCTCCCTCGGTCTGGTGCTCCATGCAAGATCTCACCTTGTGGAGTTTCAATGATCATGAGAACGGTGAGGAATCAGCCCAGAACTACACAGGAGGATCTTGTTAATGATCTCGAGGCAGCTGGGACCATAGTCACCAAGAAAACAATTGGTAACCCACTACGTTGTGAAGGACCTAAATCCTGCAGCGCCCGCAAGGTGCCCCTGCAGGAGAAAGCACATGTACAGGCCCATCTGAAGTTTGCCAATGAACATCTGAATGATTCAGAGGAGAACTGGGTGAAAGTGTTGTGGTCGGATGAGACCAAAATCGAGCTATTTGGCATCAACTCAACTCTCTGTGTTTGGAGGAGGAGGAATGATGCCTATAATCCTTGAAGAACACAATCCCCACCGTCAAACATGGAGGTGGAAACATTATGCTTTGGGAGGGGGGGGGCTGATAAGGGGACAGGACATCTGCACTGCATCAAAGGGACGATGGAGGGGGCCATGTACAGTCAAATCTTGAGTGAGAACCTCCTTCCCTCAGCATGGGCATTGAAAATGGGCCGTGGATGGGTATTCCAGCATGACAATGACCCAAAACACACAGCCAAGGCAACAAAGGAGTGGCTCAAGAATTATCTGAATAAAAAAAAAAAATACAATATTTGCATTGGCAGGTCATCAAAAAAAAGCCATTGGAGAGATACAAAATTGTATGTGAATGTGGAATATTTGAGTTTCAATTTTTTTTTTCAATTTAGCATTTTTTTGTGATCCTTTCAATTTCTGGTATTCATTTTACATGATTCCTGGTATGTTCCTTTCTTGGATTGGCATACAGCACAGTTCTCTTTTGAAATAGACATGTTTTATTATCATATTTTCTAAAGTTATAGTGAAGGGCTCAGCCCATAAAAACTAGTTTACCAGATATTGTAACAGAGGCAGAAAAGGGGTTAATTAGTCCAAAGTCAGGACCCGGAAAGGCAGGGTCCGAATCAGTACAACAAGCTAAAGTGTCAGTCCAGGAATCAATCCAAAGCAGAATCTAAATGTCAAATCCCTAAGTGATGAACAGATAAGTCAAAGTCAGGAAAGGATGAAATTTAGGTATGGACAAGCCAACAACTCAGTAGAGTCTAAATGAATTCTGTAGGTTTATATAGTCTTCCTGCAGATTACATGTTACCCCAAAATACACCACAGCACACTAAAAGCAAACAAAGCACCATTGTAGCTTCAGTTTACTGAGCAGGACACGTGTGTAAAGTTTCACTTTTGATGTAATTTCCTGGTGCAGAACATCATCGACACACATCATTAAAGACGTGTGATGCCAGGGGCTTGTAGGAGAGTATTAGGGATGAAGTGGTGAATTTTAAAGATGCATTGGGTATGTGGGAGAGAGCAATGCATATTAATTTAAGCACAATTCTGGAATGCACTGAAAACCAGTAGAGGGTCTTTAAAGGACCACTAGCTTAGGAAAAGCTTCACATGTTTCTGGACTGTATAGCAAGGTAAAAACCTTAGCGGCTGTGTATAACTTGAATATAAAATCTGTATGTAGATAAATATAGATGAATATTGTTTATACATTACCATATAGATATGTTAAATGTATGTATATAGATTTGTCCCAGAAAGGGTGTGTGAAGCTAACACTATTTGTTGGGTTATTCCAGTGTGTGGTGAAATAAGGCAGTGGAGCAGGCATAAGGCTTTGTTCATGTGCAGATCCTATAAGAAGTTTTTATACATTTGAGCTTCCTTCACATATTTGCAAGTCAGATCTGTGGGATGGAGAAGCACATCTTACACTTCAAGCAGAATCTCAGATTCATATACACAGTAGATACAGTACACTATATCCAACACACATGCATACTCCACACACACACACACACATATATATATATATATATATATATATATATATATATATATATATATATATACTGTATATATATATATATATATATATATATATATATATATATACTGTATATATACAGTATATATATATACATTGGAGAAACCAGTAAGAAACTACATTTACAGATTAATTTACACAGAACCTCCATCAAAAAGCAAAATGAGGACAGTTACTGTAATCCAGTTGGACACCACTTTTCACAAAACAACCGCTTCAAACAAAACCTGAAAATAAAAATATTTAGAGCCCATTTTAAATACACACAAGAAAGAAATGCCTTTGAAATGAAAATGATAACACATTTTAATACGACAAACACAGGTTTTAATGGTAACATGGAATTCCTGTCGCATTATCTAGAATTATTTTAATTTTACATTACAGATATGTTTTGTGTTGTTTTTTTATTTTTTTTGTTTTCTCTGGGGGGTTTTCTCCCTCTATTTCTGAGCTATCCTTGTGTCTCCTTACAGTTTTATGGTACCTCAAACTCTCAAGATGTACAAATATTTACAACCCTGTTTATTTACTTTGACCTACACATATACAAACCTGTTCACAGCCCACTGAACAGAACAATTTTTTAATGTTTTTTTTTTTTAATGAAACAATTCGGGTGCAAGCCTGCAAGTTAGGAGCCGAAAGGCAAAGCCTTCCCTTAAGCATATGCCCGCTGTATCAAACAGCTTTGATCAAAGCTAGGGTTGGATTATACACAAGCAAGAACTCCCACCCACATTCAGCTGTTTCAAGGTTACTGCCTATCATCAATGTGGGTCCGGTTCCTTAGCTTGTCTAGTGGATATTTTGAGGAGGTAGTTCACCACAACAATCATTTAATATATGGTGGGCAAAAGAGCAAGCTACACTAAAAAATTTAAAACAGCCTATTAGCGTACTAACTTATATATAAAATGTTTCTTTATTGGGGTAAACATTTACATATCTGAGCAACTCCTTTTCTAATAGCAACTGATATACTCTCATACAATTTCATTAACAGAAGCCCCTAAAATGTCAAATTTGAACAAAAATGATAAAATCCTTTGGGAAAATTATAATAAAAAGTATACATATTTATAAACAGTGAATCATCTATTTCAGAATGAATAAAATAGCAAAAAATGAGTTATTTGATTCGTCATTAAGGCGCACCAAAATGTTTTCTCCTAATAGAAACTTACAAGTGACGTACCCCTAAGGAAACATAAGAGTCACTGTCGTGCCAAGAAACCCCCTAGGCTGCAGTTTTATTAAAGTTGTATAATTGCTTTCAGATTCAAAGAACAAACATTAAAAAGCAATATATGGATTGTAATCAGTGTTAAGCTGCAAACAGTTCATGGATAGTGTGGTAATTGAAAACATCTGTACACGTTGCACAGATGGTGAAAGTTTCAATGGTCCCAGTTGGCACGGCAAAGCTATTGCAATCTACTGAATACACCATTATGGGATGGTGAATATCCTTGGGAAGTCTATAGAGTTGCTTTTATTCACTTAATCAATCTCTTTTATGCTGATATGATAGTTGTCTGGTCAGATACATACAGTATTATCCCTTGGGGACATATTGAACTGTATATGAAACTCAGTGAAAACTATAAATGTTTCAAGAAAGTAATATGTTCATTTCTAGGACACTTTTTCCAATTGTATTTTAATTGTATTTAGTTATAACTAGAATACAAAGGGTCACGGCATTGGAGACAATTTAAATAACACATAGAATCCATAAAATCATAATAATAAAATATCCAAAAACCAAGAGCCCAATTCAGTCAAACAATTGTAAGTTACTGGAGCCCGTAATGGAGCCCATACGCTAATTTGCTATTCAGTTGAGTTTTTTTTTGCAAGACAAAAATGGATTTTATGTTATAAGCTTGAAAACTTTGTGGTTGTTAAACCTGGAACTTACAGCCTCCCGAAGCCTTTGATCTTTAAAGAAGCGCATCACCTTCCACCCTAACATGCTTATCACCTGTCTCTCCCTCTTTTACCACTCACTATCCCTTAGATTGTAAGTCTGTGAGTTTCTATCCTAAGTACTTTGGGAATGCACCATGGGCATTGGATTCCTAGCTCAAAGACAGGGCACTCCTTCCTTTGCTGTATGTTAATTTGTATTTAAAACTGAACTTAACTTATGTACAGCACTACGGAATATGTCGGCGCATTATAAATGAACTATAATAATAATAATAATAATCTTTCAATTCTGCAAGTGATAGGGAGATATATATTTTCTGGAGTGTTCTCTTAAAGCCTCCCCCTCCTTCTCCTTTCCTCCCCTCCCCTTTGGCCGGCGGAAAAAGGAAGTAAAAATTATTTTCTTTTTTTTTCTCTTTTTTTTTTTCTTTTCTTTTTCTTTTTTTATATATTATTTTCTGTCATTATATGTTTTTTATCTTAGGAGCTTGTTATATTATATAACTTTCGTCTTACCTTTTTTGGACTAACTTAGAGATTTATTATTAAGTTGTAGGTTTGGGCTAAAAAGGGGGAAAGAGAAAAGGAAAAAGAGAAGAAGAGAGAGAAAAAAAAGGCGATAAAACTGAGACAAAAAGATAACTTTATAGAATGACTAATACTATTACAAGGTTATAACTGCCATAGGCTATTAGGATTACATTTTAACATGAAGGTGCTCTATATTCTCTCTTTGTATTTTTTAGGGGGGAAATTTGATAATTTACTTACTTTGATTATGTTTCATTGTTTATTTGATTTGACAAATGCTTGTATTGTCATTTTATATTAAGCTTATGTTGTAAAACTTTTTTGGAAAAAAAATATATATATATATATATTGTAACCATACATCAATAACAGTAATTACATTTCAACCAATAAACCATAACAACAAATACTGTACAGGCCCATAATATCCAACTTTCCAGGAAGTTGTGACACAAGTTTAATAAAAACCTCCCTCAACCATATTGTATCACACTTCTATTGTCCTATTAATCACTTTCTATTGGCCAAATTTGGCTTTCTTACCTCTCTTCCTTCTCTTTTTTTCCTCTATTCCCTCATTTCCTTTCTCCCCTGTATTCATTTTCCCTCATGTTTCCCTCTTTGTTTCCCCATGTTCTGCTCTCTCCCCCTCTTGCTTTCTCTTTTCCTTCCTTCTTTCTCCTACCACAGTCTGCTTTCTCCCCTCTCTTTCCTCTTCTCATCTCTGTTTACCTCTCTCTCTTTCTGTGCCTTCTCTCTTCACCTTCTTTCTCCTACTGTGCTCTGCTTTCTTTTCTCGTTTCCCTCTTCCTCTTTTCCTATCTTTTTTACCCATGCTCTGCTTTCTCCCCTCTCTTTCCTTTCCCTCTTTTCCTCCTTCTGTTTCCCCATGCTCTACTCTGTCCCATTTTCCCTCTCTTCCTCTCTGTTTCCCATTATTTGCTTAGTCCCCTCTCTTCCTTCTCCCTCTTCCTCTCTATTTCCCCAAGCTCTGCTCGCTCCTCCTCTGTACCTTCCCTTTCCCTTACTTCTTTCTCCTACCACACTCTGCTTTCTCCCCTCTCTTTCCTCTTCTCTCTTTCCCCATACTCTGCTTACCCCTATCTTTCCTCTCTTTTATCCGTGTTCCTCTGCTCTCTACCTTTCTGTGCCTTCACTCTCTCCTCCTTCTTTCTCCTACTATGCTCTGCTTTTTCCCCTCTCTTCACTCTCCCTGTTTTCCTCTCTTTTTCGCCAAGCTCTACTCGCTCCCCCTCTGTACCTTCCCTTTCCCTTCCTTCTTTCTCCTACCACTCTGCTTTCCCCTCTTTTTTTCCTCTGCTTTTTCTGTGTTCCTCTGCTATTTCCCTTTCTGCGCCTTCCTTCTCTCCACCTTCTCTTTCCTACTGTGCTCTGCTTTCTCCCCTCTTTTCTCTCTTCCTCTCTATTTCCCCAAGCTCTGCTCACTCCCCCTCTGTACCTTCTCTTTCCCTTCCTTCCTTCACTTACCACACTCTGCTTTCTCCTCTCTCTTTCCTCTTCTCTCTTTCCCCATACGCTGCTTTATCCCCTCTCTTTCCTCACCCTTTTCTGTGTTCCTCTGCTCTCTCCTTTTCTGTGCCTGCTCTTTCCCCTCCTTCTTTCTCCTACCACACTCTGCTTTCTCCCCACTTTTCCCTCTTCCTCTCTATTTCCAAAAGCTCTGCACGCTCCCCTTCTGTGCCTTCTGTTTCCCATCATTCTTCCTCCCACCATTCTCTCATTTCCTATCTCTTCTTTCTTCCTTTTACCTCTTTTCCTCTCTGTTTCCCCATGCGCTGCCCTATGTACCTTTACTTTCCCCTCCTTCTTTCTCCTATCACGCTCTGCTTTCTCCCCACTTTTCCCTCTTCCTCTCTATTTCCCCAAGCTCTGCTCGCTCCTCCTCTGTACCTTCCCTTTCCCTTACTTCTTTCTCCTACCACACTCTGCTTTCTCCCCTCTCTTTCCTCTTCTCTCTTTCCCCATACTCTGCTTACCCCTATCTTTCCTCTCTTTTATCCGTGTTCCTCTGCTCTCTACCTTTCTGTGCCTTCACTCTCTCCTCCTTCTTTCTCCTACTATGCTCTGCTTTTTCCCCTCTCTTCACTCTCCCTGTTTTCCTCTCTTTTTCGCCAAGCTCTACTCGCTCCCCCTCTGTACCTTCCCTTTCCCTTCCTTCTTTCTCCTACCACTCTGCTTTCCCCTCTTTTTTTCCTCTGCTTTTTCTGTGTTCCTCTGCTATTTCCCTTTCTGCGCCTTCCTTCTCTCCACCTTCTCTTTCCTACTGTGCTCTGCTTTCTCCCCTCTTTTCTCTCTTCCTCTCTATTTCCCCAAGCTCTGCTCACTCCCCCTCTGTACCTTCTCTTTCCCTTCCTTCCTTCACTTACCACACTCTGCTTTCTCCTCTCTCTTTCCTCTTCTCTCTTTCCCCATACGCTGCTTTATCCCCTCTCTTTCCTCACCCTTTTCTGTGTTCCTCTGCTCTCTCCTTTTCTGTGCCTGCTCTTTCCCCTCCTTCTTTCTCCTACCACACTCTGCTTTCTCCCCACTTTTCCCTCTTCCTCTCTATTTCCAAAAGCTCTGCACGCTCCCCTTCTGTGCCTTCTGTTTCCCATCATTCTTCCTCCTACCATTCTCTCATTTCCTATCTCTTCTTTCTTCCTTTTCCCTCTTTTCCTCTCTGTTTCCCCGTGCGCTGCCCTATGTACCTTCGCTTTCCCCTCCTTCTTTCTCCTATCATGCTCTGCTTTCTCCCCTCTTTTCCCTCTTCCTCTCTATTTCCCCAAGCTCTGCACGCTCCCCTTCTGTGCCTTCTCTTTCCCCTCATTCTTCCTCCTACCATTCTCTCATTTCCTTTCTCTTCTTTCTTCCTTTTCCTTTTTTTCCTCTGTTTCCCCATGCGCTGCCCTATGTACCTTCGCTTTCCCCTCCTTCTTTCTCCTACCACGCTCTGCTTTCTCCCTTCTCTTCCCTCTCGTTCTTTACTCTATCCCAAGAGATCCCCTGTCTCCCCATATAGATCTCTTGTTTACACAAGGAGTAGAGAGGAAAAGTGGGGGGAAATATATATGTTTAGCTGTCTCTATCTTTCCTGGTACATTTATTAAAATACTTTGCTTTAAAATATGAATTTGAATTGATAAAATAGTTGGTGCCTTTCACTATCTGCTATTGTGTTGTCAAGAATAATTGTCAGCAGTCCTTGAAGAATAAGGAAGAAAAGAAAAAAAGAAAATGTTAGTGTTTAACCCATTCAGTGACATAAATGGTATTGTAATACTGTAAGAAACCTTACAAATGGAAATTTCTATTCTATGCAAGTTTCTCTTTTGTGTTTACAACCACAGGGCCAGTGGGATGAACATGATTAATGAATGAAATTGGCTGTGGTGTCAATGCCTGCTGTGATCAGATGACATTGCAAAACACAACCGTCCACACGCTCTATCACAGCATGGCTGCTGGAGGGATCACAAATCTGTATGAGGAGCTCAGAGCATCCGGATAAAGACTCAACTGGAAATCCAGCCAACTGGGCAAGAAATTAAATACAGACTTAGCAGTAATTATCTATGTGGGAAATTGTTTGTAACTTTGTGTATGATACAAGTATCATCAACTCCGCATGAAGTCAACAGGAAAATATGAACACATTCCTTTACTATCTACCAGTGTTTTAATAAGACAATACATAAGGCTACTCACTCATCAGCTCCTCCTTACATGTCTCTTCTTATATTTTGCTATGCCCAAACTCATCTTCCTCACTCTGCTCAAGAACTCCCTGTTGAAGAACTCCTCGGCTAAAGCATTCCTCACTATTAACCATGTGACTCTATTATTATTATTATTATTATTAATAAGCTATTAATATATTCTTTAGCGCTATACAGGGGTTAAGTAAAAGAAAATACAATATTAACATCTTCCAAAACTTACAATCTATAGGGAATGGAAGAGGCTTTAACCTGGGCGAGAATATCAGATAAAGAATAGCAAGGGTTAGGAAGCAAGTGAAAGTTTACTTAGGTAGAACAAGAACAAGGTACCACAAAAAATCCCTAATCTTACTCCTTTCAAGGCTCAACTTAAAAAAAATCACTATTTAGTGTAATGGAACATAGTATAGAGATTATACAATAACATCATTACAGGGGAAGTAAACATTTTCAATTAACATTATCACATATATAGTTGTTGGTTTGGAAAATGTTGGTTACGTTTGTGATGTTGGTCACGCAATGTTAAATAATTACGGTCCTAGCAAAGCACGGCCCACAGTTGCAGGCCACGCAATTAGTGCCACAGGCACTCATTGCGAGGCCCGCGGGACTTAGGCTGCAATGAGTGCCAAAGGCGCTCATTGCAGGCCTCGCAATGAGTGCCTCAGGTGCTCATCGTGAGGCACGTGGGACTTAGGCTGCAATGAGCTCCGAAGGCGCTCATTGTAGGGCTCGCTATGAACACCGCAGGTGCCCATAGGACTAAGGACCGAAGCCCGTAGATGCAACTGGTCTGCACTAAATTCCGAATTTAACGGCTGAACCACGGAACCGAAAAGATCAGAAAAGAACATTAAATATGCCACAAATTTTCTTACACACTCACACACAGCACCGGGGGAGAGCCAGGGAGCTGGTGAATGAGGTTGCAAGTGCATTTGAGGCATAATTGGCATTTTTTTACGATAGAAAATCGCATAAGCGAGAAAAACATAGGCGGCAGAAAAAACATAACAGGATAAAAACGAGTCCAAGGCAGTAAAATAGAGCCCGAAGCCAGTAACACTTAACGCAAGCCAGTAACACTTAGGTCAAGCCAGTAACACTTAACGCAAGCCAGTAACACTTAACCCAAGCCAGTAACATTTAACCCAAGCCACTAACACTTAACCAAAGGTAGTAACACTTAACCCAAGCCAGTAACACTTAACACAAGCCAGTAACACTTAACACAAGACAGTAACACTTAACTCAAGATAGTAACACTTAACCCAAGCCAGTAACATTTAACCCAAGCCAGTAACATTTAACCCAAGCCACTAACACTTAACCAAAGGTAGTAACACTTAACCCAAGCCAGTAACACTTTACCCAAACCACTAACACTAATCACGATGCCCCTAAACTGCACGGGGGAGAGGCTCGCCATGAGTACCGAAGGTGATCATTGCAATGCACCAAAGTTACAGGTTGGACAACGCCTGCAATGAGCTCCAAGGCCCGTAAAGTAGACAGAAGGAGAGGCTCCCAATAAGCGCTGAAGGTGCTTAGAGGGGCACAGCCTTGCATTGTGTGGCAAACAGCATTAGTACATGGGCGGAGAAGGGGGAGAGGCTGGCAATGAGCACCTAAGGCCTGTAAAGTACACAGGGGGAGAGGCTTGCGATGAGCACCAAAGGTGATCATTGCAAAGCAGGAAAGTTGCGGCTTGCCAAAACCGTAAATGAGCGGCAAAGCCATCACAAGGCCTGTAAAGTACACAGGGAGAGAGGCTCGCAATGAGCGCCGAAGGTGCTCATTTCCAGCCAAGCCATAAGCTCCAAAGGCGCTCAGTGCAGGGCTCGCAATGAGCTCCGAAGGTGCTAACATTGTGTAGCAAACAGCATTGCCAGGCTTTACATTTTAATGCCGTCATTTCTGATGGGCAAGTAGCTAGTAATTAAAATAATAATTTGTAATTAAAATAATATATAATATATTAGACTAGCAAAACATCTAATTATTCAACAGATAAAAAAAAAAGTCATTACTGGTGATTCTACACCTCTCCATGGATGGTTCCTCAGAATCGCCACGCCATCACCAGTAAAAAACCTAACCATAGTTAGTTGGCTCTGGCATACTCCTAACTTGGAGCCATATTCAATTGAGCAAATTTGAGACTCGGTTGCCTATAAGTGAGGGCGCAAGCTATTTTGCTATTCAATAGGTGTCTTTTTGCTGGCTCGGATCGGGTTAAGAATTACGTGCTTGAAAAAATTGCGTCCATCAAACTCGTAACTTACACCTTTCAGAAGCCTTTGATTTTTCACTTTCGCATTGCTAAAATCGTAAATTGCTATTCAATTGCTCAGTTTCCCAAGCTTGCAAACGTAATCACACTCGTAAACCGCAAATGGAGGATAAAATCCTACATGTGCTATAGAGGACCAGTAAAGGGGTTATACACCCATTCGTAGCACTGTAAATTCAAATATTAGATCAATACTGAAGAATTAATTGCACAACAGTCTCAAGCCCACAAATCGTCAGGAAATAAATGTTATTTTTATGTGTCATTTCGGGGTTAAAATGATCTCGGGTATCAATGAGTTAATACATATCAGGCCACCCATTTGGACTTGAACAGTATTGGCATTCATTTTCATAATTCTTTAATTCGCATTTTTTGCGAGTCTGATAGTAACTCGGACTCCCGAATCTAATTAAATGACATGTTTTATAGCCGGAGGTATGACAGTCTCACTTTATATTGGCTGATTCGAAATGGGAGGTTACAGGCTTGCTTAATTAATAATTTTCCCACCCTCAAATGCTCCGAACCAGTGCATGGCTTTCGCTTCAAGCCCTCAACTTGTGAGCTTGAGCAATTTAATAGCCTCTCAAACAGAGACCAACAGGAGCCCCCAACTCACTTGCAGACATTCGGCTGTCTGCGATCGAGTTACGGGCTTGGAATTGAATGTGGCCCATGTTTAGCCCTTACATTATTTAATAGGCAGCCAGGCATACCAATCGGTGTATTATGTTTTCCTGGAAAGAAGCTCTGCCTCCAGGTATCATAGTAGCTCCACAATTTCCTAAACCCAACCTTAATGGGTGTATGTCTATAAGTATATAAGTATAATATATATATTATTTTTACAGGATTCACCTATAAAATTAATTTATATGTCATTATATTTTTTTAATCAAACCAAGCAAACTTCTGGTATTATATTATATCACATATAATAGTTGTCAAACTACGAAACGTCGTCACGCTTTGTGAGCTCGCAAGAACTGCCTCCCTCGCAAAGCGAGGGACACAGTTCGGGCCGCAAATGCGGACCCTCGCAAAGCGAGCTCACAAGAACTACCTCCCTTGCAAAGCAGGGAACACAGTTCGGGCCGCAAATGCGGACCCTCGCAAAGCGAGGGTCCGCGTTTGCGGAAGGTGGAGGCCCCAACGTCAGCTCACAAGCAGTTAAAAACCCACAGAAGCGGGACCAAATACAGACTTACACAAAAAAATACAAGCCGCTGGACTTTACATTACAAACTTTACATTAACGGCCGAACCGCGCGCAGATGAAAACATTAAAAAAACAATAAATACACACAAAAATTACATAAAAAGCTTACCCACAGCAAGAGGGGCACCCAGGACCTCTGCAAGTGAAGTTACACCTCAATTTAAGTCCAAATTATAGAGTTTAGACACACAAAAATCCCCTAAACGAGAGAAAAAATGGCCTCCGAAAAAAAACGAAAACGAGGCTACACGACCCTAAAGCAGCAAAACACCATCAAGCACATATGGCTTTTCCCAAAAGATACAAGATACACTTTTAGCAATATAAAAGTATATATTATATATGTATGTACAGTAAAAATAAATACGTTATCCGGCACCTATGGGGACTGCCTATTGCCAGAAAAAGTGTAGTTTCCAGTTAATCAGGAGTCCCCCAAAAAAGGGTCTAATCGACCCTCAAAATCCCCAAAAACCACCAAAATACCTTTAAAAAGGCAATAGCACCTAAACTGGGCCATTAAAGTTTATTTAAAATGAGGACTTGATGCAGGTGCCGGTTGCTGGAGAGTCCCGGTTAGTTGGGTGCCGGATAACCGGAATTCTACTGTACTTAGAATTGTGTCTGTAACGGTTATAATAATAACTTGTTACAAGTTGGTTTTATATAATATTCTAGTTACAACTTTTTAAATTTGAAAAATATTATAGAACAAATCCGTTTCCCATATGTGTAAACAGGATAATTATAAGGAAGGGCGCAAATATCAAGTGAGCAAATATTAGTCAGTTATTAGTCTGAACAATCACTACTAGAGGTTATTGGGAAAACATTACTTTGAACCCATTTGTAAATTTCGACAGGAATTCATTTGAAGTAAAATCTTACAGCAAAGAATATAATTCCTGCAGAATAAAAGTTGTTTTAGTTTGTTATTCCCAGTTTACCAGCTTAAAAATCACCTCTTGCCCCTTTTACCACAATATGTCTGTGTATGTATTCCCCAGAAAATGTTCCCATTTAATGATTCACGTACTTTGATTTTTCTCTTTGGTACAGAGAGATAATGTACATGTCATTGTAACGTGCTGTATACAGCTTCATACATACATACATACATGCATATATACATACATACATATGGAACTATCTGGTTTCACTGTTGAAGATTTGAAAAATAACAAAAAAAATGATTGATATGAGGACGATTCAAAAAGTGAAAAGCATCATTTTCCATTTCCCAAGCATATTCTGTGAAAATGAAATAAAATATGATATGTGGTTACAAATGACAACTTTGACAAGTCTGGTGTCAGTAAAGCAATAATAAATGTATATCATCAAAAAAAATGGTAGACAATGATTACAGGAATTATGTTTTTTAAGACTATAATGAAAGTGCATGTTATATTTTTCCCATAAAGTAAAAAATAATGTTATGAATAATATTAATAATATTAACTCCTTAAATGTGGAATGTGGAGGATGTCTTAACAACACGGTAACAGCTGGCATCTGGTGGATACAAAAAGGTGCTACCTCATTACCCAAAAATTATACAAGCTTTTGTGTCACAGATGGGAAGGCTCTCAGTTTTGGTCACTCTATTTACCACCAATACATGACAACTATTGTATGGGGCTCTTATTTGTCACCATCTCACCTCAACCGTTTAAAAAAGTTAGAGATGCGTAAATATTCTAATTTGATACAGGGGATATTGATCTTTCAAATAAGTGCAATCATGTTTTTTTTTTGTTTTTTTATTTAATTTTTTTTCAAAGCTATATACAAATATATTATTTTATATTCTTTATTTTTCCCACTGAATTTTTGTAGACAATATTAATAATTATGAGTCAGTCCAATAACAACCTAACTCAGTGTACATCCTGTCATATGTATGGAATACTGGAACAGATGATTCAGGGTCCATACCTCTGTGAGAGGTGTGAGCATGTTGCCTCACTGGAAGCTTAAATTGGAAAACTGGAGAGGAGAATTGCAGCACTTAGTGACTTGTTCCACTGGAAATTGAGCTGTTCCCTCTAGCAGCCAGGAGAACAGTTCTTGTGGAGCAGTGGGAGGGCAGAATAGGCAGAGCAACAGACAGGTTTTGGTGGTAGGGACTCTATTATTAGGAAGGTAGACAGGGTGATTTGTCACTCAGATCCCAGCAATCGAACAGTTTGTACAGTCTCCCGGATGCTCGGGTTTGTCATGTTGTGGATCAGGTAGACAAGTGATTGGGAGGGGCTGGAAATGAACCGGCGGTCTTGGTAAATATTGGTACCAATGACAAAGTTAGTGGAAGATGAAGTGTCCTAAAGAATGATTTTAGAGAACTAGGTAATAAGCTGAAGGCTAAGACCTCCGAGGTTTTAAGAATTTAAGCCTATAGTCAGAGAAGATATGTATGGTGGACCTAGTGGTAATGTTGAATGTTTGTGGGTAGAGTTAAATAGCGGAGCAGCAAATTCCAAAAGAATATTAGTAGGATTATGCTATAAACCCCCAAATATAGCTGAAAGTGAGGCAATAACATTTTTGTTACAGATTGGAAATGCAGCTAAGCATGGGCAAGTTCTAATAATGGGAGATTTTAATTACCCTGAAATACACTGGATAAATGAGACCAGCAGTTCATCTAAGGGGAGCAGGTTCTTGAGTACACTCAGGGATAATTATCTGGCCCAGGTTAAACAAGAGCCTAATAGAAATGAAGCTATCTTAGATTAAGTCATCACAAAAAATATTGATATAGTATCAAATGTTGGAATAGGGCAATCTTTGGGAAACAGTGATCACAACACAGTCTCATTTGAGATTGAATTAAAAAAACAAAACTGTAAGGGGCAAACAAAAAACTCTTAATTTTAAAAGGGCAGATTTTAACAGTCTAAGGGAAGCAATACAAAGTATAGACTGGGACAGAGAACTGACGGGTAAAAACATAAATGGAATTTAAATCCTTACGAAATATACATACACATGGGCATATACCATGTGGGAATAAAAGTAAAAGGAGTAAATCACATGCAATGTGGCTTAACAATGATTTAAAGATCAAGATATGGAGTAAAAAACAGGCATTTCAATTATACAAACAAGAGGGGACAGAGACTGCTTTACAAGAGTACAAGGAAATCAACAAGGCTTGCAAAAGGGCTATTAGACTGGCTAAAATAGAAAATGCAAAATGTATTGAAAAAGAAAGTAAGACTAACCCTAAAATATTTTTTAAGTATATTAATGGGAAGAAGGCGAGGAAGGAAGCTATAGGAACATTACAATGTGACACAGGCCATTTGAAAATTAGTGACCAGGAAAAGGCAGATGAGCGAAATCGGTTCTTTTCTATGGTATACACAAGGGAGGTACCAATGGTTGGGACAACACAACATAATGGGGCTACACTACATTGCCAAATTATTGGTTAGCTCACGAATTAATCCAAAAGAGGTTAGGAAAAATAAATTTTAATAAAGCCACGGGTCTTGATGTAATACATCCACTGGTACTGAGGGAACTGGGTTCTGTAATAGCCAAACCATTACATTAAATTTTTCAAGATTCACTCAATACAGGGTCTCTACCAGATGACTGGAGAAAAGCTGATGTGATACCTATATTTAAAAAGGGAGCAAGAGCAAATCTGGGGAATTAAAGACCAGCGAGCCTCACCTCTGTAGTGGGGAAGCTTTTAGAAGGGTTAATAAGGGATAATATACAAGAATGTGTCTATTTGAACAGGATTATAAGTAGGAGTCAACATGGATTTATAAGGTATAGGTCATGTCAAACAAATCTAATTAGTTTCTATGAGGAGGGTAGTCGGAACCTGGATCAAGGCAACTCAGTGGATGTAGTCTTTTTTGGATTTTGCAAAGGGTTTTGATACACTGCCACATGGGAGACTATTGTGCAAACTAAGAGATACAGGAATTGCAATAAACATGTGCCCATGGATTGAGAGCTGGCTAAAAGACAGGAAGCAAAGGGTTGTTGTAAATGGAACATACTCTGATTGAACTAATGGGGTAAGTGGGGTTCCTCAGGGTTAAGTATTAGGTCCTCTACTTTTTAACATATTTATTAATGACTTAGAGGTTGGACTGGAAAGTAGTGCCTCCATTTTTGCTGATGACACGAAGTTGTGCAAGGTGATTAAATCAGTTAATGATGTGCCTTACCTCGAAGGGATTTACATAAAATTGAGGAATGGACATCTAAATGGCAGATTTAATACAAATAAATGTAAAGTTATACATCTGGGAAGGAAAAATAGCCATGCAATTTATAATCTTAATGGAGCAAATCTAGGTGTATCAGATATTGAAAGGGATTTGGGAGTGCTTGTGGACAACCACCTAGGTAACAGTGCTCAAAGCCAAGCAGCAGCTGCAAAGGTAAATAAAATATTAGCATGTATTAAGAAGGGTATAGAAGCCAGGGAAGCAAATATAATTCTACCACTATACAAATCTCTAGTACACCCTCATTTGGAATATGGAATACAATTTTGGGCACCACATCATGAAAAGGACATTTTACAGCTGGAAAAGGTACAGAGAAGGGCAACAAAACTAATAAGGGGAATGGAGGGGCTAAGTTATGAAGAAAGACTAACCAAATTAAACTTATTTTCTCTAGAAAAAAGGCTAAGAGGAGATTACATTATATAAATACATCCAGGGTCAGTATAAAGATTTGTTAAGAGAGCTTTTTGTGAAAAGAGGTTTTAAACTTCCAAGAGGACATCGTTTGAGGTTAGAAGTAAAAAGATTCCACCTTTAAGAAAGAAAAGGGTTCTTCACAGTAAGGGTGGTTAATCTGTGGAATTCTCTACCCCAGGAGGTGATGAAAGCGGATTCAATAGATAACTTTAAAAGGGGACTGGATTTATTTTTAATTAAAAATGGAATTCAGGGTTATCATGGATAATTAGAGAGCGAGTATTGTTCCAGGGAGAAATCCGATTGTCAGTATCTGGGGTCAGGAAGGAATTTTTTTTTTTTCCTTTTGAGACGATTGGCTAAGTTTCACTTGGTTTTTTTTTTTCTGTTTGCCTTCCTCTGGATTAATTAATAATTAAAAAAAATTATAATAATAAAATTAAAAATAAATAATTACAAAATTGATTAATAATTAATTAACAACTAATTAATTAATAACTAATCCAAATATTGCCAATATGTGGAGATTTTAAAAGGTTAAACTTGATGGACTGAAAGTCTTTTTTCAACCTTAATTACTATGTAACTATGTAACTATGTAACTATGTCAGGTTACATAATATAATAAATCCCTAAAAGTATTTGAAGATTGGAAATGCGTGGCACTATTATTATTAAGTACTATTATTCTTTGTAGAGCACCGGCAGGTTAGCCAGTGCTAATGATACGTTAAACAATTGGCTAACATTTCAGATACATTAAAAGACAGTAAACATATGAAAAAAATAACATTTGCACAGAAGAGAAGGGCGGAGAGAAGGGAATTTGCGTTCTAATTGCTGGATCTAGATAAGATTCATTGCCTGAAAAAGAAGTATTGCTATTATGGCAGCTTCAATGCACTAGCAGAATCTGCTTAAATAAAGATTGTATCTAAAAATGCTTTTATGCCCATGACTTACCTGTTAATGTTGTTAGCTTGATGCATAATTCACAAACATGTGACAATTTTGTTAATCTTTAACTTCAACATTTCTGGCAATCAGAATACATGTTAGGCATCTTCATATTATGTAATTGTTGTCAAAGAGTAATACATACCATCTATCTATGATTGTTCTTATTGGCAGCATCCATGGGCGTAGGAGCCTAAAAAAATCTCGGGGAACAAAGTTTAAAGAGACAAAAACCTTTGGCCCTGAGTGGTGCTATTCAACTCTATGGGTCAAAGCTTTCCTGGTAAAGACATACTGATTCATAGGGCTGATAATGCACAAAACTGGTGATGCGCAATTTAATTTTGCTATTTTTTGTTTCCTCTGTTCATTTAATGTGGTGGGAGGGTGCTTGTTTCTACGCCCCTAAATGCCCCTTTTTGGAAACTCATTCTCCAGTCAATGTAAAAGTCCCCACACTGTTCTTTACATTGTATAGCTTCTCCTAACTTGTCTTTATCTTCTAATATCTTCTAATAGAGGGGTACCGTTAAGTATCTGATCAGTAAAGTCAAGAGATTTGACCTTAAATGAGATTAAACTTCTTATATATGTATCAACCGATCCTCAACCAATGGTCAGACTCATAATGTATATTATTTCCACCATCAACAAAAATAATTTGCAGTATGCATGTTAAATTCATGATATCACTTGAGGCCCTGTGACGGGGGCTTTCCTATAACTTTCATGCTTTCTTTCTATACAAGAAATTGGAAAATCATGAAATAAATGAAAAATAATGCTCCACTGACTCCAGTGCACATAGGATAGTATAAAGCTGTGTAACTTCTCAGTTCCTTCTGACAGCTAAATTGAGGACATCTCAGTGTGATTTCAAGTGATGTCTCTCTAAATTACCATTTGACTTTGATAAAATATATCACTGTTAATTCTGCTTCCCACCAGACATTCAAGTGAGAGAGAAAGGCCTCATTCAAGCTGTACACATTGATCGGAGCTATATGAATACTTTCCAAAACGTCAAAGGACTATGATTTATGAGACTGAATGAGGCCACAGTATGTTTGAAAAGATGCCGGTCAGCATTCATGGAGCAGCACGAAACCACATGTATTACAGTCCTGTCCTAGAATTCAAACTTATTCTGAGAAATAATGATTGTTTGGAGTATGATCGGAAAAAAAAACATTTAGAGAATGCACGTCATTTGAATCTTACATAAAATAGAGGACATGATCAATGCAATATTCTCAAAGTGAAACTGAAATCCAGCATTTTCTACCCTGCAGTAGAAAGATTATGTATAAAGGGTCCAATGTAATTCTTTATTTAAAATAATATGCTTTTGAGGAACTATACTTACAATGCACAAAATGTTTTTAGAAAGTAATGTACAGCCTTCCATTTATTATCTATTATAGACAATTAGGCTTAGTGGAATGGCCGGCATGAAGGCTGCGCCATATGCCAATCCGGGAAGGTGGAAATTCCACCTGTTTTGCTGGATTTTCCTGTACTCCACGTCGGCAATTGCCTTGATCCCCACTCACCCAGCCGCCTTTCAAAATATGAGGTTATGTTGTTGAGTTATAAAAAAAAAAAATACATGATGTTCAAATTAATATGTAAAATTTTCAGATGTAAAGAGTTGGTTGCTTTGGGCATTTTGTTATGTGGTTATATATTGGCGGGAGGTGAGTTGCCCGGCCCACTGGCAAAAGTGGGTGTTGCCCTACCTCACGGGCATGCTTAGAAAAGCTGATCTTGGCCAGCCCCTCCTCCAAAATGTTAGTTTATGTTAATTTATGGTATATGTTAAAATTGGTTATTTAATAAAGCTGTGGGCGCTGATACTCCCAACCTATTGTCAGTGTGTTTTCTTTTCTTTTTCCCTGTGCAGTGATTTGGTACAGGTGAGAGTGGAGTGTTTTTTCCTGGGTTCAAATTGCATAAACGTTTGGGCCTAGTGTGTAACTGTTTGCAGGAGGGAGTTCAAAGAAAAGGGTCAAATTGTAGTAGTTTTTGTAATTTGTAATTATGAGTCAGTTCAGTGGCCACCTCACTCAGTGTACATCCTGTCACATGTATGTACTACTGGAACAGATGATCCAGGGTCCATACCTCTGTGACAGGTGTGAGCATGTTGCCTCTCTGGAAGCTCAGACTGGAGAACTGGAGAGAAGAATTGCAGCACTTAGTGATATTGCTCCACTGAAAAGGGGGTTGATGCTCACTGAGCACAGCTTAGATGGGCCTAGCATGGAGGGTGGAGATGGGTCTATTGAGCATGTCCAGGGAGTTAGCTGGGTTACAGTTAGAAGGGGAAGCAGGGGGAACAGGAGGAGGAAGCAGGCCAATACTGAGTTGGCAAGCACCAACAGATTTGCCAGATTGTGTGAAACTGTTGGGGATGTCCATTCAGGAATGGCAATGCCATATAGAGCTGTTCCCTTTAACAGCCGGGAGAACAGATCTACTGGAGGAGAGGGAGGGCAGAATAGGCAGAGCAACAGACAGGTTTTGGTGGTAGGGGACTCTATTATTAGGAAGGTAGACAGGGTGATTTGTCACCCAGATCCCAGCAATAAAACAGTTTGCTGTCTCCCAGGTGCTCGGGTTCGGCATGTTGTGGATCAGGTAGATTAATTATTGGTAGGGGCTGGAAATATTTTCTGAGATACAGGACAGATTTGCACATGGTTCCTGAATAGTGAGGAACCTACTAATGAATGTTTTTCGCAGGAGGGCATCAAATGGATAGTTCATGTATATTTCCCCCTTACAGGTGTAAATGCTTTATTTTAGGAAGTAGCGTATTTTTGTCCTAGGTAAACTTCCAATAAAGAAGTATATATATATATATATATATATATATATATATATATATTTATATATATACTGTATATCTAAATAAATATATATATATATATTTATTTTATTTTATTTATTTGCTTTCTAAAAACGTTGTCCATTATCAAGTTTAGTCATTCAAAATAATCATTAAAAAAAAATTGCAATATTTTAGACATGATGAAGGTGTGGTTTGTGAAAAAAATTAGCTCAAGAACTTGCAGTCCTAAAGTTTTTGCAGATCTTGTTGTATCATAATACATACATTCATACAACATTTCAATTGGACTTTTATTTTAAAAAAAGATAGAGAAAAATAATAGCTCTTAGAATAAGAATAAACTGTAGCACATCAAAATAACACATATGACTCAACCCAAGCTGTGTAATAGAGAGTGTCTTGCCATTATTGTCTTTGGTTCTCTGTAGTATGCATTTTATTGACTTTTCTAAGACAGTCTTGATTTGATTAATTCTATGATCATCAGCTCCTTCGGGATCGCTACCTTGTTGTGGTGAGGGGGCTTATGTACTTCAATGAAACTGTGAGCTATACTATGTAGATTCACCCAAAATGGGCAGGTTAGCCAAATAATAATTAACAAAATGTGTGAAATTAAACATTTTTTAAACCACAACTAGTACCTGCATGAGCACCTTCAAGGAGTAGTTATCTGCCAAGGGGATTAAGCCAAGCAGTTTAGAACAATTCCAGCCAATCAGGTCTTGTAAATATAGAGGCACAGAAATGTGAGTCTGCAACGGCAATGACTGTAAAACTATATTGCAAGATAAAAAGTAAAAATAAACTAAAAATAATATACTTAAAATTACTTATTTATTATTAAATACGTTCCCTGAACCTTTAATATTTTATTTGTCTGATTTGGCAGAAGCAAGGAAGGTACAGAACAATATGCCCACAGAAATGCCTTCTTTGCAATATCATAATTACTCCTCTGTTACTCTTCAGATGTGATTTGTGATACACACACTACATTAGCTGAGTGATTCTGTTTAATGTTACTCTATTTCATGTACTTGTAGTAATAGAGTTCATCTAACAACCCAGCATATACAAACCTGTCTCAGTGCCATCACATGTAATAGAACTGTAGTGTTTAATCAATAAGCCACTTTCATTGTCTATATGAGTTTCTGTTGAACTAGTGAATAACAATGTGCACGTTGTGTTTATTTGGATCTGCTACTACTGCTGATGACATATCTATCTATCTATCTATCTATCTATCTATCTATCTATCTATCTATCTATCTATCTCTCTATCTATCTATCTATCTATCTATCTATCTATCTATCTATCTCTATCTATCTATCTATCTATCTATGTATCTATCGATCTATCTATCTATCTATCATGTATCTATCTATCAATTAATCTATCTATCTATCTATCTATCTATCTATCTATCTATCTATCTATCTATCCTGGTATCTATCTATCTATCTATCTATCTATCTATCTATCTATCTATCTATCTATCTATCTATCTATCTATCTGTCTGTCTATCTACCTATCAATCTATCTATCTATCTATCTATCTATCTATCTATCTATCTATCTATCTATCTATCTATCTATCCATGTACCTATCAATCTATCTATCTATCTATCTATCTATCTATCTATCTATCTATCTATCTATCTATCCATGTATCTATCTATCTATCTATCTATCTATCTATCTATCTATCTATCTTTATCGTTTACCAACCCTAAATTAGTTTGTGGTATACACAGTTCTTACAAAATTCCAGATTTAGTTATGAACCAGCTCCATATTAATGAGATCCAAAAGATCGAAACAGTGTGGTCTATGGGTAGGTTTCCTGACTTATGCAAATCCATCCTGGACTGTGCTTAAATGATGTGTTACAACAGTAGGCATATGCTGTAAAAGAACAACAGCCCTGATGGGGGGAAAAGCCTGTAATAAAGTACTGTGGTAAAGCCTGCTTCTCTTGTCTGGTCCAGTTTACTCCAAGAGAAGGCCTCTTGTGGAACATCTACTACTACATAGGTAGTCTTGTGGACAGAGGCTAAATGTAATCTTTGAATGTAAATTAAGTATTGAATATTGCTTTTAAAATCAATAAACATCTGTTTCTTGTACATTGGGAGAGAGATAACACGTAAATATAGACAACTTTTATTATGTTGTTGTGTTTGTGCACACAAACTGGGTAATAAAACCAACACTGAAACTTTCTTATTACCCAGTTCTTATATTAAGCATATGTGTATTTTAAATTTTAGTGGTTGATAGATACTTGTAATTTGCTTTTTAGTAGAATTTCTTACAAAGCAGTTTTTGTTCTGTGCTCTATTTACCCGTGACACTTAAGTAAAACTGTTTTCATAATTTAATGTATTTTGGTTGATGATAAAGATTTTATCCAATTATATGTGCTCACGTTAATAGCATTTAGTTCAAAATTGTCAATAATTAAAACAAAGACAAGTCTATTCTTATTACTTAACCTTGTGGCAATTTACTAGCCTCCCCACTCTGCATTTAAATCTCTTTTTGTCCGGCATTTTGGATCTGGTCTGTCCCTAAATTGACTCACCCAACAGGAAGGTGAAGTAATTTTAAAGAGCATTAAAACCTGGCAATACACTGTAGTATCTGTTTTCTAATGTGAGGCTCACAGCCCCATTAAATTCCATTCCCAGAGCGACAACGGACATCCGCAAAGCCTGCGGGCTTGAAAATGTGCTGCGTTACAGAGCTATTAAATTCAACCATACCGCAAGTTACAGGCCGGAGACGCAAGCCCATAAACCCTTCCCGTGAATGCAAGCTGTTAAAGGGTGGGCCGGGACGCGATCAGTAATCACGTAGTTTGACGCAGGCCTAACAGCCAATAGAAAGCGGGGAACCACAATTAACGCCGCAGGAAGGTTTTTTTAAGGACATTGACTGTGCTGTAGCTGAGCAACTGAACACTCAGGTCTAGGCGTTGGTGGGTTTGTGGGCATTGGAGAGAGAGAGAGAGAGAGAGAGAGAGAGATAAGGAGCATTGCATTTTGACCGCTAATAAATATCAACCCTTAATTTACAACACACATAATTACTAATATCACATAATTCACACACATAGATTAATACGTACACATAGCTATACCTAGCGGTAGGCCACAGCACATCTGCATATCTACCCCCCATACAATTACTATAGTACACATAATACTCACATTATTGTTTTACCACATACGCATCAAAATATACATTATATTTATTTATCCTTATTCTCATTTCATAAATCATAGGAGGGTAGAGGAGGGGAGGAGGAAGGTGAGGAGAGAGAGGAGAGGAGGAGAGAGAGGGGAAAACTGGAGGGGGAGAGTGAGGAGAGGAGTGAGGAGAGGAGGTGAGGAGAGGAGGAGAGTGAGGAGAGGAGAAGCGGAGGAGAGTAAGAAGAGAGGGAGGAGAGAGAGGGGAACACCGGAGGGTGACAGTGAGGAGAGGAGTGAGGAGAGGAGAAGAGGAGGAGAGTGAGGAGAGCAGGAGAATGAGGAGAGCTAGAGGTATGGAGAGAGAGAGAACCAGGTCAGGCAGGTCCGGTTGAGGAGATCAGCAGGGGGGAGGGATATGTGCCCCCATATGTAGGCACACAAGGTGTAGAAGTATGAGGGACCGGCCCCAGGGACAAGACAGGGAGGGCAAGGACCCCAGGCACAGTTGGGAGGGCAAGAGGCTGTGGCAAAGTGCTTGGCCCCCAATTATAGCCCACAGGAGATGGACGTCCTCCTCAGGTAAATCCATGCCCACTATCGGATCATACATGTGAGAGAGATGTGACGGCTAGCCAGAAGGCAGAAGCCTGGAGTCAGATTGCTTAATCTGTGGTGGCATTAGGGGTTGCAAGTAAGGACATAAGGTCTGTAAAACACAGTGAAGAGGAAGATGGCAGAGGAGGCAAGAGCTGCACGTGCATCCGGTGGTGGGCCGCCAGCCAACATCACTTATTGTAGATGGGAGCAGACCCTGAGGGAGTGAATTGAGCCAGCTGCAGTGGTGGGCCTACCAGGACAGGTTGACATGGGTGTGCCAAGAACCATGCAGAGTGAGTATCATATCACACCCCACACATTGGTTTATGAACATGAGGGGGGGATAGGGTGGACAAATACCCAGCAGATAACATGATGTTTGTATGTACTGTATGTATAAATAAGCTTTTACTCTAAATGGTATATACAATGAGCTGTACCCCCCTATAATTATTCTGCCTCTTACACCCCTGCCCACAAGCATAGATAACTGACATACAATAGCACTGTAAGCCCTATGGTTATGACTGAAGATATATGGGGCATCAATAACCATGTAAATCCTGTTATCAAACATACTATTTTTATAAATTGTATCAATGAGATGTCTGGCCAATACCTGCATTTTAAATTGATTCTGAGTACAATTTGCTATTATATCAAGATTAATTTGACATTCAAAAGGGAGTACATATCTGGTTGTGCGCCCTGCGGCATATGTGGATACAGACTCTGGTAGACTGCTGTGCATGTCATATACCCCCACAGTCAATCACAGGTGATACATAATTGTCAATTGTGTAGGGAAAGCAACTCAAATATATTTTTTCTTCCATTTCAGTACCCAGGAGGACAAGGCTGACCACAGTGGAACAGGGGAAGGTGGTTGACGAAGAAGGTTAAGACATTCCAAAAGGCCCGGGACCATCCACAAAAGCTGGCCATTCACGTGCTCCAAAAACATTGCAGCCATGGCAGGCCACAACCACTCCTACACAATGGGGTCACCCAACATGGCCTCCCACACAATGGGAATCCCCCAACATGGCCTTCTTACAATGGGCTCCCGAGACGTTGGCCTCCTCATCTCAGACCTCCATCTCATTCTGATCCCCAGCCACCCAATGTAGTGGCACCCCATGCTCCTACACCACCAAGATGGGGAAGAGTGAAATGGGGCGCGGGCACGGAAGATGGTGGCCCGGTGCTGCGGAAGAGGAGGTCTTAGGACCATCCAGGAAGTCCTCCTCTTGATCACTCCTCATTGAATACTGATTGGTATAGATGTTGACATACTATTGGCTGGCTACAAAGTGTGTACATGTCTGGTTATGTTTAACATTTCAACAACTGATGTTCAATGTGGATTGACCTTGAGATGAGATGTTGTTGCTAAACAGAATATTGTTATGATTGATATCTTGTTCTTGTCTCTGTAGCGGCCAAATCTCACAACTATGAAGGCATGTTCTTCATCTCCAAGCAGCACAATACCATCATGTGAGTAAACACTCTACCCAGTTCCCAACATGCATTCTATCAGTGTCATTCACCACTGCAGATGGATCTGAAATGCAATATATGACTACATATCTCTTCACTAATGAACATAACTGATGTGAGTTTCAATCATATTGAATAGTGTCTCGGTTTTAGAGGTGCCTGGTCCCATTAGGATCTGCTAATCCAAAGCAGTAGTTATACATGAGATTTTGTTGCATTTCATCTCGTTAACAGTATGAAAGCAGCTTCATGTTTTTCATGCCATCCAAACAAAATTGATAATTTCTTTAGTTTGACATCAGGATCAATGTGCATGTGTTTATTGGTAATGTGAACAGTCTAATTCTAAATAAAGAGAGAGAGAGAGAAAAGCTGCAACTATATGTCCAGTTTAACTTTATTGATAAGGCAAAGAATATATATATATATATATATATATATATATATATATATATATATATATATATATATATATCTCAAAAGGAGTCTCAGATCACACCAAAATATGCCTATAAGTACATCTTAGAGCTTTTCATCCCCATTAGCTCAAATATCTAGGTACCCACAATATTAAGTTGTCCACTATCACATTTGTAGGCAGCCTGTAATTGGCCCAAACACAAACATTTTTTAGAAAGCACACTTCTATCTAATGCTCGATCTCACACTCTGCAGCCACTAAAAGCAATTCACATAACCTATGCATCTGCTCGTTATTGTGGGAGACGGTAGGGAACCTAATCTGTATATACTCCATTTTTTATGCTACTCCGTTTTGTAACAATGTGTGTACATGATTGTAACCCAACCTAAGTTCCTTTTTTTTGTGTAACCTCTGAGTCATACCTTACTCAGACTCTATACAACCTAAAGATATCCTTATATGGTAGTTCCTATACATACCCTGTTTGTATTCTGTATCAACCAATGAAAGAGTTACATGTATTATGGTGTAATGTTACACACCTACACTTTTAGGCTATAAAAGTGTCAACGAGCCACAATAAAGTCAGAGTTTTGGTTTCACAACACAACTGTCTCCATCTGTGTTACTTCCTGAAATCAAGCTCCCAGGCCTGCAGACACAAACCGAGCGAATATAGCCAGGGGCTATAGAAGGACCAGGGGTCAAATACTTTCAGCTGGGGGCTCGTCCGGGATCCGAAAGTCACTCCTGCGGACATCCATTCATTCGGTGAGTAGAAAAAATGCTATTTTTCTATATGGCCGAATGAAATGAGATGCTGGGGGACACTGACTAAGTTCGGATCCCATTGAACCGTATACGCTGACATATTCCGGGAATATAGTCAGGCGGAGTAAAATATTTCAAGGAAATATTTAGTCTCAGGGAGACTTAGAGAAGTTAATACGTAAATACGCTCGTTTTGTGTCTGAAAATACTTTTCTTTGCTTTCTTCCTATCGCATAGAAGTATAAGATTATTTGTTTGTATGATTCAATGAATCTGGTTGGTAAGTGAACAGATTCGAGTCATTTACTGAATGTCCTTTCTCTGATGAGATCGCAGAAATAGTCACACTGCATTCGAACCGCTCCGTATTGTCAGCACGGCTGAAATACACTTGTGACCCGTTCACGTTTTGGGAAAGCGCACACTGGGCAACCGGTGTGGCAGCTGAGCACTGTGAACATTCCATAACCTGATTACTATATGTGTATACAAGTTGTTTAAATTTTAAATATACAAAAAGACCCCTAGACCTACTTATTTTTCCCTGAGAGGAAAATAAATTAAATAGATATACATATTTGATAGTAACAGTTGATAGCAATATAACAGATGGGTCACGAAGGAAGTAAACCACCCCCACCTCCTGAGGTAGGAGAGACGTGTAAAGATTATGTAGCAAGAGTTAGTGGGACCAATTATTACCTAATTAACCCATTGAGATAGAAGATATAAACAGAATTGTAAAACACTGTCCCAAGCCCACCGTAGCCCCGCTAGGAATGGTCACCTACTTGAAAAGAGCTTGTAAGGGTAGAAATTACACTCAAGAAGACATGCGTCTTATAATAGACCAGATCATTGGTACAAACCATACCGGGTGGGATTGGACTAAAGTAGCCTCTATCAGCGTTATACAGATTATAAACCCCGCATCAGCCGCCGATGGAGCAGCATCCCCCACCTCCTACAAACCCTACTGCAGCTGAATACACCCTAAATACACAAGCAGGTCAGGATACAATGTGGACAGAAATAGAAGCAGAAGTAATTAGAATTTTCAAACAAACCTCTTCACTGTCCACGGCACTAGCATGCAAACAAAAGAAAGATGAATCCATCCCCGATTATTGGAAAAGGTTCCATGACTGTTGGATTCAAGAGGCAGGGTTAAAAATATTGAATAATGATAGCCTATTCATATCTACTTTCCTCACCAACACCCTGCCACACCTTACTATCCCTATTAAGCAAATGGTATCATCATGGCCAAGCGACACAGTGGAAAATTTTAAAACACACCTCATGCAAAAAGAAGCTGCAGGATGCTTTGACTTTAAAAAACCCGCCGTCAGTACACACAACTTCACTGATAAAGCCACCTCACCCCAATATGACAAAAGTACAGATAGAGGAAGAGGGAGAGGATATTCAAATAGAGGAGGACCCAGGAGAGGCACAGGTCAGAGAAATGCACCCAGGTACCCCCCGGGTACCTGCTATAACTGCGGTGACCAAAATCATTGGGCCAGGGACTGCCCTAACCCCCGTAAACCCCAGAACCCTCAATTTCCTAATCAAGCGCCACCACAGCCACAACAGCAGACCCCCCAAGCCACGCCCGCAGGTAATAGATTCCCCATTGATTGGTCCAACCAGCAGCAACAACGCTGATGCTGCCCGGAGGCTGATATCCCGACTTTTCCACAAATTACAGAAACGTGGAAGAAGTTAACCCTTGTGGATCTAATCATAGACCAAGATAAATTATCATTTATTATTGATTCAGGGGCAACCACTAGTGTAATATCACCTGTTAATTACTCTGGTAAAAAGGAAAAGTCATCGCCTTCTATGGGAATAAATGGGATATCAACCCCCACTTTTAAAACCACCCGTTTAAAGATTACTGACTGTACAGGGAAACTACTTTGTTTCCATGCCTTTAGCATCATACCAGGCTGCCCTGTAAATCTACTGGGCAGGGATCTATTTGAAAAGCTCAATTTGACCCTCACCGTGAACAAACATGGAGGGGGCCTAATTGTGGACTCACCCTTCTTTGACCTAAAACCCAATCAAAGTATAGGCCCTGATAACCTCGACCTTATCTATGTAAACCTACCTCTCGACCTACCAGAGCAGGTGTGGGCTGAGGGAAACCATGATACCGGTCTGATAGACTGTACTCCGTATAGGGCCACCCTCAAACCCCTAGCCACTCCGGTCTACCAAAAACAATATCCTTTGTCACTAGAAAAGATAAAAGGAATAACCCCATTAGTAGAAGAGTTCCTCCAAGAAGGGGTACTGGAGTACTGTATCTCCCCGTACAACACACCCGTGAACCCTGTCAGGAAACCTAATGGCACTTACCGCTTTGTCCAAGATTTAAGAGCTATTAATAATCTTGTGACCCCGATAGCACCCATTGTCCCAGACATTAGCACCCTTTTGGCAACCATTCCACATGACGCCTCACATTTTTCAGTCATTGACTTAAAGAATGCTTTCTTTAGCATCCCTGTTGACAGAGAGACGAGACCCATTTTTGCATTTAGCCTTGACGGAAAACGGCAAATGACTTGGTCAAGATTGCCGCAAGGATATATGGACTCCCCCGTGGTTTTTAGTATTGTACTACAGTCCACTTTAAGGCCATGGAACCCCCCCTGTGGTTCGGTAGTGCTGCAATATGTTGATGATCTGATGATCTGCAGCGAATCAGAGGAGGCCAGCCAGAAAGATTGTAGGTCATTGTTACTATGGTTATTAGAATGTGGTTACAAAGTGTCAAAACAAAAGTTACAATGGTGTTTAGAGAAGGTAGAATACCTAGGCTTCGTCTTCTCAAAGGGAGAAAGGAGCTTGAGCAAATCACGAGTCGATGCCATTGTGGGCCTGGTCACCCCACGTACCAAGAAAGAAATGCTATCTTTCCTTGGGATGGTAAACTATTGTAGACAATGGATAAGCGATTGCTCATTCTATGACAATACTTTAAGACAAGCCACACTAAAGGATTCTCCTGAAGCTGTACATTGGTCAGATGATATGTTGAAAGCATTTAAGGCATTGAAATGTTCAATGATGACAAGTCCTGGCCTTGGCCTCCCTGATTATAATGTGATGTTCCATTTATATGCGAGAGACAATTGTAAAACCATGGCGGGCGTTCTCGGCCAGGAACACGGTGGGAAAATGCGACCTGTCGCCTTTTTTTCAAAAGTCATGCCTCTCCAAGTCCAGGGTTTTCCTTCTTGCCTTAGGGCACTGGCAACATGTGCCATGGTTGTTGAAATGGCTACCACTTTCACACTAGGACACCCAACTACCCTACATACTACACACGATGTACTATCCATCTTAAAGGGTATCCACACACAACACATGTCAGCCCAGAGGCAGAGTGGTTACGAGATCATCCTCCTAAGTAACCCACAGCTAAAAGTCCAATATAACTCCACAACTGCAGGTCCAGCAATGATTCTAAACGGCCTCCTAGGCTTAAAGTCACCAAATGACCACATACCTGAAGATCATGACTGTTTAGATTCCATAGAGGTAATGACATCTCCAAGGCTAGACATGCAAAAAGCCCCACTAGATGTAGGAGATGTGATTTTCGTAGATGGCTCCTGCTCCCGTCCAAATGACAATACCTACCATGCAGGGTATGCGGTTGTAAAGCTACCGAATATAATCTTAGAAGCAAAGCCTATTGACTACCAATCAGCCCAAGCCGCTGAGTTAATAGCATTAACTAGAGCCTGTACAATATACGCCAATCAACCAGTAACCATTTACACTGATTCTAAATATGCCTATGGCGTAGTCTTTGACCCCGGCGTCCTATGGACAGTCAGAGGCTATGTGGGAGCAGACGGAAAACGTATATCCCACGCCCAACTGATTTCTCAATTGCTAAATGCAATAAAGCTTCCATCTGAATTGGCCATCATTCACTGCAGGGCCCACACACATGGCACAGATGACATATCAAAAGGGAACGCCCTAGCGGATGTGACAGCCAAATCCGCTGCTAAATCCACAACACCAACTTTCCTATCTATGACAACCCTACTACCTCTCCTCCCAGATGAGACACAGCTGCTAACTGATCTGCAGGCATCCGCTACAGAGGAGGAGCTTGCAGATTGGTGTTACCCAGTGTTGCAAAAGAGTCCTAAATCTGGACTAATTTGCAAAGAGGGGAAGCCCTGTATCCCACAACATAGTGCACCAATCTACATCGCACACGTCCACGGTATAGGACACATAGGTTGGAAAGCCACATTACAACAGCTAAAGACAATGTTTTACATTACTAATGCAGAACCCATGGTAAAAAGTTTTGTACAAAGATGCATCACATGCATTAGAAACAACCCCAACAACCCACACAAGGTCAAACATGAGCACCTACCCTACCCAACAACACCATTCACACATCTGCAAATTGACTTCACCCATCTCCCAGTAACAAGTGGAGGTACACAACCAGTTTGTGTCATAATAGACGTCTTTAGTAGATGGCCAGAAGCATTCCCCACTAAAAGAGAAGATGCTAAAACAGTGGTAGGAATCCTAACCAGAGAGATAGTTCCCAGATGGGGAGTACCTCTACAAATTAACTCAGACCAAGGCCCCGCCTTCACATCCAAAATTTGTAAAGAATTAGCAAAAACATTGCAGATCGAGTGGAAGTTCCATATCCCATACCATCCCCAAAGTTCAGGAATTGTAGAAAGAATGAACAGGACAATTAAAGATAAAATCAGGAAGGCAACAGGAGGAACCTTTACCAATTGGAAAAGGTACCTGCCAGCCATTATGGCTGAAATTAGGATGACATCTAATAAGACTTTGGGGTATTCACCATTTGAAATCCTGTTTGGTAGACCCTTCCCCACCCCATGGGCTAGGAAAACATTCATGACCATGGACAATCTAGATAATGTAAGAGATGAATATGTGAGAAAGCTGATCGAAACCTTGGTCAGCACTGAGGGAGATGTTACTCGCAAATGTCCTTTTTCTTCACAGGAAAACACCCATCCCTTCCAGGAAGGAGACGAAGTAGTGGTAAAACTACATCCTAAAGGAAAGAAACAACAGGATTTCACCTATGGACCTCCCACCACCATCGTTGCAGTAACCCGAACAGCAGTCCTAACGGAGCACAGTCCTACCTGGATCCACGCCACCCGAGTAAAGCTGGTAAAGAAAGGTCCAAGCCCAGAATCAAACCCGGACCAAGAGACAAGAGAGGTACTAACGGAGGCAAATTGCCTTGACCTCGAAGAGGAAGATCCAGAGGAAAGAGATGTACTAACGAGGGCAACCTGAGTTGCCCTGACCTCGAACAAAACAAGCCATGCCAACTCTACTATCACCAGATTCTAGAAAATCTTGGACATTTATAGGACTCATTGCTATACCTATATTTTGCATAGTATGGATCACCTCTAACTGTATTTACGATCCAGATGAGTTAGGGAGCTTGCAAACTATTTGTGGCAACAGTGCCTCTGCCACCAAACAATCCCCTAGGACTAGAAGGAACACTCCCCCTGCTAACCCTACCCCACAACAAGTGGCTATCACACAGGACAAAGACCTGGTGACCACATTCTGGTATAACTCATCCAACACACATGTTGCCGCTTTCTCCTTTGACTATTGTAATATAGTCTCCTGTCCCCCAGTTCCCTGGCAATGTAACTTGTATCGTGACACGCCCAAGTCTCGTTCCACCTATATCTGTGTCACAGATGATTACTGGGGACAGAACTGCGACTACTGGGGATCTGTAGGGTGGAACACAGGGACAGATTGGGGGTATAAGCCACAGAGTGCCTTGAGTAAAAAGGACCACAATGGAAATCCCTAATCAGCAGAATGACCTTATTAAAAACAGGCACATGCCTAAACAATGGAAAATCAGGCCAAAGTATGAAATTTACCCTAACCATTGAAAACCCTAGACCCAGTGATGCTGGCACTTACATACTAGGGACCTGGGCAGCAGGTGGTGCAGGGGGAAGACAAGGAAGATTCCTACTAAAGGATATGTATCAATCTAATGATTGGTTCAAACTAAATGCCCCTGTTACAGCAGACAACCCTCTCAAATCCTCTCTCCACACATTCAAAGAAATGATAGCTATAGGAGACCCCACGTATGAGGACACCCTAGCTATAGAAACGGGTTTCTCCGATACCAATTACTGGCTAGAATGGATGAAATACAATGCTATATCCCTTAACCGAAGCAATTGCTATGTGTGTGGCAAAGCAAGGCCACACCTGGGTACTGTACCCCTTAATATCCCAGAGAATGTAGAAGATTGCTTTTTGAGTCTATTTACTGCCAATCCTGCCAATATCACAGGATGTAGTGAATGGATGCTAAAATACCCCATCCTATCAAAAAAACAGAATCCAGGAAGCCCTATCACTATTTACCCTGGCAATTACACTTGTTACATTTCTAACAATAGCGGAAGGGATTTAAAGAAATTCCCCCCAGGGTACTGTAGACAGAACCGAACAACCAATATTGCCAACCAAACTAAGTCCCTAGGTGACATCTACTGGATTTGTGGTGATATGAAAATTAGAACCAAGTTAGAGGGCTCATGGAAAGGAGAGTGCGCCCTAGCAAAGATTATTATGCCACTCCATATTGTAACAGAGGTAGATCCTCCCCTGGGCCATAACTCAAGCAATATACTCAGGAGAGCAAGGAGGGAAGCCCCAGGAGGAAGCTTCGACCCCCATGTCTACATAGATACAATAGGGGTACCAAGAGGGGTCCCAAATGAATTCAAAGCCAGAGACCAAGTAGCTGCAGGTTTTGAGTCCTTAATACCTATGATAACTATCAATAAAAATGTAGACTGGATAAATTACATATATTACAACCAACAGAGATTTGTTAATGATACCAGAGACGCCCTGAAAGGAATAGCTGAACAACTAGAGCCAACTTCCCAAATGGTATTCCAGAACCGAATGGCCCTAGACATGGTATTAGCCGAGAAAGGAGGTATCTGTGTATACATAGGTAAAACAGAAGGTTGCTGTACTTGGATCCCTGATAATACCGGCCCAAATGGCAAAGTAACCTTGGCCATTAAGAGATTAGAGGATTTATCCGTAGAACTGAAGAAAAACTCTGGTATTGATAACCCCTGGGATCAATACTTTGGTTGGTTCACTTCCTGGAAACATGTTTTAGTTCAGTTCGCTATAATTATCTGTGTAATCCTACTTGTTGTTAGTATAGTAGTATGTTGTATTATACCTTGCTTTAAGAAACTGCTAAACAAAAGTATTGAAAATGTAACCATGCTGTCTCACTCAATCCCCGAATGCCAGGTGCCTCTAACACCTGACCCCGATGAATATACAGAATATGTTAAGAAACATAAGCAAAAGAAAAGAAAGAACCTCATCATTTAAGAATGAGCGTGGCTTGGTCCCTTTAATTAACAGGGATACAAGGGTTTATCCGCCAGTCATGTTTTATATTCCAGGGAGGCTTTGCGCCCCTTGATGACATTCATAATGCTCATAAACCCAACTTCCAATGAGAATAATAATATAAAAAAATCATTTAGGTTTATATGATTTTAAGAGGGGATTGTGGGAGACGGTAGGGAACCTAATCTGTATATACTCCATTTTTTATGCTACTCCATTTTGTAACAATGTGTGTACATGATTGTAACCCAACCTAAGTTCCTTTTTTTTGTGTAACCTCTGAGTCATACCTTGCTCAGACTCTATACAACCTAAAGATATCCTTATATGGTAGTTCCTATACATACCCTGTTTGTATTCTGTATCAACCAATGAAAGAGTTACATGTATTATGGTGTAATGTTACACACCTACACTTTTAGGCTATAAAAGTGTCAACGAGCCACAATAAAGTCAGAGTTTTGGTTTCACAACACAACTGTCTCCATCTGTGTTACTTCCTGAAATCAAGCTCCCAGGCCTGCAGACACAAACCGAGCGAATATAGCCAGGGGCTATAGAAGGACCAGGGGTCAAATACTTTCAGTTATACCAATCTTTTGTTGCAATTTAATAGTGATTTGCGAACGTAATAGTTATGGACTTGACAGATCCAAGGATTTGAGGCAATGGAGTTCGGATTTCGACATTGCGTAGGGTTTTTCCTCAGTATGATAAAGTGGGACTCAGTATGCTAATGTGGGACTCAGTATGCTAATGTGGAACTTAGTATTCACATGTGCAGTTCAGTATGCTAAAGTGGGACTCAGTATGCTAATGTGGGACTCAGTATGCTAATGTGGGACTTAGTATTCACATGTGCAGCTCAGTATGCTAATGTGGGACTCAGTATGCTAATGTGTGGCTCAGTATGATAATGTGCAGGTCAGAATGCTAATGTGGGACTTAGAGCCTCATTCAATTGCTTCGTTTTGGAGATCTGGGCTCGCAAGTAGACGTTGCAAGTTACTTTGCTATTCAATTAGTTTCCGTTTGCGGCCTCCGATCGAGTTACTTGCTCAAACCTGTGATTCCTAAATAGCCATTGCGATTTATCAAATCCCAAGTTACTGTCCTCAAAGCCTTTGATCTTTCACGGCCCCAAGAGTGCCAAACGCAAAAATCGCAAATCGCTATTCAATTGCTCCGATTCCCCCTTCCTAACCACTCCATCAAGCCCACAAATGGCAATAATACAACCCCAAGTTAATAGTACCAAGTAGGTCTCGCAAGGGCTTGAAAACCCCTTACGTATACTTCCCCTAAATGTCCCCATTGCTCCTAACACCCCCCACTCCTAAAGTAAACCCCTATGATGCAGGGGTCCCGATCAGGCCCCCTGCAGGGTCCCCACATTAACCCCTTGCTGCAAGGGCCCACAAATTGTTAACCCCATACCTACTTACAGTGCCCTGCGGCACCTAACATTAACCCCCCTTATGCTGCAGGGTCCCCCATCGGGACCCCCGGAGGGTCCCCACATTAACCCTTGCTGTGGGGCGGTCCCGATGGGGACCCCCACAGCATATAACATTTTAGATTTCCTGTTTATCAGAACGTCAAGATTTTTTGTGCATGGGCCGGAGGACTGAAGACCGGAGCATTGCTGGACATCGATGGAGGGGCATTTTGGCCAGGTGAGTAGACTATTAAACCTTTTTTTTTATTACAGGCTGTAAGTATATGTTTATTGACTGTAATGTTTATTTTTTTATTAGGTGTGACAGAACGTCTAGACATTGTTGGAGGGGCCTTTCCTGGAACAGAAGACTGAATACCAGGTCATCGCTGGACACAGCTGGAGGGGCATTTTGGCCAGGTCAGTGGACTCATTAACCCTTTCCTTTTAACAGGTTATGAGTTTATTTTTTATATTAATAGTGTTTTTGTTTTTTAAGTGTAATTCATTTTTATTTTATGCGTAATTTTATTTTTCATTTTCTGTAATGCTTTTTTATTTTCTGTAGTTAGTTGTTTGTTATTTTTTGTAATTAGTTATTTTTTTACTGTAATGTGGGTGTTTTTATTTTTTGTACTTCGTGGCGTGTTATGGAGTTTATTAGGGGTTAGGTAGGCAGTGTAGGGGTTGATAGGGTAGTGTAGGAGTTAGGCAGGTAGTGTAGAGGTTAATAGGATAGTGTAGGGGTTTATTGGGTAGGGGTGGTTAATCTGATACAATAGAGGGAGGTTTATAGGATAGGGGTTTACTGGCTACAGTTTGGGTTAACTCGGTCCAGTTAGGGTTTACTAGGTCTAGTTGGGGTTTATTGGCCTCAGTTATGGTTAAATAGGTACAGTTAGGGTTAACTAGGTCCAGTTTGGGTTTATTGGGTACAGTTAGGGTTAAATAGGACTAGATAGGGATAACTGGGTCTAGATAGGGTTAATTAGGTATGGTGAGGGTTAAATAGGGTTAATTATTTAGAGAGGGGGTTAATTACTTAGAGGGCTCGTTAATTATATAGTGGGGGGTAATTAGCCAGAGGGGGGGTTAATAAATTAGAGGGGGTAATTTAGATTTATTAGTTTATTGGTATAGCTAATGTGTTAATGTGAGGGTTAATTATTGTCCCATAAGTGTCTATATAGACCCTTATGGGACCGATGGGTTTAATTATGGGCTCATGTGTGTCTGTATAGAGCCCTATGAGTGATGGGGTTAATTAGAGGCTCATGGGGGTCTATATAGAGCCCCATGAGTGATGGGGTTAATTTGAATTGTAGCGCAGGTCCTTTAAGGGAAGTTTACAATTTTAAATGCTGCAGGGGTCCCATTTGGGGCCCCTGCAGCAAGGGTTAATCTGGGGACACTCTGGGCTTCCTGATGGGGACCCTGCTGCATAGGGAGGTTAATGTTAGTTGACGCAGGGGTACTTACAGGGGTTGAGCATTTGTGTACCATGGGCCCTTTAAGGACCTTCAGTGGTAATTGGACCCCTGCAGCAAGGGGTTGATGTGGGGACCCTGCTGAGGTCCAGATTGGGACCCCTGCATCACGGGGTTGATATTAAGGTTTGTGGGTCTGATCTCGTATGGAGCCTGAATCGATGACGGGCTCCCTCTCCTCAGTCTGTCCCCTCTCCTGTCTGTCCCTTCTCCTCAGTCTGTCCCCTCTCCTGTCTGTCCCTTCTCCTCAGTCTTTCCCCTCCTCTGTCTGTCCCCTCTTCTGCGTTCGAGTTTTAAGCCCCGAATTGAATGAGGCTCTTAGTATACTAATGTGTGGCTCAGTATGCTAATGTGAGGTTTAATATGATAATGTGTGTCTCAGCATACTAATGTGCAGCTCAGCATGCTAATGTGTAGCTAAGAGCACTTGCTAAGGGTGTGAGAGGGGTCTAACTTTCAGATAATATTGGGGGTCTTTATTTTGGCCATTGCAGAGACAGACAAGCAGACTGCATTCCTAATTAGCACATCAAAACAGCTAATTAATCATTGTGAGCAGCTCGTTTGCATATAAATGCTGCAACAACAACATGGAATATCCCAGGACTGATTCACTATGGATAACACAACGTACAGCCAGTTGTTCATGCTTTTTAAGAATAACCTTTCATTACATTTTGTTATTTTAATTGCGTTAGACCGGTCCATCAGAACCTTACGAACCTTAAAGTGTTACAACAGTGTTGTTTCCCATAATTCTGAGTTATAGTAGTGAATGTTTCCTTTGAGATAACATAACGTTACACATTATGAGGCTGCATTTTAGCGCGGTACCTGGGACTCAGTGATATAGATATTTCGGGAAGGCTGCAGACTGCAGTGGCAGTAAATATTTTTGTGGGAGTGGAGATAGACAAGAGTAAGGCAGCAAAAAATAGCTTATGGTTGTAGTATATGTCTGAGTCAATCTTTAAAAGCCAAAGTGAAGAAAAAATATGGACCTCTGAATGTGCGACCATTAAGCCCACCTGTTGTGCAATAATTCTTAAGGCCTTGTAATGTGTATTTTACTGGGCCCAGCAATAAGGTTCATAGAAGGAACATTTTGTGACTTAAGAACAGCTCGCAGGGACAAGAAAGAATAACACAGGAATAAACAGCATGTGTTGGCTGTCTTTTATTCGGTGCTCTTAGCAGTTACACTTTTTAAATAAAATAAATCAGAACTTTTTAAATAACGTGCATAGCTTAAAGGGCCATTTACCTCAGTATAAGTACTCTTCATGGTATGAAAGAGCACATAATTATATCTTAAAATTATATATTTTTTATTACACTAATAACAGATAAGAAATCTAAAGTGTATCCTGCCTACTGGCTGTTGCATGAATAATAACAGATAGCCAGGGGAAGCAGCTCTTGTGTTTTAGGTAAAATTAGCATTCCAGATAGATTTGTTAAGTGTTAATTATTTTTGTTCATCTTTACATGGACCATACACTGGAAATGCTCTTCCATAGAGGCAAGAGAGCAGAAACCTGAATTTTCTGTTGTAAGACATTTACACAGTATGTTAGTTTTAAAGTGGAAATGTAAGCAGTCTTATCATTGACTTTAAAGGGACACAGACTCTTTCAACCTGATTGGCTGCAGTAATGCCACAACATGTAGGCTGTGTATTCCACAGATTTTATTTTATTACATTTCTCAGCAAAAGATGCACATATTTAAAAAATTAAAAATGTATTTCAACATATTTTTAGGAGATCTTTACTGTGATGTGGTCCAAATTGTGCTGAATTAAGTGTCCCTTTAAATGGAAGATTCCTGAACTTGACTAGGCATAATATATATTATTGTATAATATTATTGCATAATATTGTATAATATACCCGGATGTCTATTTCATTTTATATACTTTAAAAATAAAAAATAAAATCAAACAAAAAGTCCCAGCATGGGTCTGCCATTTGCAGTGTATGCAGATTCAGACTCTGTAAGGCTTAATGTGCCGTGTAGTATTCTAGCCTATCAGAGTCCACATGTTGCAGAATGTTGCTGAGAGATTGTCACTGATTGGCTAGTATGAGAAACAGCACATCAGGTACAGCAGGGTCTGTCTTTGCATACACTGCAGTGGGCAGACCCATACCGGGACTATTTGTGTGATTTTTGTTAGTAAAAGGCCTTCTTAATAAAAAAAAGTACATAAAAGTAAATAGATACACAGGGATATTATATGCCTAGCCAAATCCAGAAAACTTCCATATCTCTTTAGCATGTACTGTATGCATATTTCTGGAAAAATGATAAAAAAAATACATAAAGGGATAATTGTTCAGAGTAACGGCTTAATAGGAAACACAACTGACAGTTCAGAGCAGACTAATCTCGGCAGTTACCTGCGGTCTAATCTTTTGCAGGCGTTCTGCTAATCATACGGCACAAACAAACCTTTAGAAAGAATTGCTAATCCTTTTCTAATATAAGATAGAGAGAAATAATTCTGCTTTAATATTAATTCCACTTATTTTTCTAGCAAAATGTAACATGGTAAAATATTTTTTTGGCTTCGTTGAGTTTATTTTTAAAGGGAGTGTTCCAGATAAACTCAAGTGTCTTTCATATGAACAAGGACACTTAGAGAAGATTACATGTGTCTGTAAAGGTGATGGAATTTGTATACTTTGCTTGTTTACTGTGCATGCACAGTAAATTATATATAATTCTGAATGTTTGTCACTTTTTTTACAGGATTAATGAAATTATTCTGTAGCAAGTGGTCTTCCACCAGACATACTTGGTGTGAAGCACTATTCCACATGTTTTTTGATAAGCTGTCCGTGGGAAGGCATGCTTTTTATGTTTGTCCACTCTGTACTGTGCTAAGAATATCTACTAAAATACAAAGCATATACTGTACATTACAGTGATTCCCTCATGGATAGAAGGCTAGAAGAGACAATCTTCTTTATTGCAGTATATGATTCTTTCCTCTGTTTGCCGTCACTTCAGTTTTATGGCTTCTGCCGGTACCTGATCTCGGTCCTTCTGTCTCTCTTCCCCTTTTTCCTTTATGCTTCCCCTGTTCAATTCTTCCTTTTTCTTCTGCATTTTGTCTTTCATGTCTCTAGCGCCAGCTCCAGTCATTCCCTCCTGTGGCAGTCTCTTCGAGCAGTACGTCTCCTGTAGTCTTTCACCAATGGGGGAGGGTACCAGTGGTGCAAGTGGTGCAATGCACTGGGAGGGGCTGGCTAAAATTGGTCTGTTCATGTTTAAAAAGAGCATTTTGACTGAAGCTCCAAGAGGTGGCAGTGTGGAGCAGTTCTGCATGCTGGGGATGTGTATCAGGGAAGAGGTGAGAGCAAGAGCTGGTTGACAGCAAAGTACAGGGGGATGGGTTCGGTGAGGGGAAGCAATATATATATATAAATTAGTGCTATGTACATTGGATGCTGAGAGTTGTTGGGTGGTAAGTGGGGATGGAGGGTGAGAGGGACTGGCTGCTATATAAGCATGACTGCTCAGAGGTACTGGCTGCTATATAGAGATAGTGTATAAAGTGGAAACTGTGCATCCTAAAGCTGTGTTGCTATGGAAAGGGGTCTTGGGGGGAGTAGCTTTGGGAGAGGGTCTTGGGCAGGGGAGCAGTTATGATAAGGGGTCTCAGGAGGCAGCTGTTATGAGAAAGGGTCTTGGGGAAGGACACAGATTGAGTTGGGGGCCAACACTTATTTTTTGCACCAGGGCCCTCCATTAGCTAGCTCTGCCACTCTTCTTTTTATTATTTGGCCTTGCACTCTCTTGCTGACCTCTCTTTATATTTCATGGTAACTCCTGTTTCATGCTACCTTGCTTAGTCACTCATTACCTACTTGTCACTCTCCTCAATTTACCGTGACACACCAACCGCTCTTTTCATTATGTGTCCTCCACGCAATGGTTTAATAACTTTCATTAAGGCAATTATAGCCGCTCCTGCCATGTTTTCAGCCATGGCCTAGTAGCTTCTGCCTTTTTAAACTACCAATGACTATTTCCCTTCAAAAATCTCCCTTCTCAGGCAGCTTCCTCTCCAGCTAGACCTCTATAAGTAGCTAGAAGCCAGTTCTCTATCCACCTCTGGACCATTCCCCATCTTATTCAGGAACTAACGGACAGATATATATTTATCAGAGGCAAAACTTTACCTGCTCCATCTCGTATCAATGGTGCTTTATTTAAGTAGATCATCACCCTTCTAGCTCCTAATCCATTCAGCCCAGACACATCAGTAATTATCCCTGCGGCTATCATGCCTTCGGTGGCTTCTGCATACCTTGGGAGTTTATGCTCTCTCAAAATCAGCCAGCCTACACCCCCTAAATAAGACATAGCATACCATCATGATCCTCTCAAGCAACCAGAGAATACTGTACTTTAAACAAAAAATTACTTTTACAGGGCTCAACAAATGCCAAGAGCCAGGTTATGATGCCACAAAATGCTTACAGGCAATTTAATGTTACCTGGAAGCAGACAGGCACGAGAGACTGAGCCAGGGCAGTGTTGGTGTTACATTCCCCGGGCACGAGAGACTGAGCCAGGGCAGTGTTGGCGTTACATTCCCCGGGCATGATTGACTGAGCCAGGGCAGTGTTGGTGTTACATTCCCCGGGCATGATTGACTGAGCCAGGGCAGTGTTGGTGTTACATTCCCCGGGCATGATTGACTGAGCCAGGGCAGTGTTGGTGTTACATTCCCCGGGCATGATTGACTGAGCCAGGGCAGTGTTGGTGTTACATTCCCCGGGCATGAGTGACTGAGCCAGTGCAGTGTTGGTGTTACATTCCCCGGGCATGATTGACTGAGCCAGGGCAGTGTTGGTGTTACATTCCCCGGGCATGAGTGACTGAGCCAGGGCAGTGTTGGCGTTACATTCCCCGAGCATGATTGACTGAGCCAGGGCAGTGTTAATGTTACATTCCCCGGGCATGATTGACTGAGCCAGGGCAGTGTTGGGGTTACATTCCCCGGGCATGAGTGACTGAGCCAGGGCAGTGTTGGTGTTACATTCCCCGAGGATGATTGACTGAGCCAGGGCAGTGTTGGGGTTACATTCCCCGGGCATGAGAGACTGAGCCAGGCCAGTGTTGGCGTTACATTCCCCGGGCATGATTGACTGAGCCAGGGCAGTGTTGGTGTTACATTCCCCGGGCATGAGTGACTGAGCCAGCGCAGTTTTGGTGTTACATTCCCCGGGGTCAGCACCGCACCCTCCAGCTGAATGTACCTGTGTGTAAGTGAGGAGTGAAAGCTGCTACTGCTAGAACAGCCGTCTTTGACAAATATACTTAGCAGAGCATCCTATGTGCAGCTAATCTAGGCCTATTTTAATAGTGACTCTCAAGCACCCAGAAACTACATTTATCTGGCAACTACCAATCCTCGTTGGTGCCGGATAACCGAGAGTCTATATATATATATATACATGTTGTCCCCGGAATAAGGATAAGAACCCTTCCTGAGAACATGAAGTCGGATTTGTATGTAGGTCAGACAAAACTCTAATGGCTCATATGTTGTGATAATAATGCAGTGTAATAATAATACCCCTGTACTGTAATAATAAGTTAAACTATTTTGCACTTTCTTTTAATTTAAGTAAAAAGAACATAAAAAAACCTCATACATAAAGCCTTGGGAGCACATTCTTATGAAGGGGTTGTTTGTAACCCAGGGACCGCATGCATGTCTATATTGATAGATAAACAGAGGAGACTTTTAATTCAGTGGGAGCTTCTATTAAAATTGCCAATGTTTTCAACATGACTAATAGACTCAGTAGTTTACAAGTATACACCCTCCTAAATATGAACATATCTTTTTATCAGCTAATGTACAACCATATCCTTAATATATATATACTAGCGAATTGCCCGTCAAAAAATGACGAAAATGTTATTGTAAGTGAGCTAATGTTGTTTTGTGTGTAATAGTAAACATGTAATCAATTAATAAATGAATATACTTTACCTATTTTGAAGCATTGATTTGAAGAGCTGTGAACCTTGTTTAATGTTGGTGCAGCATTAGTGTTGTGGAGCTGCTCTATAAGCGTGGTGAATGTGTGCAGTGTAAAACTGTGCGTGCGCAAGGCTAAACCGTTAACGTAGTGGTGTACTTCCGCATTTGCGTAAAATGGCGGTTTCTGTGTGTTGTCCGTCTTAGCGGATTTTCCGTTGGTGCCTCGTAGTGGTTTTCGATTTCCGTGTGGTGTTTTGCGAGTGTGTTGTGGTGTTTTACGTGTGGAGAGTGGTGTAGCCTCGTTTTCGTTTTGTCCGTCGGCCATTTTTTTTCTCGCTTAGCGATTTTCTTAGTGTGTAAAGTGTTTTATTTGTATTTAAATGAAGGTGTAACTTGTTTTTTGGATGTGCTGGATGGTTCCTCTTGCTGTAGGTAAGCTTTTTATGTGTGTGTTGTGTGTATTTATTGTGTTTTAAATGTTTGTATGTCAGCGTGTTGCGTCCGATGTTTGCGAGGTTGTAATGTGTCGTAACGTGTCTCGTATGGTGTTTGCGTGTGTAGCCTCGTTTTCGTTTTGTTTGGCGGCCATTGTTTCTCTCGCTTAGCAAATATTTTCGTGTGTAAACTCTTTTATTTGGAGTGAAATGAAGGTGTAAGTTGCATTTTAGAGGTCCTGGATGCTCCCTCTTGCTGTAGGTAAGTTTTGTATGTATGTGCTGTGTGTATGTATTGTGTTTTTAATTTTGTAATGTTCGCGAGTAGCGTCAGAGTGTTGCGAGGCCGTAATGTGTGTGAACGTGTGTCGTATGTTGTTTGCGAGTGTCGTAATGTGTGTGTCGTGGTGTTAACGTGTGTCGTATGTTGTTTGCGAGTGTCGTAATGTGTTTGTCGTGGAGTTTGGTTTGGTGGAGTTTGGTTTGCGGCGTGAATTTTGCGAGGGTCGCAATTGCTGGCATGGAGCGCCTTCGGCGCTCCATGCCAGCAACTGCGGCCCTCACTTTGCGAGGTCCTCAGGTGCTGGCATGGAGCGCCTGCGGCGCTCTATGCCAGCAACTGAGACCCTGGCCCAGTGCCCTCGCTTTGTGAGGGCCTTGGCTCGCTTCGCGAGCCAAGGCCCTCGCTATGCGAGCCCGCAGCGTTAGCAACAACTCGTACGCTCACAACTATATATGTGATATATTTATTTTTTTTACTTGGTTGTCTCCACATTTTGTATTTGCGTTCATTTCTGGAACATGCTTTTCTTGTAAAAGTAGGCCATGAGTTTAGCAAAGTGTTGATAACAACTCCTGTTCCCCGGCTGATAGTAAAATCTATTCTGTACTGTACAGACACGTCATTTGCAGAGCTCCTACAAGTAGGTCACATATTCTTACTCTTGTTAGGAGTATAATTAATAAATGATTACCAGTTGCAGGGGACAAAGTGACTCTTTGCAAGTAATGAATACTCAGATAGTTTTCTTTTCAAAGTGGTAGACAGGATTCAGACACTTTATCAGCACAGCCAGGATTTTTTTAGCTTGTTAAATACCATAACTCAAGTCAACGTGTGGTCTCTTGACATAGCACATAATTCGGAATATAATGGGAATCTGTTGGCAAAAAATGTACAAGGATGATGCTAAAGAATTACATAAAGAAACTGAAGGATTTCTAGATGGGAGCTGTATATGAATCATATCCCTTAATTTTAAAGGATCACTGTAGCTTTATTCTTAAAATATACCCATGTGACTAAAAAGATAATGGGCAAAGTTTATAAGGGCTGCTCTTTGCATTGCTGGTGGTTTCCCCTAGGGTCCTCGATAGCACTAGTGGGATCCCCAAGGCTCTTAATGGAGTTGTGGGGTTTCCCTGGGTTTAAAGTGAAATCCCAAAGATTCCCTGGGCTTTGAGGTTCCCTCAGGCTCATAAGGGGTGGAGTCTGTGTAAGTAGGCAGAGGCTATAAAGGGTCAATGGGCAGGGTCATACAGGGGTCAATATAGAGGTCTGTATGCCTGAAAGGGGAGAAGACTGTACTATTGGGTGGAGTCAATGCAAGGGGAGGGGCCAGGTCAGAGTCTTCTAGTTCATCACCATAAACGTTCACCAGCCACTAATGGCTGCGTTGATAATCTAACAGAGCACTGAAAACAAAGGGAAAACACTTTTTAAATCTTTAAAATTCATGCATTGTCACAATCCTCCTGACCACCAGCCCCTTTAGTCTTATATGATCCATCCAGGATTGATTAAGATTTTTAAAACCAGTCACTACTATGGCTGAATAATGACTTGAGGCAACTTATCATATCTTATTTATGTGGTTGAGAGGTAGGAGAAAATGGACCTTGTCTGAGCAACCCAAATAGGGACTGGGCTCAGTACTTGTTTTATAGTTATTTAATATTATTATTATTAGTATTAGAAACTTTTATTTTTAATGCCAACATATTCTGTAGTGCTATACAGGGGATGAAAACAAGAAAAAATACATTGTTAACAAACTGCAGAAAATAAAGGGCCCTGTTATGAACTACGGATCTTTGTAGAAAGTGATTTTTTCCAAATCGCCCTACAAGAATGGAAACTCACTACTTACAATCTAAAGGTAATGGGAGAGTCAGAAACCTGGGCAAGAATAATCAGATAAGGAATAGCAAGCGTCAGGATTAAAGTGAAGTTTAATTAGATAGGAAGGTATTCACAATTAGAATGTTTTTTCATTTAAAAGGAAAATGAAAAGATCTGATTGAAAGTCATTTGAGGTGAGTGGCTCTAGTATGTAAAATGTTATCTGCCCATAGTGGTCCCTGCAAATGGGAATGTCAGGTGAGGGGCCTGGGTTAGGAGATATATCTCCAGAAGCCAGCAGAAGAAGGAGGGAGAGGAGATGGGATTGGGACTTATAGAAGTGTTTCTGCTTATGAGCTTTAGAAGAGGGAGGATAAGGTGACTGGAGAATGGAGAGTAAATAGCTCATGGGAGCATAAAAGAGGAGAGGAGAGTATGGAAGATGAGATGGTTATGTGGGAGACATGATGTGGAAAAGTTGAGAAGAAGCGCCTCGGGAAAAGGCAGAAGGTTATGAGGAAGGAAAATGCACAAGGAAACATTATGATAGGATTAATAAGGAATAGTTTGCAGGTGTTGCTAATTGATCAATTGTTCAACTGTAGGAAATTTGAGCAACTCAATAAAAGAGGAGTAACCGGGGGTTGGTGGGTGAGGGGCAGGGGGGCCAGTGGTTGCAGGATCAGAGAGAGAGAGAGAGGCCCAGAGGTAAGAGAATATGTTTTTATGTTATGTTGTTTACCCTATATATGTTTAACTCACAATGTTAGATTATGTGTACATTCTCCCTGATGCAGTTGATATTTAAAACTAAAATTTCCATTGCTAGTCAGTAACTGTCATGTATTGTCAGTTATGCTTCAGAGTGAGGGTAGCAGATATCACAGTCTCTGACTGGATAAGTTTGCATATGGAACTAGATATCTAGAAGATATGTGTCAAAATCCTTAGAGAAGATAAGAGCTGCCCTGGTTCTATAAAACTACTGAAGTGGATTTTAAGGAGTTATGATGCCTTGCAGAATAAATATTTAAAAATGATAGTATTAGCAGAAGACCCGCAAACTATTGCAGAATGTTATCAGTTCAAATTTAAATATATATCAATTAGATCTGTTATGGATTTCAAAAGCAATTAAAGCAGTTCCTGATTCTTTTTTATATGCTGATACTGTGTTCATATTTTTAAATGCTGCATCCAAAGAAGGGGTTTTTAGAGACATTGGCTGCCTTGGTGAAGGAACCAAAAAGAACCTGGTGGATCTGCTGGGTAGGTTTGACCGTAACAGCCTTATCAAGCCCAGATGCATATTTCACTTATGTCTTGTAAGTGTTTACACACAATCCTCCAAAAATTATGATGCAAATGACAATACCCTCTGCTGCAACTAAAAATTATCAGCTTTCTACTTTAGCTTCTTCAGACCATCTAACCACAAAGGAAAATAAAGTTATGATTTATTACAGCAGTGAAAGGAATATATAATAAGCATTTAGAGGGAGAATGTTGTTTATGAGACCACATCAATTGTAGTTGCTGAAAATATGTATTTATTTTATTACTTCACATCAAAGTTGAATTACATGGTCCTAGAAGGAAGAATGTGGAGTATATACTTTAAGTGGGCTCATGTCTTACTTGAAACACAACTCCAACATAATGCACTGTAAAGGCTTTAGGAAAACTCACTGGTCCATTAATGAGTTTTCACAGAAGGCTCCACAATTTTAATGAATCTAGTCAAATTATTCTGAAATCTGTAAAACTTTTCAAAAATGGTTGTCAGCATACATTTAAGTATTCTGAACTTCACATTAAACCGTGGCTGCCTATTCCATACACTGTTAAATACATGTATGTTTTTGTGTCAATGCGTTCAAAGTCATTTTAACTGATAGATGGGTGTTGAGGGTATCAAATGTTTATTATTCAAAAGATTTCACTTGGAATCACTTGTTTTAATTTTTGTAACATAAATCAGTTTTCAATATATTTGTTGTTCAATCTAATCCATGTAAAATATTTGCTTGCTACTAGATGCAAAAATTGTTGCTATTTGGCTACACCCAATATTTTGCATTTACATTTTTACTTACTGTGCCAGTGGTTTAAGTATCATTATATCAAATGTGACAGAGTTATACAAGGAGTCTATGTTAACCACATACTTTACCATGCTCTCTTTCCCCAGTAAGACTGGAGGGGTTTACTTTCCTGATCAGTTAATTAGATGCACCTTAGAGACCTGATTTAAGACTGCTGAAGGCATACTAATGTATAATAATACATACATCTATTACGAAAGGAAATTAATTGTAAACATGATGGTAGATTGTGAAAAAAATGCTAGTTACAAATTGATATGTTTTATTAGAACCATGCTTTCTTGTATTATGCTAGCATATGCTGCCTTTACCTTGTGAAGTCAGATAATAAAAACTATGTTCAAAATAACAACCAAAAACAAATTTAATAGTATAAATAAGCATCATCCCCACGAGAAACCCCTACTTACCCCTGTAATAGCAGCACCCCTCCCAATCTGTATTGAGCACCCATACCAACCAACATTTTGGGGCTCCACCACTATAACCACTATTCACTGGTCTATAGTAGTTCCTAGTATTTGAACTTATTTATAGACTTCTTTATCGGTAATATTGAAGACGACCAACCACTATGGAAAAATGAGGAAACTCAAGACTTAGACTCAGTCTCATCTGAAGTTCAAGATGCTTGGCTTACTCTCAGTTTGCTGAAAACATTACCAGACTGCATGTATAAAACCTGAGTAAGCAAATTAAGATTCAACACCCAGAGAACTGTGTTCTGTAACAGCCGAACAATTATATTTAGTTTTTCAAGATTCACTAAACACAGGGTCACTACCAGATGACAGGCGAGCAAGAGCAAATCCGAGGAATTATAGACCAGTGAGCCTCACTTCTGGAGTGGGAAATAATAAGGGATAATATACAAGAATATGTCTATTTGAACAGGATTATAAGTAGGCGTCAACATGGATTTATGGGGTATAGGTCATGTCAAGCAAATCTAATTAGTTTCTATGAGGAGGTTAGTAGGAACCTGGATCAAGGCAACTCAGTGGATGTAGTCTTTTTGGATTTTGCTAAAGCTTTTTATACAGTGCCACATGGAAGACTATTTTGCAAACTAAGGAATACAGGAATTGCAGTAAATAACTGCTCATGGATTGAGAGCTGGCTAGAAGAGAGGAAGCAAAGGGTCGTTGTAAATGAAATATACTCAGATTGGACTAATGTGGCAAATGGGATTCCTCAGGGTTCAGTATTAGGTCCTCTCCTTTTTAATATATTTGTTAATTTCTTAGAAGTGGGACTGGAAAGTAGTGTCTTATTTTTGCTGATGACACAAAGTTGTGCAAGGTAATTAAATCAAATAATGATGTGCTTTCCCTCCAAAGGGGTTTACATAAACTAGAGGAATGGACATCTAAATGGCAGATGAGATTTAACATGAATAAATGTAAAGTTATGCATCTGGGAAGAAAAAATAGTCATGCAATTTATAATCTTAATGGAGCAAATCTAGGTGTATCAGATATTGAAAGGGATTTGGGAGCACTTGTGGACAACCACCTAGGTAACAGTGCTAAAAGCCAAGCAGCAGCTGCAAAGGCAAATACAATATTAGCATGTATTAAGAAGGGTATAGAAGCCAGGGAAGAAGATATAATTCTACCACTATACAAATCTCTAGTACGCCCTCATTTGGAATGGAGTACAATTTGGGGTACCACTTCACAAAAAGGACATTTTAGAGCTGGAAAAGCTACAGAGAAGGGCCACAAAACGAATAAGGGGAATGGAGGGGCTAAGAAAGACTAACCAAATTAAATTTTAGTTTTTTTAAAGAGGGGGATATGATTACCTTATATAAATATATCCAGGGTCAATACAAGGCTTTGTCAAGTGAGCTTTTTGTGCCAAGAGGACATCTTTGAGGTTAGAAGTAAAAAGATTCCACCTTAAAGAAAGAAAAGGGTTCTTCACAGTAAGAATAGTTAACCTGTGGAATTCTGTACCAAAGGAGGTGGTGACAGCAAATTCAATAGATAACTTTAAAAAGTTACTAGGTATATTAAAAAGGGCATTCAGGGTTATCCTGGTTAATTAGAGAGATTATTGGAGTATTGATCCAGGTAGGAATCCGATCATCAGTATCTGGGGTCAGGAAGGAATTGTTTTTTTACCCATTTTGAGACAATTGGCTAAGTTTTGTTTCATTGGGCGGGGGGGGGGGGGTCGGCTTGCCTTCCTCTGGGTCAATTAACAACTCATTTGCATATTGCAGATCAGAGGAGATCTTAAAAGGTTGAACTTGTTGGACTAAAAGTCTTTTTTCAACCTCAATTACTATGTAACTATGACACTAGGGACGTTACTGACCTGGGAAGCAAAACAGATACATTTAAATAAAATGCATCTTCATTTCAAGAAAATCAAGTCTTATGTAAATATTCTCAATCCCTGGGGAAATGACTAGGCTCATTATGATAGAGTGGAGGAGCCAGACAAGTTCAATAGTGTAGGGGAAACACAAGAAAAGTCCTGAAGGCGTGAGTGATAAGAGAGGAGGAAAAATGGTTGTCACATGAGCGAAGAGAATGGAGTAATTTAACAAGATCTCCTCCCAAGAAGGTCCCTGTGTTCAGTAAAAGTATTCTGATCCATGGGTGAAGACATTCGGCTATAGGCCAGACATCAATAGAGGATTCGATAGATAACTTGAAAAAGGGGTTAGATATATTTTTGAGTAAAAGGGACATCCATGGTTATCCGGGATAACTGGAGAATATGGAGTATTGATCCAGGCAGTAACTGGAAGTGATTGAATTGCTTGTTTTTCTGTCTGCCTTCTTCTATATCAATTAACAATTAATCCACATATTACAAGGAGCAGACGAGATCTAAAAAAGTTGAACTTAAAGGACCAACCTCAATCACTATGGAACTATGGGCTGCCCTGTCAAGAAAGGTTCCTGGATTATACTAGGTATATAAACATATGATTTATTTTTTTGATTACCATGTAATTACACATTAATCTTGAATAAAAAAAAAAGAAAGTCATTTATCACCAAATATTAAAGGGATGCGGAAGGTTCCTGGATGTCACTAGATATATAAAATCCCTTTGTATCTATTTACTTTTATGTACTTTATTTTATTAAGAAGCGCTTATAAGCTCTGTTTATACTGCCTAAAGCAAACATTTCATAGAGTCCACTGTAGTGTATGCAGACACAGACTCTGCTTTACTTCCTGTGCTGGCTCTCGTGCTAACCAATCAGTGACCATCTCTCAGCAACAGTCTGCAACATGCAGCTTATTTGTGGTCCCTGATAGGCTAGGACTCTACAATGCACATCCAGCAGAACAGAGTCTGTGTCTGCATATGCTCCAGTGGGCAGAAAGGTGTATTATATACCTAGTAGATACCGGCAACCTTCCATGTCTCTTTAAGCTTGGCTGGGACAAGCATAGGACCATGAAGCCAAATTATAGGGAGACAGAATTACCTGGGTAAATGTGCCTCTTGGCTCTGAGTAGCCCCCCCCCCATAATAAATAAATAAATAAATAAATAAATAAATAAATAAATAAATATATATATATATATATATATATATATATATATATATATATATATATATTTGTTATTTATATATCTAATAACGCTAATAAAGCATTATGTGAATAGCCCTCAGCAGGAAGTAACTATATACAGTATAATATAAGAATGGGAAATTAAGTGAGTTTAGGTGACACTGACAGAATATACATGAAAATTCCTGGAATCAGTATAGATACACTATAATCTGTAATTATTCCTCCTCTATAATCTATATTTCTGTGGATTGGAAGGAAATGAACAAAGAAGTAAAATTATGGAGATATTCCAACCACATAGCAACAATATCACATTTCAATAAGAAACACATTACAGAACAATCTGTTCTCGGGTTCAGAGACACTACTGGCTTTAAAAAAATGTTTTTTAGAGCTTCAAATTGTATATATTTTATGGTAATATCATATTTTGAGCTTAGTAAAAGCATGTTTGCAGGAAGCACAGCAGGAAGTTGAACAGATGAGCTTCCCAACAGATCGTGTTTGCCAGGGCTGGTGTGATAACCAGAATTAATTAGCCTCAGAACTAGAGTGTTCATCCGACGCTTAAAGGGACATGGAAAGAAATTTGTTGTTGCTTCAGAAAGTTGGTATTTGATAATGTGTTCCGGTGTGTTTTCTTTTTTCAAATAAGGAGCTCAGATTGTTAAAACATATTCAGAAGTTTAACTGCTCTTGGGGGCTTGCTCTCTGCCAGCTAATGAGATCTACAGTCTGCTCTCTGCTTTTCTTGTTTACAAAATGCAATGTTTAAAATGTGCTCTTTTAAATGCATAATAGAAACAGTTGTATTCCATGCCCTGGTATCCCCCAATTAAAGTATACCCATGATGATCCTTATGGACCCACATGGCACCAAATAATATCCTCTATACCACATGGTTTCAAAAGAACCCCATGGTATTCCAAGCTATGACAATGTGGGTCAATGGACTCCCAAGGCACCTAAGGTTAACCTCTATACCATGGGGATCCTCAAGGACCACCATGTCTCCCTTCCTACCACCATATTGGACACCCATGGACCCAGAATTAATTAGCCTCAGAACTAGAGTGTTCATCCGACGCTTAAAGGGACATGGAAAGAAATTTGTTGTTGCTTCAGAAAGTTGGTATTTGATAATGTGTTCCGGTGTGTTTTCTTTTTTCAAATAAGGAGCTCAGATTGTTAAAACATATTCAGAAGTTTAACTGCTCTTGGGGGCTTGCTCTCTGCCAGCTAATGAGATCTACAGTCTGCTCTCTGCTTTTCTTGTTTACAAAATGCAATGTTTAAAATGTGCTCTTTTAAATGCATAATAGAAACAGTTGTATTCCATGCCCTGGTATCCCCCAATTAAAGTATACCCATGATGATCCTTATGGACCCACATGGCACCAAATAATATCCTCTATACCACATGGTTTCAAAAGAACCCCATGGTATTCCAAGCTATGACAATGTGGGTCAATGGACTCCCAAGGCACCTAAGGTTAACCTCTATACCATGGGGATCCTTAAGGACCACCATGTCTCCCTTCCTACCACCATATTGGACACCCATGGACCCTATGCTAACACTAAATACATTTAAAAAAAATACTACAAAAAATAAAAAAATAATATATATTAAAAATGTGCTCCTTTAAATGCTGAATAGAAACAGTTGTCTTCCCTATCCATTTTACCTATGAAATATGTTCGATACAGGCAGAAATGTCTTTTTAGGACATGACAACAGTAGGGAGGAAAGCTATGGCAAGCTTGGATAAGCTAGTAAAAAGTAAAGATATTAAACTATCAACAAAGGTCGGCATAGTTAGATCTATGGTATTCCCAGTAGAAACATACAGATGTGAGAGCGGGAACATAAAGAAGACTGAGCACCGTAGAAGTGAAGCCTTTGAATTGGACTGCAAGAAGATTCAATAAATGAGTTCCTCAGGAAATCAAGAGTCGGACGCAACTGAACGTCTAAACAACAACAACTGTATTAAATGTCCAATGTTACATTTAATTACTGGTGATCAAAATATACATACAGTACTGGCTTTCTGCCTTCTTACAGTTCAAAGGCTTACAGAATAGGTCCCTGTTACTGTAGAAATGAAAGCAACACACATATATTTATAAATAATTGCAGTTGGTTATTATTAAGGGTAGAAGTGATAAATAAATTAACTTGAAAATTTTGTATTTTAAGCATAAATTATCTGAAAAAAATGTAATCTTAGCTACAAAACATTTTTTTTACTTTTTTATGCAACACTAGCGTGCATCAACTGCTAGCCTCACTTTGCAAGGCTCGCAGTGCATTATACACCTTGTATTGAGCTCTCATTGCACCCTAAGTCCTGCATATCGCCTCGCTTTGCAAGGCAACATCTCTCCTCATTTCGCGAGGCTCGCAGTTGCAGCCCTATGAGCCACAAATGTCGGTCAGTGCATGCCTCAACTGCTCGCCTTGCTTGGTGAGGCTCGCAGTCCAATGAGCGACTTCGCATGCCGCATAGAGTGCCTTAGTCCCGTGTGTCGCCTTGAGAGAATGTATCAGGTATCAGAGCATAATAAAGTGATTTAAATAATTAACTGCTTTGAGTGTCCTATCCCTGTCAGCCGATGAGCATTATTCATAAAGTAAGGGCAGTGTCAAATATGAGATGTTGCCATTTTTTTTGTAATAATTAATTCATAAATTAATATACCTTACTATAATTAATTAATAAATGAATATACGTTACCTGTTTGTAATTAATATCCGGCAATAATTATTTGGAAGAGCTAACAATCTGTTGGGCTTTTTTTTAAATGTACAGGGAGACTGTTGATCATCTGAGGAAGTTTCAGCAATGTGCTAAGTGTGCAGTGTATATAGGCTGCGTGCGCAAGGGCAAATCGTCATCCAAAAAAAAAAAAACACTTTACCTAATGGAGCCTTTCCCCGAGGAGTTCCCGCACCAGATGACATTTGTCTGAATGCCTTATATTCTATTTTTTCAGATTCTGATTGGCTGAAGTATGTGTTAATCATCTGTGAAGGGGCTACCTTAGGTTAATTTTTTTAATTTTTTTATAGAGAGGTGTTTTTTTAGGCAGAGGTCCATTTTCACTTTGAGGGCATCAAAAGGATAGATACCGTATATACTCGAGTATAACTCGACCCGAGTATAAGCCGAGGCACCTATTTTACAACAAAATATTGGGAAAACGTAGTGACTCGAGTATAAGCTGAGGGTGGAAAATGCTGCCCCCTGTGTCCCTCTTGTGCCCTCTGTGTCCCCCTCTTGTGTGCCCTCTGTGCCCCTTACTTGTGCCCCCTCTCTCTCCCCTGTGTCTCTTTCCCCCTCTCCCTCCCCTGTGTCTCTCCCCCCTCTCCCTCCCCTGTGTCTCTTTCCCTCCTCTCCCTCCCCTGTGTCTCTCCCCCCTCCCTCCCCTGTGTCTCTTCCTCCTCTCCCTCCCCTGTGTCACTTCCCCCTCCCTCCCTTCCCTGTGTCTCTTTCCCCCCTCTCCCTCGTGTCTCTTTCCCTCCCCCTCCCTTATCATCCTCCTCGTCCTCCCTCCTCAACCCCCCTCCTCAACAGCCCTCCTCATCCTCCCTTCTCATCCTCAACCCCCTTCCTCATCCTCCTTCTCATCCTCAACCCCCTCCTCAACCCCCCTTCTCAACCCCCCTCCTCAACCCCTCTCCTAAACCCCCCTCCTCATCCTCCCTCCTCAACCCCCTCCTCAACCCACCTCCTCATCCTCCCTCCTTAACCCCCTTCTTACTTTACCCCTCTCTAATTACCTCCCCCCTCCCTTCCCCTCACTTACCTTCCATCAGTTGCTCCTCCGCTCCTCCGTGCATCTTCCAGCAGTGTCGGGACCCGGCCAATACTAATGACGTGACGCGCAAGTGACGTCACGTCATTAGCATATGCTGGGTTCCAACACAGCCAGAAGACGCGCGGAGGAGCGGAGGAGAGGAGGAGCAGGTGTTGATGGAAGGTAAGTGAGGGGAAAGGGAGGGGGGAGGTAATTAGAGCGGGGTAGGGGTTGAGGAGGGAGGACGAGGAGGGGGGATGAGGAGAGGGGTTGATGAGGGGGGTTGAGGAGGGGGTTGAGGATGAAAAGGAGGATGAGGAGGGGGGTTGAGGATGAGGAGGGCTGTTGAGGAGGGGGGTTGAGGATGAGAAGGGAGGATGAGGAGGGCTGTTGAGGAGGGGGGTTGAGGAGGGAGGACGAGGAGGATGATAAGGGAGGGGGATGGAAAGAGACATGAGGGAGAGGGGGGAAAGAGACACAGGGAAGGGAGGGAGGGGGAAGCGACACAGGGGAGGGAGAGGAGGAAGAGACACAGGGTAGGGTGGGGGGAGAGACACAGGGGAGGGAGAGGAGGGAAAGAGACACAGGGGAGGGAGAGGAGGGGGGTTGAGGTTGAGTATAAGCCGAGGGGGACAGCATGGGGGGACAGCCAGGACATCTCGGAGCGAGGTTGCACGCAAATTTAAGCCGAATTTGCCGAGTTTCGCCACTCGAAAATCGGCTAAGCTAGAAAAAAAATGGCAGCCAAAAAAATGAAAACACGGCTACACGACCCAAAGCGTGCAAAACACAGCCGGGGATGTACGACTTTGACAGGGATGTACGAGGTACAAAAATACACTATTAGGAAGGATGGAAAATGCGTGCGAGCCACGTAACACATAGACTATCGACACCATTTTACTACACAAACTTGGAAATATACATAATACGATTCTGAAATGGCGACTTTCCCGCCCAAACCAACGGTTTTGTTTTGAGCACGCAGCGTGTATATAGGGCACATTTGCCACATTGCTGACACTTTCTCCTCAGGTGATGACAGCCTGCATACTGCACTTATATATCTGCATTACTGCTCATTAACGTACATTAATTTAGGAACTATTAATTATTAATAATAAAAAAAAAAAAAAATATATATATATATATATATATATATATATGTAATTTACCAACAGTAAATGAGGTTGCCATGATCTTTAAAAATGGGATATTAGAATATATCCACGCAATGAAGAACAACCTTTTATAAACATAAATAAATTAAGTTGTTTAGATCCAATGACATATCACATTTTCTTTCCAAATGGTGAGCCAGGATAGGAACCAAAATTACAATTGCAAAGTTATCCCAATGCTAAAGTTCAGATTAGAAACAATATTTCTATGCTGGAATATAAAGTGGCACAAACTGCTATTCGGTATCATTTTAATCCTATATTATGTGGGGGCAAACTCACACAACAATGGATTATTGATTCTTATCTACAAGTCGAAGCTAATAATAAAAATGTTATCAAATTTCCACAAAACAAGCTTCGCATAGAACAATATTGTGGATTGATGGATTATGTCGCTGAATTGGCTACCAACAGAGACGTTCCAGCTGGAAGAGCAATCATTTTGCAATCCACTTTCCAAGGATCTCCTAGCAATATGCAAGAAAGATACAATGATGTAATGGCTATTATGACTATTATGACAGAAATCAAGGAGAATTTGAATCTTGGACAAAATACTTCTGAACAACCAGATATTATTACAGTGCAGATTCAGTTATTGCTGATGATAGAGACAGTGGCCCTCATTCAATTGCAATTTGGCCAATTGAATAGGGGTCTAAATAAGTACATAACATATTTTTTTAAAGAAGTTTTTAGTTAGTAAGCATCTATCCAAAAACAAGGTTTTCACTAACTAAAATCGTCTTTAAAAAAAATATGCTATGTGCTTATTTAGACCCCTATTCAATTGGCCAAATCGCAATTGAATGAGGGACAGTGGGCCTCATTCTATTAGCGGCCGTAAATCGGCCGTAAGGCTGCGATTCCTTGCGGGGGTTCTGTTAACTCGCGATTCTATTATACGGCCCCGCAAGGATCTCATCTTACGGCCGGCCGCATATCTTGGAACCAGCCGTAAGCGCAGAAATCTAAAAACACAAAAATAAATACAAGCCTGCACTGTACAGCTCTGTAAATGCTAGGGATCATATTGGGGGACATGAGGATTAAAAGTAACCCACTCTCAAGCTTGCACATCAGCCCAAACCCGAGTTCAAATTAACTGTTTATTTTCCGGCTGCGGCGTGGGCGGATCTGAGGTGCTCCAAGCACTCTGGACTTTTTACATGGATATTTTACGGATATTAAAAATAAAATATTTTACGGATTTGAGTATCGGATAATTATGTGCTATTTTTTCTAACACCTAAAATCCCTTTATAGTCTTCTCAAAGTGCAGGATGGCTTTATTTGAGCTATTTTATGTGCTTAATTGGTGCTAGCGGGACCTTTTTCCTGCAAGTAAGCAGCGGCTCGTTTTTAGCCTTGCAGAGAGGGTTCCCGGAGGAATTGAATTGCAAATAGGAATTTCTTACGGCCGAAACTCTTGCGGCCGTTTTAGATCAAAGGCTTTCCTCTGGTGCGAGCGGCCGCAAGAGATAGCAAGGCACCGGCCGCAAGCCTGCCGGAGCCTCCGGCCATAAGGGAATAGAATAGCCGAATGGCTTGCGGCCGGTCCTTGCGGCCCCGCAACGGCTGCGGCCGCTAATAGAATGAGGCCCAGTGAGTCTAACTTTAGTACAGAATTTATCAATTGTTTAACACCATCTGGAATGCCACCACATGTTTTGCAATTGAAAAAAGGGGCAATTGTCATGCTACAGAGAAATATGAATCTCAAAAAAGGACTTTATAATGGGACCAGATTAATTGTGCAAGATTTAAAATATAATTTCATACATGCAGAACATTGTCTACTATGAGGTTCTGTAAACATAGAAAACAGTGATAATTAAATGTCACTTGGACTCTTTTTAGAGGACCTCTATTTCAAGAAGAAACTCTATAAAATGACAAAAAACATAGAGAACAGTGCTTATACCCCACGGACAAACGTTTATGCCTGGCTGTCTCTTTTTAGAGGACCACTATTTTGCATAGGAAACTCTATGTGCCATTTTCAAGAACTACAAAAATAACAAAACACAAGTGGAAAAATAAAATAAAATAAACAGTGTCTTGGAAGTGTTCTTTTGCCAGGATTTGGAACACAAATCATTTACTTTGCATTTACTTACATTTCCAGTTTATAGTTTATTATATTAAGTTACTGTTTGTAATGTTAGTATTGCAAGGTCTGAAAAGGTGATTCATTGTATGTTATTAATGTTTCATGTTACTAAAAGGATGATCAGTTATTGCAAAATTTAAATGTATAATTAATTACAGAGTCTTGATCCAGGGAGTAATCTGATCACCAGTTACTGGGGTCAGGAAGGAATTGATTTTTTTCCCCCTTTTGACATAATTTCCTGAGTCACAATGGGGGCTTTTCTGTTTGCCTTCCTCTGGATTCAATATTCAAGATCAATGCATTATCATAAAAATATTCTTTAAATGTTATTACATTACGTTAATGTTTACACTGTTAGAATTGTATTTTACAAGGTTGGATTTTTTAATTGTATATAATTAAGGGTTCATGTCAGTAGGAGGATGGTTATTTCTTGCTACATTGTAATGTATAATTAAATTGAGAGGATTGATCCAGGGACTAATCCGATCGCCAGTTAATGGGGTCAGGAAGGAATAAAAAAAATTCCCCTCTTTGACACAATTGTATACTTTTCACTGGGGGATTTTCTGTTTGCCTTCCTCTGGATTCAATACCTTGGTGGTTTAAATACTTTAAATACAAGTTGCAGGTTACAAAGTATTATATATTGGTTTACTATACCCATTCATACAAAGTTGAACAGTTGTTATATTACTCATGCATAACTAACTATTTACAAATGTTAATATTGTTACAAAAATGTTTACCAGGCATTGAAATGCAAAGTACATGTTAAAAAGCAATATGCAATAGTTTATAATACTGATTTATACAAAATTGATCCATTGTCATATTATTACTGCATAGCTCACAATTACAAAGGTTAATATTAATATTAACCTTAACATTTTATTACCGTCATTTTTGATGGGCAAGTCGCTAGTTATATATATATAATCATCATATAATTATTATATGATAATATACATATATATATATATTTTTATATATATATATATATATATATATATATATATATATATATATATATATATATATATATGAGAGAAAAAAACTACACTCTGGTAATGCTTTTTTGTAGAGTTCTTAGAAACAGGTCTCACAACGTAAAACCTATGAGCAAGGTTATGAGCTGTATAATTCTGTTTTTAGTCCCTTCTCACTGTTTAATGCTGACACACGGACTTCCAAGCACATCAGGACAAGAAACTGGATGTTTTTTAGATTATTCCAGTGGAAGAACTGAATCCCCTCTGTGAGGCATGTGATGTTTGCGAATGTATAATTATATATTTCTGTTCCTATTATAAGATTCTTGTCCGATTGCCCTTTAATAGTTCATTTGTAGTTTTACTAAAACAAACATAAAGCAAATAACAATCTGAAGTTAATTCTGTGGGATGCGTGGTGAAAAGAATAGCTGATTGGATGATTCTGGGAAGTTCTTAATTAACCTGTGCTTCCAAGTCAGCAAAGCGAGAACAATGTAATAAGTACAGGGACATCTTGCTATTAGTACAATTTTCTTTGTGCGCACCAACCCGTGGAAAACAAAACAACAATGAAAATGCAAACGAATTTTGTATAAAGGTGTTTTCTGTCCTTCTGGGAATTGAGGGCTTTTACAATGTAGAATTTTACCAATTATGTATCTGAGACATGACAGGGATTGCTTAACTTCGGCTTTACTGTGTTCCTCTGATGTGCTTTGAAGGTAAATGCAATAAGCTGACGGTTTCGACCATTAGGAAATTGCTGACTTTAGCAACTAAAGTGTAAATGGGTGCCCTGCATTACAGTCAATCAGATCGTTCTGATCTCATCTAAACTTTCCCAAGTGTAGTTTATCATTTAATTAAAGGGACGTGGAAGGTTCCTAGATGGTACTAGGTATAAAAATATATATATATATATATATATATATATATATATATATATATATATATATATATACTATATATATATATATATATATATATATATATATAACAATCATTTAATATATGGTCGCAAAAGAGCGATAGAACCCCTCCACCGTACAGTAGTACAGTAAATAAAAAGTACATCTGTGTCCAGCTCAGAGTTCTGAGAAAAACAGTTATTGCACTGCATTCTGGGAAGCCGAGCTGGGATTGAAAATGGCTATGGATTGAAGAGCGAGGCATTTGTGGGCACATTTGCATGTCCCAGCTCGGCTTTCCAGAATGCAGTGTAATAACTGTTTTTCTCGGAATTCTGAGGTTTTTTTAACTTGCTTTAGACTTTCAAATGTGAACACACATGTACTATTTATTTACTATATATATATATATATATATATATATATATATATATATATATATATATATATATATAAATAATTTTATTAATAAGTGCTTATACACTCTGTTTTTACTGTCTAAAAATAAGAAATATTGCCTGTATGGGTCTGCCCTCTGCAGATCAGAGATCATGAAGACACAGACTCTGTATTACTGGGTGCGCAGTGTCTCATCTACTGAGACAGACTCCCTAATAGGCTAGGACACTACGCTGCACATCGAGCCCTACAGAGTCTGTGTTTGCATATGTTGAAGTGACGTGGTACCTGATAGGCTAGGACACTACACTGTACATCCCACACTACACAATCTGCATACGCTGCAGTGGGCAGACCCATACAGGTACTATTTGTTTGATTTAAGGCAGTAAAAACAGAACTGATAATAAAATAAAATACATTAAAGTAAATAGATACACAGGGATATTATATACCTAGGAAAATACAGGAACCTTCCATATTCATTTAATATTTGGAGACATTTTTTTTTTTTATTCAAGAATAAAGTGTTTCCATGTTTAATCAAAATAATAAATCAGATATTTTTTTTTTATTTAGTAAGAAAATCAGTGTATTGAGAAAGTACCACATAATAAAAATAGTAGATAAATACAACAGAATTTCAGTGAAAGTTGTAGAGTCAAACACAATTAGGGAATTCAAGCATGTCTGGGATAATCTTAAGGGGATTCTAAAGCTTAATTTAAGGGATATGGAAAGTTCCTGGATGTTACTAGGTATATAATATACCGGTGTATCTATTTACTTTTTTGTACTCCATTTTATTAAGAAGGGCTTATAAACAGGTGATATGTGTTTGATTTTTAGAAAGTATAAACAGAGCTTAGATCCAAAGATAATTAATATATTGTCAATAACCAGCTATTTTAAGAAATGTAACATGGATTCTCTGCTTGAAAATAGTTGTGTGTTTCTGCTTCTTTATTTCTATTCAGTGTGACTGGCAATGAGTCTATGAGAAGATACCTTTTCAGTCTAATAATAACAAGATAAAATAATTCAAATCATTTATAAAATATGTGATGTTTAGAAAATTAAAGTGATTCAAATAAAATAGTTTAGTACAGTCATAAAATATACACATTAAAAAGAAGTAAAAATAATAATGTTTACTCGAAGATGAGCCTCGAGAGGTGTTATGATGAAGGTATGTTAGTTATATGTCTGAATAAATATGAAATTCTTTAGTCTGTTAATACAGGATACAGCAAGTTTCATAAAACAAGAACATATTATTAGAGTACAGTCATGCTCTACAAGTTAAAGGTATATCTAAGTTTCCCTGTTTTTCCATTTTTCTAATCTAACTCATGGTGCTTATATCAGACACACACATTACATTGAGTATTTCTGTACATCTGTTCTGGCCAGATGTATATAACATGTAGGTGCTGAGCACTATTTCTATTAGTTCCATTTTAGGGATTACATTTTTAGAGAAACCTTTCTCTTATGTGATACTTATTCTGGAATACTGACCAGATATGAAACTATATAGGTGCTATACATTTTTGTTAGGTTTTTATTCTATAGTATTTTTATTAATCTTTTCCACCCTTCGGAATCATTTTGCATTACACTAATTATATTTATGCACTGTCTTGCTATTTTGCTGACTGTGCTGTCATGATCCTCCTGACCACCAGTTTTTTTTGTGATTCGGTGGTGTGGTCTGTTTATAGTTATTTAATGTTATATTAAGTTGATTACTGTATGTTATGTTAATTACTGTATGTTATGTGTGACTGACTTGTGATGTGGGATTCTGTGTGCTGCATGTTTGGTTCATTAAGTGTAATTTTTAATGTAGTGTTGTCATTCTGTAACTATCAGAGTTAGGCAGTTGAGAGTTCAGTTACATGGAAAGAGATGTAATGATGTTACTGCTGTGGTCTTGAAGAAGATATATGTTCCTAAAAGAAATGGAAGTTGACATATCTGGAAAACATCAACAGTAAAAGAAAAAAACGGTGACATCTTGCGGACATATACTCCTAAAGAAAAGGGAGGTAATATGGCTGTGTGACTGAAGTCGATGTTGTGATGCCTTGCAGATAAGGCCTTGTCGGTGGTATTTTACACAGAGTCCAGAAGATACATAGACTGTTGCAGAGTGTTGTCAGCTCAAGTTTGAATGTACATCAATTGAACCTATTATGGATTACAACAACCATTAAAACAGTTCCTGATGTTTTTATAATGCTGAGCCTGTGTTTATATTCTTAAATACTACATCTAATTTAAGAGACATCAGCTGTCTTGGTGCAGGGATAAAAAGAACTGAAAGATCTGCTGGGTAGGTTTGCCCACAACAGCCTTATCAAGCCTGACTAACGAAGCAAATCTCCACATGTGCCTCTTGACATTAAGCATTATTTAGTAAAGTTTTATAACTGATTGACTGTGTTTGTCTCTGTTTTAAAATTGGTGAATGTCATTTGCACATACACCAGACCAGTGTAGTGAGTTACGTCCTTTGAGTGCCTCTTACAGTCTAAGAGAGCAATATCATTCAGCTTCTATATTCAGTTTCTCTTTGACTGAGCCCATTTGAGTAACGTAATTATATTAATTTTAGTCACACATGGGTTCAAACTGACTGAACTTGAATATTTACATAGAAAAATACTGCAATCTGGGACTGTTGGTGGCACTCATGGGAGAGACATTACCACCAAATCACTAACCATTATGTGACATGCACAGAATCACACAATAATTCACAACCATTGATAAGGTTTATTTAGATTGTATGCATTCATTTTTATAACACATCAAATTAAAATCTATGGTATTATATGGCAGGGGATACACATTACATGGTATACAGGATTATTTTTGAGGGGATGGTAGGCTAGGTTGGTGTAGGCTAGGTGGGTAAGTGTTAAACCCTGGGGCTCTGTATTGGTATTGATGGAGCATTCGTTGGGTGGCAGTGTTAGTATGTGCATGTATTTGTATTTGACATTGTGACTTGTGGGCTGTGGTGACCATTTAAAAGCCTCAATTTTATTTTATTAAAAGCATGTAAAATGAGTCTTTAAGGTATTTTTTAATGTGCACCAGGTAATTTAAGATGTCACATTAGAGTTCTTGCGCAGGGTTTAACGAATCATAAGTGAGTTTCAGAATTCATGTTAAAGTTTAGGTCATGGAGACCTCCCACAGATCTTAGTGAAGAACATAAAAATAGCAAGAATTGTAGTGGGGTCATGTAATAGCATTTTAGTAACACCAAATACAGAACAGGAAAAAAGCTCCAGAAAGCTAATGGTAACAAACACTTGCAAAGGTTAGGTTTTTTTTAATGTAATGGTGACATTATTTTCTATGTGAGATTTTCACACGTACACAATCAAGGCTGACTAGTTACCTGTTGGCAAATCCATGTTTCTACTTTCTTTTGAGTTTTTAAAACTTTTTAATTTCTCCAAAAAGTGTGTATAAAAAATGTATCTTTTGATATTAAGTTGTGCAGTTTCCATTTTTGGGGGATTTATTTCTCTCTCCAACTCCATTCTTTTTTCATGTTGATAGGAACAAAACATCCACAACCTTTTATGTAGCAACACAGGCTTCTTTCTCACTTTATACATTTACCTCAGCTTTTGGATTGTAAGAAAGGTAGGATAGCTGGGTTCACCTTGCCCTGTTCTTAGTAGACCATTTTTAGAACATTAAGGATAGGAATGAACCAGTCTAGAAAGCTGGTCTTATTTCAGTAGTATATTCTAAGTCTCTCTGAACTGAGCTAAGAAACCTGCACAAAAGCTTGAAAGTGTAATGTAAAGACTTTATGTATTGTTATATACAGTGCCTTGCAAAAGTATTCACCCCCTTGGCCTTTTTCGTGTTTTGTTGCCTCACAACCTGGAATTAACTTGGATTGTTTGAGGATTTGCATCATTTAATTTACAGAACATGCCCACAACTTTGAGGATGTTTTTTTTTTATTGTGAAGCAAACAACAAATAGGAAAAATAACAGAAAAAGTCAATGTGCATAACTATTAACACCCCTAAAGTCAATACTTTGTAGAGCCACCTTTTGCGGCAATCACAGCTCCAAGTCACTTTGGAAAAGTCTCTATGAGCTTGCCACATCTTACCACTGGGATATTTGCCCATTCCTCCTTGCAAAACTGCTCCAGCTCCTTCAAGTTGGAGTGTTTGGGCTTGGCAGGTTTGCCACCTTTTGGTAGGTTTGCTGTTCTGCCATGTTCTTTCTATTTGGTTTTGATATATTTGATTTTAAACCACTCAAGTGTTGCTTTAGCAGTGTGTTTGGGGTCATTTTCCTGCTGGAATGGGTGAAACACCATCCTAGCCTCAAATCAAGCACAGATTGGTACAGGTTTTACTCAAGAATATCCCTGTATTTACCACCATCCGTCTTTCCCTTAGGTATCCGTGCTGCCTCTCTGATTAATGTCCTCCTTGCCCGGTCTGCCATGTTCTTTCCATTTGGTTATGATAGATTTGATGGGGCTCCTGGGCATCATCAAAGATTTGGATATTGTTTTATAACCTAACCCTGACTTGTACTTCTCAACAACATTGTCCCTTACTTGTTTGGAGAGTTCCTTGGTCTTCATGGCAGTGTTTGGTTAGTGGTGCCTCTTTCTTAGGTGTTGCAGCTCATGTGACACTTAGATTGCACACAGGTGGAAATCATTTCACTAATTATGTGACTTCTGAAGGTAATTGGTTGCACCAGAGATTTTTATTAGCTTAATAACAAAGGGGGTGAATACATACGCACATGCCAATTTTCTGTTTTCTATTCCTTAAAAATAGTTTTATATATACATTTTTCTCATTTCACTTCACCAACTTAGACTATTGTGTTCTGATCCATCACATAAAATTCAGATTAACAAAACATTGAACTTAAGGCTGTAATGTAACACAATAGGTAAAAAGTCAAGGGGTGTGAATACTTTTGCAAGGCACTGTATATATTGTTATTATATATTGTTTTTACAGATGAGACATAACAACATGATGTAAGTAACTGGTTATACATTTATAATTTGATATATTGTTATCGTTTATGCAATTATGAGTTGAGATGTTGATTCCAATCTATGATGTTTTTGTGAGTGCTGTAGACATGAAGAGAAAGGTCTTTTTGATAGGAAAATATTAATTTAGGATCAGAAACAGCCAGGATTCTGGTCTTGGTTAAAATTATAGGCAATGGAGTTTAGGGATGTACAGTATATGGGCTTCCAAAATTGTTTAAAATATATCAAACCCATACCATCAAACATAGAGCCATGTAATCTCCGTAGCCTAGCATGTGCATTAGAACAGGATCACTGAAGGACTCAGTGACTTCCAACGTGGCACTGTCATAGGATGCCACCTTTCCAAACAAGTCCCTTCTGCCCGACTAGAGTTGCCCCAGTCTAGGTTTATGCATTGTATCAAATCTAAAGTTTTGTGGAGTAGGAATTATAGTCTGGGGGTTATTATCATGGTTGGGGCTAGATCCCTTACTTCCAGTGAAGGGACATCTCAATACTACAGCATACAATGGCATTCTAGAGAACTGTGTGTTTCCAACTTTGTGGTACCTGTTTTCCAGTATGGCAATGCCCCTGTGCACATAGTGGGGTCCATGGTTTGCTGAGGTTGGTGTGGAAGAACTTGTCTGGCATTCACAGAGCACTGACCTCAACCCCATTGAATACCTTTGGGCTAAACTGTACCAGACCTTCTCACCAACATCAGCGCCCAACCTTCATAATGCTCTTATGCCTGAATGGGAGAGAATCCCTGCAGCCATGTTCCAAAACCTAGTGGAAAGCCTTCCAAAAAAGTTGGAGCAGCAATGGCAGATCAACTCCATATCAATGTCTATGGTTTTGGAATGAGATGTTCACCAAATGAATGGGATATTTGGTGAGCACATACCTTGGCCATGTAGTAAGCAGTCTAGCAGTTGTTGCAGAATTTAGTTTTCTGTAATTATTTATACTTTTTGCAAATGTCTTGTCCTGCTTCTAGTAGAGCCGATTTGCGGCAACATATATTTATTTTTTGTGGCAGGACTATAGTGTAAAGATACCTTTAAAATGAAATTAAGCAAATATCAATCACTTATTAAAAATTAATTATTTTTAACATAAAGTACATGTTAATAAATGTCAGTGAAAATCAGATTATGGTAATTAATCCCTTTATTTTTACGTTTTGGTTGTAGTAAAATGAAAGTTCTTACCATAAACATTAAAACAACTTTGCAGTTACAATGATAAAGTAAAAAGGCACAAGTCACCTTGTATCAATCATTGCCCTTTTTATGATTATTATGGAAAAAAAATGTCTCACAAAAGCCTTGTATCTCCTTTGGTAACATATTTCTTCAGTTATATCCTAAACAATAAACCAGTCCTTGTGCTGATGGTTCTTAAATTGTAAAACACTATTATTTTATTTGGCATATTGGATAGGTAATAAGAATGCCTTTAAAAACCTTCTTACCTAAAATGATCGTTTAACTGATTTACAATTACACTAAGGTATTAAAATTATATCAAGAGGAGATTTATTGTAAATTAAAAAAGATTTTGTAGTGCGGCAGAATTGGAGGAGCAATATTATTTTATTGGGTGATAAGTTAAAGCTTAGGAAATGAGAGCTAATAGAGTACAAAATCATGGACTTAAAGGGGAAAGAATAAAGAACCAATTTTGTGAGAGTTTTTATAGGTTATCGTAATTATGGTATTTATTTTGTAATCAATTATTCTGGCCGGAGGTTTTAATGTTATTTGTAAAAAATAGGAAAATTGTCCCCTATTACCCTTAAATAATTCACAAGTTTGGTCGATAAAAAGCTAAATTAATTTACACAGTTGTGGTCTAGCTATAATAGTTTTATCCTTGGATAAGATATTATTTTATTGGCTCCTATATTGCAATTTGACTGCCTATAGTCCAATACCAATATTAAAATAAGAATTTTCCAGCCTTAGGCAATAATGGATTTTTATTTGAAGAATGTTTTTTTTTTTATTAATAATTTAGATTAAAGGGACTCTTCAGGCATTTTGTGTTTTATATACATGCATAAACTGGGATTACATTGTCATATAATGTCCACTTCACTTACTTCTAAGAAGCCCTCAGTGTAACAAATTCTTATCTTCCACTACTACCTTCTTCATGACATTTTGTATATCTGTGACCTAAGACCAAGCCCAAGTGCACGTTTATTGCTGTTAGCAAGCAGACATTGACATGATATTTGGCTTCCTGCTGCAGCATGGCACTGGTAGTTTGTAGCTCTTCCTTTTTGGGCATGGCCTTAGGTCTTAGCTGGGCAAGATGGCAGAAAGGGGGTGTTTTCAGAAGTTTAGAATTTTGCCTCAAATCCTTTTAACCCTCAGTCTTGTCTGCCTTGTCATGCTTATCACGACCGCCCCCTCCCCTCCAGAAGCTGCACTTATTTTTATATATATATATATATATATATATATATATATATATATTATTATTTTTTTTATTTTTTATTTTTTTATTTACATTTAGATAATTTTTCTTAAATAAAAAATTTGCCACTACCCCATGTTCCTCTTTCACCCTTCTTTGATTCCCTATTTCCCACATGATTTCCACAACTGATAGGTCAGGGAGTTTCTTACCACTGTCTGCCATGAAGCTTTTGGGTATCAGGGGGATTGCAGTGACCATCATAGGGAAAAAGGAAACAAAGGGGGGTTATGGAGGATTTGGGGAAAGAAGGGGATATGGAAGAGGAGTAAAAGAAGGGGGTATAAGAGGTGCAAGACAGAGAATCAGGGGAGGGGTCAGGAGAAGACTAGTAAGGGACCCCCATGGTAATGGGTTAATATTTGGTGCCTTGGGGATCTATAAGGACCCCCTGGTCCTACTTTAGTTAGGATCCCCTGCTTCATAGGAGGTGGCAGGTATGAAGGGGGGATCCCCCAGCTCATAGAGGTTAGTGGGTAATGAAGGGGATCCTGGTGATCCCCTGGATTATGAGGGTTGCCAGGGCTGGGGTTAAACATTAAGCAAAATAAGCACATGCTTAGGGCAAGGGAAGGGGGGCACCACATTGCCAGATTTGCCATATTGTGCAAACACTGCAAATGCTGCAGCTGAACCATGCTACACAAAAAGGGACTCCCACAATAAATGAAAAAAATACATTATATACATATATACTGTATATATATATATATATATATAATATGAAAATAATAATCAAATAGTAATAGCAGAGGTTAATGATATATATAGTAACATTTTAATATTGTTTATATTTTAAATTATATATATATATATGGAGGCACCAACATCTTTTAAGTGATTAGGGTTTCTAAATGTCTTAATCCGGCCCTGAGGGTAGATGATATTATGGGGTAACCTAGGGATCCTTTGGGGGTTACCAGGTATTAAAGGAGAATTCCAGGTGATACCCAGGCTCATAGGGGGTAGTGGGTCATATGAGGAGGGGTCATAAACCCCCTTTATTTGTTTTAATGATTAGTTAACTTGGGATTTTTTTATATAGATAGATAGGGATATAAGAGTATGTTAGGGCTAGTGAAGTGTGTTCACATAAGTGGGTACCGTTCTGTTGTATTGATATTGAGACTACTGAGATTCAGAGTTTCCTGTATGGAGGCTGCCAGCACTCATTAAAGCAAGTGAGCTCTGGGCAAACTCACCTGGGTGCAAGTTGGTACACTTTACAGGATTATTTTTTGAAGAATAGTTTCGGTAATTAGTTTTTCCAAACTCTTGTAGCTGCCAGTCAGCCTTCTGAGAAAGACACATAGTTCACAAAAAGGTGATATGAGATAAATGTAAAAATGCAAAAAAACTACTTATATATAGAAAACCATACGAATATGTCTCTGCAATGGCAGTTCACAAGATATGAATATAGGCATTATCAGTAATGAAGGGATCAGGAAATACTGGTAAACTGTTCATAATATTTCTCAAAGGAAAATACAATCTGAATTATCCCAGCAATAATATCACACAATCAGGTTCATGCTAGAAGGGTTACCATAGTAAAGCAGTCCATGGGATATGTAGGAATAAGTAAAACAAAACTCTGCAAGCAACCAGCACTAAAAGTGTGATTTCATTATAACAAATGCATTAAAAACAAGCGAGGGCAGCGGGCGAGGGCCTAAGTTGCTGGCATGGAGCTCCGAGGGCGCTCCATGCCAGCAACTGCGACCCTCGCAAACTTTACGTCGCAACGCAAACAACACGACACACCAATTATGACCCTCACAAACTTTTCCTCGCAACACAAACAACATACGACACACGTTAACACACATTACGACCTCGCAACACTAGGACGCAACTCGCGAACATTACAAAATTCAAAACACAATACATACACTCAGCACATACATAAAAAGCTTACCTACAGCAACAGGGAGCATCCAGGACCTCAAAAATGCAACTTACACCTTTATTTCACTCAAAATAAAAGAGTTTAGACACTAAAAAATTTCATAAGTGACAGAAAAAATTGCCGCCGAGCAAAACGAAAACGAGGCGACACGCAAACACCATACGAGACACGTTAGCAAACATTACGACCTCGCAAAAATCGAACGCAACACGCGAACATAAAAACATTTAAAACACAATAAATACACACAACACACACATAAAAAGCTTAACTACAGAAAGAGGAACCATCCAGGACCTCAAAAAAGCAAGTTACACCTTCATTTAAATAAAAATAAAAGAGTTTAGACACTAATAAAATCGCTAAGCGAGAGAAAAAATGGCAGACGAACAAAACGAAATCGAGGCTACAGCACTCTCAACACGGAAAACACCACAACACACTCGCAAAACACCACTACCTACGGATAATCCGCGAAGACGCATACCACAGATTACTCGCCATTTTACGCCAATGCGAAACTACACCACTACGCTAACGGTTTTGTCTCGTGCATGCACAGTATTACACTGCACACGTTCATCACGCTTACAGAGCAGCTCCACACCACTAATGCTGCAGCAACATCAAAACAGATTGCCAGCTCTCAACACAATGCTTCAAAATAGTATATTAATTTATTAATGTATTATATATTTCATTATTAGACACCAAACAGCATTAGCTCACTTACAATTTCATTGCCGTCATTTTGTTGACGGGCAATTCGCTAGTATTCAATAACAACGACGATTAAAGTATAAAATATTGCACCTTCCGGACGGCCCTTATGAACGTTTTCCTAATATTTAAAGATATTGTAGAATTAATAAGCACATTGTATTGGGATAGTCTGATATCTAAATGAATCTATAAGTGAAAAAAGTGCTATGTGAATAAATAAATCTATTAAACTGCGAGTATTAATTGCTAAAATAATAATACGTATTAAAGTGCAGATTTTTGTAAGATATAAACCTTCAGTAACCCACTAAAAGGGCTTATATTTATCCTGTAAGTCAGAAAAATCCCAATAAACCAAGTGCTTAATCTGTATTCTTATTTTCTTATTATAATAACAAAGAATAGTCTTATTCCGCCTTCTTAGGATAACAGTATTTACATTTTGTTCAATTACATATTGTCATGTAATATACATATATTTGTACTGGAATAGAACTTATCTCAGTGTTATATTGTCCAAAATTAAGCATATGGTGAGACCCGTCTGCCAAACTGTGCAGGCTGCTCCTGGCGGCGTCTGACGTCACAGGGACCGGAACCGGATGTGATGGCCGACAAACGTTTTGCGGGTCTGCTTCTTCGGGAATGCCTAGTATTTCGGGGCTGGATCACTCTTGTGAGTGAGACCAGATGGATATACTACAGGATATTTATCTCTGTGAATGGCACAAGTGACTAAAAGAAGTTGCTCTCTGAGTAGGTAACCAGACCTATAAGACAAACCTACTTCAGGTATTGTCCTTTCTTCAGGTATTGTCCTTTTCAGGATTACAAGTCCAAATGATAGATGGAGCATAATAATAGAAATAGTTACTCAAAACTTCCATATAATGAAATTATGCAAAATTAAGCATATGGTGAGACCCGTCTGCCAAACTGTGCAGGCTGCTCCTGGCGGCGTCTGACGTCACAGGGACCGGAACTGGATGTGATGGCCGACAAACGTTTTGCGGGTCTGCTTCTTCGGGAATGCCTAGTATTTCGGGGCTGGATCACTCTTGTGAGTGAGACCAGATGGATATACTACAGGATATTTATCTCTGTGAATGGCACAAGTGACTAAAAGAAGTTGCTCTCTGAGTAGGTAACCAGACCTATAAGACAAACCTACTTCAGGTATTGTCCTTTCTTCAGGTATTGTCCTTTTCAGGATTACAAGTCCAAATGATAGATGGAGCATAATAATAGAAATAGTTACTCAAAACTTCCATATAATGAAATTATTTTTTGCAAATTTGGTAAAATGTATTCTTTTCAGATTTCTGGACCATACCCACCAATAAAGACTGCAGTGTGTGATCTTGATTAATACATTGAAGGCTCCTTTTTGTCCCATCTCAATAACGTTGCCTAACTAGTCCACAAGCCCAGTCCACAAATACACTTGATGGGATCACAATATAATATATAATTTTACTCATAAAAGACACAATCTGATTTATCTAAACATAAGATTTTCTCTGAAATGTTTTTATGTTCCTGTCTTGCATACCTGATAATGGTGTTATTTTGTTACATGCTTCACAACCATGTGAAGTTTTTACCAAACTACCATGATCATTTAAATTGACTCCTGGTCTCCAGAAATACATGATGGATGGGAAAAGTAATAGTGGTTGGGAGTGGTTATGGAAAGAGTAATGGTGATGGTATGTGGATGTGGAGTAGGTATGGAGCAAAAGGGGGAGGTGAGTGGGTATGTGAAGAGAGATTGAAGAAAAAGGTATAAAGAAATGTAGAAGTGAGTGGGTATGGGAGGAGAGAGTGGAAATGCATGAGTCTGGAGAGAGAAGGTGCCAGTATGGTGGATGGGGTGGTGATCACAGACTATGGAAAAGGTCAAAAGTTAGTATGAGTGAAGTGAGAGAATGGGATGAGTGTTGAAACAAGTAGCTATAGAAAATGATGGTGAATATATGTTGGTATGGGGAGTGAAGACACCGTTGAGTAGATAAGAAAAAAATAAATAGTGCAGTTAAGTAGGTAAGGAAACAAAGGGTAACAATGTGGTAACAATGGTTGCATTTTGATCTATTCCATTCAGACATCCTAAGATGGGCAGGTCATAGCAGAGAGGTCCATTGGAGAAGGAACTTGTAACATTCTCCAGGACCTTTGTCAAGGAAACATTATGGATAAGCACAACCAGAGACATAATGATAGATGTGTCTGGCGTGCAACGGTCCTTAGTGTCATGGAGGGTTGGACATGACTGAACGAATGAACAACAAACATGGGATAAATATAAAAATTTTGCAGAGGCCCCTGAACATATTTATTATGTGTCCTTGCATTTTCTCTTAAGTCATTTATTATACCCATCACTCATTGCTTCATCTGCACATACAAAGTTTCTGAAAATATATCATATTAAGTTGATATATGCAATTACGTCACAATTTCAATTGCAATTTCATATCTATTCATAACTCAGCATGCAATCATTTTCAGCAAGTTAATGACCACTTTGCATAAATGTAACTTATTTCAAGCTTTTCATTCTATTAATACAATGAATTGAAAGCCACGAGTTCCATATGCTCATTCACTGTATTTCTGTGATAATTACAGCCTAATAACCCAAGTATTGTATGTGTCCAAATTGTAATAATTATATAGTAGATCTCAGTAATTGTGATGACAAAACACCCAGCCACTCTAATTTTTTTTATCTACTTGACCTAAAAATTCTGCCTGCAGCTTTGGTTCTAAGTAAGATGCTTTAACTTTTATCTGTGTGCAGAAGTAAGTCCCGGCAAATAGATGGGAAGAAGTGGAGGCAGTGGCAGATTTTATTTTCCTGGGATCCAAGATATCTTCAGATGGTGACTGTAGCCGTGAAATTAAAAGACGTTTGCTACTCAGGAGTAAAACTATGGCAAATCTGGACAAGCTGTTAATAAGTAAAGATATATCACTAACAACAAAGGTCTGCATAGTGAGAACTATGGTATTCCCAGTAGTAACATCTGGATGTGAAAGCTGGACCATAAAGAAGTCTGAGCACCAGAGAATTAATGCCTTTGAATTGTGGTGATGAGAAAACAGCTTAGAGCCTCTTGGACTGCAAGAAGATCCAATAAATCAGGAAATTAAGCCAAATTCTTCCCTGGAAGGTTTGTTTATGAGGCTAAAGTTAAAATATTTTGGCCATATCATGAGAAGAGAGGATTTCCTAGAGAAGACTCTGAGGCTTAGACAGAGAAGGACAAAGAAGGGGATGGCAGAGGCAGAGATGGATAGATGAGGTCATTGAAGCAATGACCATGAGCTTGATGGAGCTCAGAGGGGTAGGGCCTGACAGAAACTCCTGGTGTACTGCTGTCCATAGGCCCATTGAGAGAGTCAGGCACAACTGAATAGCTAAAGAACACAATTAAGAACATTGTTAGCACCCACTGGCGCTTGTTCTAATAACTTGTGTTACTTAAAGGAGACGTTCAGGGTGAAAACTATACATGTAGTATTAAAGGCACCCTAAAGCAAGGAAAAAAATAGGGGTGTTAGCAACTTGTGGGTTTGTCCCTTACCAAAGTGTCTTACTTTTTCAACTTCTCCAGTCAGTTTCTCCAGATTCTACGCTATACACTATACACAGTATATATACTGTAACAACACTGAATTCACAGGTGTAATCTAATGAACTTAGTTATTGACTGTCTGGAGTGAATCACTCCAAAAAGATTTGCTAAGATAAGACACATTGGGGTAAATTTAATGGGGTGAAAGTTGGGGATAAGTGGGGAGTTATGAGGAGTTAAAACATAACATATTTCCGTTTCCTATGTTTTCTGTGGGAGCTATATATCAAGCAGTGGTAAACTCTGATAAATAGTTCCTATACAAGAACAAAAGGATGCTTAAAGGTATATGGAAGTCTGTAGGGTATCCTATATGTAAATCTGTATGATTGGACAGTTCATACCAAATCATTTTATAGAAGAATTCTGTATATTTGTAATTCAAAGTCCACTTTAAATTTCATGTATGAGCTCCACCCCAAAAGCATGAGTCCTAGCCAATGAGCTGTGTGATGCTGTGTCTTAGTGAATCAGATGTTAGTATCATTGTTGTATCTGCCTCTGATTGGCCACAACTAATTATGAATTGTATGCTAATTTATATTGGATTTTTAGGTGCGATCCTTCTCAGTATCAACTGCCTGATAACCGAGGAGATTCTGCAAACATTAAAATAAGTTTATGAAAGTTTATTTTGGGATTTTCTCATGCAAACATGTTTTCATACACTACTGTTTCTCCTCTATCAGATGCATTTATAACACAGGCCAACACACATTTACCTGTTAAACCTGTTTCTGGGTATATTTGATGTGCTGATTCCAAAAATAGTGCCAGTTTTCACCTATCAGCTCTAGTTTTTAAGAAACAGAACATGTGCCATATAACAATTGATGGTTTATGATACAAGCTTTCCAATAATTCGACACACAAGAAGCTCCTTTTATAAGACTTCAGAGAGTGGAAACTAAAAGGACAATTCCGCATATAATTCCATAGTCTGCCATCATGTGTGCATCCCATCTTCCTTGGTATCTTCCATTGTTTTATGTCTTGGGGAAATCTTTTACCTTGCTCTTCGCTTTAGTCACCAAGGCTCTCTGGAAAGTGATCTAAGTGACTGTGCAGATAATGGACTTTAACACACATGTCACAGCCAAGCATATCCTCTACTAATGGTGTGTAGTTGTCTGCCTTATTGCTGCCAAGAAAGTGTTTCACAACAAGAACAAATGGAGACCGGATCAGGATTCCATGTCATTCATTGATGCTATGACATCTGGGTCATTTATAAGTTGTCTGATCTGTGGACCATCGGAAATTCCTGGCTTCAGTGTTTCCATGGTAAGTCCAGGCAATTTATGCGCCATGTATTCACTGCATGAACCGTCTTTATTCAAAGTCTTTACAGATTGTTTCATCAGGTCTAGCTTTATATGTAGTGGTGGCAGTATGATTCCTCAGGCCTAGCTTTATATGTAGTGGTGGCAGTATGATTCCTCAGGCCTAGCTTTATATGTAGTGGTGGCAGTATGATTCCTCAGGCCTAGCTTTATATGTAGTGGTGTCACTATGATTCATCAGGCCTAGCTGTATATGTAGTGGTGGCAGTATGATTCCTCAGGCCTAGCTTTATATGTAGTGGTGGCAGTATGATTCATCAGGCCTAGCTGTATATGTAGTGGTGGCAGTATGATTCCTCAGGCCTAGCTTTATATGTAGTGGTGGCAGTATGATTCCTCAGGCCTAGCTTTATATGTAGTGGTGGCAGTATGATTCATCAGGCCTAGCTGTATATGTAGTGGTGGCAGTATGATTCCTCAGGCCTAGCTTTATATGTAGTGGTGTCACTATGATTCATCAGGCCTAGCTGTATATGTAGTGGTGGCAGTATGATTCCTCAGGCCTAGCTTTATATGTAGTGGTGTCAGTATGATTCATCAGGCCTAGCTGTATATGTAGTGGTGGCAGTATGATTCCTCAGGCCTAGCTTTATATGTAGTGGTGGCAGTATGATTCATCAGGCCTAGCTTTATATGTAGTGGTGGCAGTATGATTCCTCAGGCCTAGCTTTATATGTAGTGGTGTCACTATGATTCATCAGGCCTAGCTTTATATGTAGTGGTGGCAGTATGATTCCTCAGGCCTAGCTTTATATGTAGTGGTGGCAGTATGATTCATCAGGCCTAGCTTTATATGTAGTGGCGGCAGTATGATTCCTCAGGCCTAGCTTTATATGTAGTGGTGGCAGTATGATTCATCAGGCCTAGCTTTATTTGTAGTGGTGGCAGTATGATTCCTCAGGCCTAGCTTTATATGTAGTGGTGGCAGTATAATTCATCAGGTCTAGCTTTATATATAGTGGTGGCAGTATGAGTCATCAGGCCTATCTGTATATGTAGTGGTGGCAGTATGATACCTAGGGCCTAGCTTTATATTCAGTGGTGGCAGTATGATTCCTTAGTCCTAGCTTTATATGTAGTGGTGGCAGTATCATTCCTCAGGCCTAGCTTTATATTTAGTGGTGGCAGTATGATTCATCAGGCCTAGCTTTATTTGTAGTGGTGGCAGTATGATTCATCAGGCCTAGCTTTATATGTAGTGGTGGCAGTATGATTCCTCAGGCCTAGCTTTATATGTAGTGATGGCCGTATGATTCATCAGGTCTAGCTTTATATGTAGAGGTGGCAGTATGATTCCTCAGGCCTAGCTTTATATGTAGTGGTGACAGTATGATTCCTCAGGCCTAGCTTTATATGTAGTGGTGGCAGTATGATTCCTCAGGCCTAGCTTTATATTCAGTGGTGGCAGTATGATTCATCACGCCTAGCTTTATATGTAGGGATGGCAGTGTGATTCCTCAGGCATAGCTTTATATGTAGTGGTGGCAGTATGATTCCTCAGGCCTAGCTTTATATGAAGTGGTGGCAGTATGATTCCTCAGGCCTAGCTTTATATGTAGTGGTGGCAGTATGATTCCTCATGCCTAGCTTTATATGTAATGGTGGCAGTATGGTTCCTCAGGCCTAGCTTTATATGTAGTGGTGGCAGTATGATTCCTAGGGCCTAGCTTTATATTCAGTGGTGGCCGTATGATTCATCAGGTCTAGATTTATATGTACTGGTGGCAGTATGATTCCTCAGGCCTAGCTTTATATTCAGTGGTGGCAGTATGATTCATCACGCCTAGCTTTATATGTAGGGATGGCAGTGTGATTCCTCAGGCCTAGCTTTATATGTAGTGGTGGCAGTATGATTCCTCAGGCCTAGCTTTATATGAAGTGGTGGCAGTATGATTCCTCAGGCCTAGCTTTATATGTAGTGGTGGCAGTATGATTCCTCATGCCTAGCTTTATATGTAATGGTGGCAGTATGATTCCTCAGGCCTAGCTTTATATGTTGTGGTGGCAGTATGATTCCTAGGGCCTAGCTTTATATTCAGTGGTGGCCGTATGATTCATCAGGTCTAGTTTTATATGTACTGGTGGCAGTATGATTCCTCAGGCCTAGCTTTATATGTAGTGGTGGCAGTATGATTCCTCGGGCCTAGCTTTATATGTAGTAGTGGCAGTGTGTTTCCTCAGGCCTAGCTTTATATGTAGTGGTGGCAGTATGATTCATCAGGCCTAGCTTTATATGTAGTGGTGGCAGTATGATTCCTAGGGCCTAGCTTTATATTCAGTGGTGGCCGTATGATTCATTAGGTCTAGCTTTATATGTAGTGGCGGTAGTATGATTCCTCAAGCCTAGCTTTATATTCAGTGGTGGCAGTATGATTCATCAGGCCTAGCTTTATATGTAGGGATGGCAGTGTGATTCATCAGGCCTAGCTTTATATGTAGTGGTGGCAGTGTAATTCCTCAGGCCTAGCTTTATATGTAGTGTTGGCAGTATGATTCCTCATGCCTAGCTTTATATGTAATGGTGGCAGTATGGTTCCTCAGGCCTAGCTATATATGTAGTGGTGGCAGTATAATTCTTAGGGCCTAGCTTTATATTCAGTGGTGGCCGTATGATTCATCAGGTCTGGCTTTATATGTAGTGGTGGCAGTATGATTCCTCATGCCTAGCTTTATATTTAGTAGTGGCAGTATTATTCATCAGGCCTAGCTTTATATGTAATGGTGGCATTATGATTCCTCAGGCCTAGCTATATATGTAGTGGTGGCAGTATGATTCCTAGGGCCTAGCTTTATATTCAGTGGTGGCCGTATGATTCATCAGGTCTAGATTTATATGTACTGGTGGCGGTATGATTCATCAGGCCTAGCTTTCTATGTAGTGGTGGCAGTATGATTTCTCAGGCCTAGCTTTATATGTAGTGGTGGCAGTGTGATTCCTCAGGCCTAGCTTTATATGTAGTGGTGGCAGTATGATTCATCAGGCCTAGCTTTATATGTAGTGGTGGCAGTATGATTCCTAGGGCCTAGCTTTATATTCAGTGGTGGCCGTTTGATTCATCAGGTCTGGCTTTATATGTAGTGGTGGCAGTGTTATTCATCAGGTCCTAGCTTTATATGTAGTGGTGGCAGTATGATTCATCAGGCCTAGCTTTCTATGTAGTGGTGGCAGTATGATTCCTCAGGCCTAGCTTTATATTCAGTGGTGGCAGTATGATTCATCAGGTCTAGCTTTATATGTAGGGATGGCAGTGTGATTCATCAGGCCTAGCTTTATATGTATTGGTGGCAGTGTAATTCCTTTAGGCCTAGCTTTATATGTAGTGGTGGCAGTATGATTCCTCATGCCTAGCTTTATATGTAATGGTGGCAGTATGGTTCCTCAGGCCTAGCTATACATGTAGTGGTGGCAGTATGATTCCTAGGGCCTAGCTTTATATTCAGTGGTGGCCGTATGATTCATCAGGTCTGGCTTTATATGTAGTGGTGGCAGTATTATTCCTCATGCCTAGCTTTATATGTAGTAGTGTCAGTATGATTCATCAGGCCTAGCTTTATATGTAGTGGTGGCAGTATGATTCCTCAGGCCTAGCTATATATGTTGTGGTGGCAGTATGATTCCTAGGGCCTAGCTTTATATTCAGTTGTGGCCGTATGATTCATCAGGTCTAGATTTATATGTACTGGTGGCAGTATGATTCCTCAGGCCTAGCTTTATATGTAGTGGTGGCAGTGTGATTCCTCAGGCCTAGCTTTATATGTAGTGGTGGCAGTATGATTCATCAGGCCTAGCTGTATATGTAGTGGTGGCAGTATGATTCCTCAGGCCTAGCTTTATATGTAGTGGTGGCAGTATGATTCCTCGTACCTAGCTTTATATGTAGTGGTGGCAGTATGATTCATCAGGCCTAGCTTTATATGTAGTAGTGGCAGTATGATTTCTAGGGCCTAGCTTTATATTCAGTGGTGGCCGTATGATTCATTAGGTCTTGCTTTATATGTACTGGTGGCAGTATGATTCCTCAGGCCTAGCTTTATATGTAGTGGTGGCAGTGTGATTCCTCAGGCCTAGCTTTATATGTAGTGGTGACAGTATGATTCCTCAGGCCTAGCTTTATATGTAGTGGTGGCAGTGTGATTCCTCAGGCCTAGCTTTATATGTAGTGGTGGCAGTATGATTCATCAGGCCTAGCTTTATATGTAGTGTTGGCAGTACAATTCCCCAGGACTAGCTTTATATGTAGTGGTGGCAGTATGATTCCTCATGCCTAGCTTTATATGTAGTGGTGGCAGTATGATTCATCAGGCCTTGCTTTATATGTAGTGGTGGCAGTATGATTCTTCAGTCCTAGCTTTATATGTAGTGGTGTCAGTATGATTCATCAGGCCTAGCTTTATATGTAGCAGTGGCAGTATGATTCATCAGGCCTAGCTTTATATGTAGTGGTGGCAGTATGATTCATCAGGCCTAGCTTTATATGTAGTGGTGACAGTATGATTCCTCGGGCCTAGCTTTATATGTAGTGGTGTCACTATGATTCCTCAGGCCTAGCTTTATATGTAGTGGTGGCAGTATGATTCCTCAGGCCTAGCTTTATATGTAGTGGTGGCAGTATTATTCATCAGGCCTAGCTTTATATGTAGTGGTGGCAGTGTGATTCATCAGGTCCTAGCTTTATATGTAGTGGTGGCAGTGTGATTCATCAGGCCTAGATTTATATGTAGTGGTGGCAGTATGATTCCTCAGGCATGGCTTTATATGTGGTGGTGGCAGTATGATTCATCAGGCCTAGCTTTATATGTAGTGGTGGCAGTATGATTCATCAGGTATGGCTTTATATGTGGTGGTGGCAGTATGATTCATCAGGCCTAGCTTTATATGTAGTGGTGGCTGTATGAATCATCGGGCCTAGCTTTATATGTAGTGGTGTCAGTATGATTCCTCGGGCCTAGCTTTATATGTAGTGGTGGCAGTATGATTCATCAGGCCTAGCTATATATGTAGTGGTGGCAGTATGATTCCTCAGGCCTAGCTTTATATGTAGTGGTGCAGTATGATTCCTCAGGCCTAGCTTTATATGTAGTGATGGCAGTATGATTCCTCAGGCCTAGCTTTATATGTCGTGGTGGCAGTATGATTCCTCAGGTCTAGCTTTATATGTAGTGGTGGCAGTATGATTCATCAGGTCTAGCTGTATATGTCGTGGTGGCGGTATGATTCCTCAGGCCTAGCTTTATATGTAGTGGTGGCAGTATGATTCCTTGGGCCTAGCTTTATATGTAGTGGTGGCAGTATGAATCATCAGGGCTAGCTTTATATGTAGTGGGGGCGGTATGATCTTTACTTGCTCAACGTTCATGTTTGCCTCTACTATCCCATATCTATATCTAAGAAACTAGAGCTGATGTGGTCTATCCAATGCAATTTTCTTAATCAGCGCCCCAAATAACCACAGGAACAGGCTTAAAAACCAAGACACCAAGATTTTTTTAGTTAGCCTGTTTAATCCCTGAAACTTCCATAAACCTTTAACTCAACGTTATACCCACGTATTGCCACTAGAACCACAGGTTGAAGGCTCCTGGACTAATGATGTTAAAACTGGAGCTTAATTCCGAATAAAGCACTAAATATAAATGCATTAAGTATTGGCTTTGTAATTCCATTGCTGGTGTAGAGTTAGACACATAAATCTTCACTGTGGTCGTATTCATGTGGAATAATAAGAGCTGGCAGGAAAACAGCGTCACACTCCTAATAGTGATGGATCATATGTATCAGTGTATCAATCTGCGAGAGGACTGAGCTCTACCGGACAGATAAATCTTTATTATTTCAATTGGAATAATGTAGATGCATCGGATAAAGGCTGAGTTATAGGCAACTGATTGGCAGAGCCCCTCTGATGATTGATATAGTATATACCTCCCTGCACTTCTGGGGAGTGGGCTGGAACACACTAAGGATCCACTTCAGAATCTTGTTCTCCAAGTCATTTATCTCATATTGATTATCCAATGCATTCTAAATCTGACCTTTTTGTGCCAATTCAATAATGTACATGTTCCAAATTTAATGTAACTGATTTATAGTTAACTAATAGTGAATTTTCAAGTCATCTAATAGCATGATTTCCCCATTGTATATAGACTTGCCATTAACACAGTACTTTTATTTAGTGTAAAAAAAACATAATTTGACCATTTAAAAGTCCACTCTCGGTGGAACTTCAAGTGAAAATAGGAAAAATGTTTTTAGAAAGGAAAGAAATACAGGCTCTAATTTATTATCTTTTATAACTAATTATGTGGGAGGTGGCTCTGAATTATATATTTTATTTAATATATTATTTTATTTTTATATTTTATTAGTTTATTTTACATATACACAGCTACCCCGACACTTTATATATATATATATTTGAATGTCTAAAACAAGTTAAGAACCTGGTTCCAGCTCAGAATTCCAAGATGTTTTAGAAGTTCAAATGTGAATACAGATGTACTTTTTATGTACTGTACTATTGTATGGTGGAGGCTTCTATCGCTCTTTCGCCCACCATATATTAAATGATTGTTGTGGTTAACTACCTACACATAAGGTCCACAAGCTGGGATCCCGCTCCACTTTGATGATAGCCAGTAAGCTTGAAACACCTGTACATGGATAGGATTCTCAGCTTGTGTATAATCCAACCTAGGCTTTGCATTAAAGCTGTGTTATGCAGCACGCATAAGCTTAAAGGAAGCCATGTTTGAAATGGGCTATGGGTTGAAGAGCGAGGCATTTGTGGGAACATTTGCATGCCCCTGCCCAGCTTCCCATAGTGCAATGTAATACTGTAATTTATTTCTCAAAATTATGAGCTGGGAGCAGGTTTTTTTTTACTTGCTTTAAGCATTGAAATGTGAACACAGGTGTACTATTTATGTTATATATATAGATATACACACACAGAAGACTATCAGTAATTAACCGTCACCTATGGCCCTACATTTTTACGGTATCTACCAACCCCCATAGGCTACAAGGATTGGTAGATTCCGGAATAATTTAGTTTCTAGTTGCTTGAGAGTTACTATTAATAGTGGTCTAGATTAGCTGCACATAGGATGCTCTGCTAAGTATATTAGTCAGTGAGGGCTGTTCTAGCAGCAGCAGCTTTCACTCCTCACTTATTCCTCACATACACACAGCTACGTTTGGCTGGAGGGTGCAGTGCTGACCCCAGGGAATGTAATACCAACACTGCACTGGCTTAGTCACTCATGCCTGTCTGCTTCCAGGTAAAACTGAATTGCAGAGACATACAGTGGATGAAATCTAGGTGCCTGTAATCATTGTGTGGTATGACAACCTGGCTCCTGGCATTTGTTGAGGCCCCAAAACTTTTACAGTATAGTATTCAATTTTTTTCTGGTTGCTTGAGACTTCTAGTTGCTTAGTACTGTCCCAGTGGGACACTCCATCCAAACCCTAAAAGTCAAAATACTCAGAGGAACATTTAAAAACATCCAGGAGAGAAAAGCATTTGAAATAAAGATGATTACATTATTCAACACTAAAAATACAGGACTTAATATGTACTTGGGTTTTTTAAAACATTATCACAATTTCATTTACATTTTTCTTATTATACCATAACAGACTTAGCACTCTTAGTGAGATGTTTGTCCAACAGGAAATATATCAATGTCTCATTTGAGATTGAATTTAAAAAAACTAAATTTTAAGGGGCCAACGAAAGCTCTTAATTTTAAAAGGGCAGATTTTAACGGTCTAAGGGCAGCAATACAACGTATAGACTGGGACAGAGAACTGATAGGTAAAAATACTCAACATAAATGGACAACATTTAAATCCTTACTAAATATACATACACATCGGCATATACCGTGTGGGAATAAAAGTAAAAGGAGTAAATCCCATCCAATGTGGCTTAACAATGATTTAAAGATCAAGATACGGAGTAAAAAACAGGCATTTAAATTATACAAACAAGGATGGACAGAGACTGCTTTACGGGAGTATAAGGAAATCAACAAGGCTTGCAAAAGGGCGATTAGACTGGCTAAAATAGAAAATGAAAAATTTATTGCAAAACAGACTAACTAACCCTAAAATATTTTTTAAGTATATTAATGGGAAGAAGGCGAGGAAGGAAGCTACAGGAACATTACAATGTGACACAGGCTGTCTGATAATTAGTGACAAGGAAAAGGCAGATGAGCTAAATAGGTTCTTTTCTTCTGTATACACAAGGGAGGTACCAGGGGTTGGGACACTGCAACATAATGGGGCTACACTACCTTTGCCAAATAATTGGTTAACATAGGAAGTAATCCAAAAGAGGTTGGAAAAAATAAATGTTAATAAAGCCCCGGGTCCTGATGGAATACATCCAAGGGTACTGAGGGAACTGGGTTCTGTAATAGCCAAACCATTATATTTAAATTTTCAAGATTCACTCAACACAGGGTCTTTATCAGATGACTGGAGACAAGCAGATGTGATACCTATATTTAAAAATTATTTAAAAAGGGAGCAAGAGCAAATCCGGGTAAATATATACCAGTGAGCCTCACTTCTGTAGTGGGGAAGCTTTTAGAAGGGTTAATAAGGGATAAAATACAAGAATGTGTCTATTTGAACAGGATTATTAGTAGGAGTCAACATGGATTTATGAGGGATAGGTCATGTCAAACAAATCTAATTAGTTTCTATGAGGAGGTTAGTAGGAACCTGGATCAAGGCAACTCAGTGGATGTAGTCTTTTTGGATTTTGCAAAGGCTTTTGATACAGTGCCACATGGAGACTATTGTGCAATCTAAGAGATACAGGAGTTGCAGTAAATATCTGCTCATGGATTGAGAGCTGGCTAAAAGACAGGAAGCAAAGGGTTGTGGTAAATGGAACATATTCCGATTGGACTAATGTGGTAAGTGGGGTTCCTCAGGGATCAGTATTAGGTCCTCTCCTTTTTAACATATGTATTAATGACTTAGAGGTAGGATTGGAGTGTGGTGTCTCCATTTTTTGCTGATGACACAAAGTTAGGGAAGGTAATTAAATCAGATAGTGATGTGCTTTCCCTCCAAAGGGATTTACATAAAATTGAGCAATGGGCATCTAAATGGCAGATGAGATTTAATACGAATAAATGTAAAGTTATGCATCTGGGAAGGAAAAATAGCCATGCAATTTATAATCTTAATGGAGCAAATCTAGGGGTAGCTGATATTGAAAGGGATTTTGGAGTGCTTGTGGACAACCACCTAGGTAACAGTTCTCAATGCCAAGCAGCAGCTGCAAAGGCAAATAAAATATTAGCATGTATTAAGAAGGGTATTTAAGCCAGGGAAGCAAATATAATTCTGCCACTATACAAATCTCTAGTATGCCCTCATTTGGAATACGGAGTACAATTGTGGGCACCACTACATAAAAAGGACATTTTAGAGCTGGAAAAGGTACAGAGGAGGGCAACAAAACTAATAATGGGAATGGAGCGGCTAAGTTATGAAGAAAGACTGACCAAATTTGCTTATTTTCTCTAGAACAAAGGCGTCTAAGAGGAGATATGATTACCTTATATACATACATCCAGGGTCAGTATAAAGATTTGTCAAGGGAGTTTTTTGTGCCAAGCGGTTTTCAACTGACAAGAGGACATCCCTTGAGGTTAGAAATAAAAAGATTCCACCTTAAAGAAAGAAAAGAGTTCTTCACAGTAAGGGTGGTTAATCTGTGGAATTCTCTACCAGAGGAGGTGGTGACAGCGGATTTGATAGATAACTTTAAAAGGGGACTGATGTTATTTCTGTTTAAAAAGGAAATTCAGGGTTATCATGGATAATTAGAGAGGCAGTATTGATCCAGGGAGAAGTCCGGTCGCTGGTGTCTGGGATCAGTAGGGAATTTTTTTTTTATACAACTAATTAATTGATAATCCGCATATTGCAGATCAGAGGAGATCTTAAAAGGTTGAACTTGATGGACTGAAAGTCTTTTTTCAACCTTAAATACTATGTAACTATGTAACTATGTAACTATGACTACAATGCTCTGTTTTTTCATGCATATATTGATGTATATGTGTGTATATGTTTCCTTTACTGTGTTGTGTTGATTCCCCCTATATGTATTTACATCTGCTGTTTTTATTCAAACTGAGGCTTCCATATCACTCTTCAGTTATATGGATAATTTTTTCACTTTTTGATATAGGGAATGGAATAGGGCTCTGAATATATATATATATATATATATATATATATATATATATATATATATATATATATATATATCACATATAATACTTGTCAAACTATGACACGTCACCAAAGACGTTCATTGCTTGCGAGACTTTAACGCGGAGCACTTAGGCAATGAGTGCTGAAGGTGCTCATCTCTGCGAGGCGAGCCGTTAACGCAGAGCACTTAGGCGATGAGCGCCTTTGGCTATCATCGCCTGAGAGCTTCGCATAGCGAGGCAAGCCGTTAACGCACTAAAACTTGCGGCACAAAGGAGATGAGAGCCAAAGGAGCTATCTCTTGCTCGCCTTTACATGCAATGAAACACGCAGGACTTGGCCACTAAACACTTTGTCAACTGCTTGCAGGCTGGCGATCCCACATTTACTAACGCGGGACTTAGGGAAAAAAATGTACGAGACTCAGGACAAATAGGAAAAATACAAAGTTAACGACCGAACCCCCGAAAACATAAAAACACAATAAATACACAAACAAATACAACAAAAACATCACACACAGCATGGGGGAACTGCAAGGATGTCCGGGAGGGAGGTGGAACGTGAATTTAAGTAGATTTTGATAAGTTTAGGCACTTGATCGGCTAAGTGAGAAAAAACATGGCCGCCCAAAAAAATGAAAACAAGTCAAAAAACACTGCCAACCACATAGCACTTTCACAGAAAAAATAAATAAATAAGAGATACGAAAAATACGAAATTAACGGCTGAACCGTAAAAACGAAAAAACAACAAAAAAAAAACAAAAAATTAAATAAAAATGTGACACAAAGCACGGGGGAACAGATGTCTGGGAGTGAGGTGGTACGCGAATTCAAGTAGATTTGGATGAGTTTCGCCACTCGAAAATAGCCCAAGCGAGAGAAAAAATTACTGCCAAACAATTATTGAAACGAGGCTACATCAACACGGACCACGCAAATCACTGCCAAATATAGAGCACTTTCACACAGGAACGTACGAACTACAAAATATGCTATTACAAATTAGGAAAAATGCTTGTGAGCCGCTTAACACATTAACGAATCATTGTAACGAATCTACAATGGCGCTTTACAGAACTAAACCAACGGCTTTACCTTGCGCACGCAGCCTATTTCTAATGCACAGTTGGGACATTCATTATACTTTATCATCAGGGCACCAACACTCAAACTGTACATTGTATGCTGTTGGAAAATACAAACAGATTGTTAGCTCTTCAGGCTATGGATTGCTGGATATATTAATTCAAAATAGGTAAAGTATATTAATGTATTCAGTAACTAATTCATTCATTATTAGTTAACTAAATATAGATAAATATATATATCTCTTTCTGATGAATGACGAAGATACTCAGAGGACCAAAATTACACTAGAGAAGAAGCTCGGAATGAGCGCCGAAGGTCCTCACAGTACAAAAAGCTTTACATTGTGTGTCAAACAGCATTCCCAGGACTTCAAATTTTATTGTCCCGTAATTTTTGATGGAATATATATATATATATATATATATATATATTCAGAGCCTTATTCCATTCCCTATATCAAAAAGTGCAAAAAGTGACTTTCCCTAGCTATTCTATTCAGCCATCACAGCATGATTGCAAGACAGATACCTCTGCAGACTACGGCAAGCCAGAGACACAAATTCAGGCAAGATTTTCCACTGATTTTCCCACATCGGGAATTGTATAAGTTGCTTGAGCTCCAAAAAGCTATTCAATTCCAAATCACTTAAAATAACTTGGCAATCGCGACTCCTAAAATCCCAAACAATATTATAAGTACTCTAGAGCACTGGCAAAGGCATAAAAATGCCTTTGTGGCTCCTTCCCCTCTCACCACTTACTACGATTTGCCCCCTTCCCCACTCAAAAACTTTCTCTCTATCCCAAGTAAACTCATCTACCTTGATCAACCGTTGCAGCATCTGGGTAAATTTTAGGTGCAATGGGGGTCCTTGGAGGCAACCATGAAACCCTCAATGCACCGGATGGACTACAAAGACCTGAGTCACATGTCTTGGGCCATTGCAGGACTATTTTATGACGACCCCAGCACATTCTGGAGTTAGTTACACTGTTACATAGTAATTGAGATTGATAAAAGACTTTTAGTCGATCAAATTAAACATTTTAGACCTCCTCTGATACCTATAATCTGTGGATTAATTGTTAATTATTTTTTAATTGTGAATTTATCCAGAGGAAAGCAAACGCAAAAAGACCTTGAAACATTGCCAATTGTCTCAAAGGGGGAAAAAGTAAAATTCCTTCCTGACCCCAGAAACTGGTAATCAGATTACTCTCTGGATCAATACGCCTCCTTCTCTAGATATCCAAGATAACCCTGAATGCCCTTTTTATTCAAAAATACATCCAACCCCTGGTTTAAAGTTATCTATGGAATCCGCTGTCACAATTGTACATGAATTATTCCTCCTGCTTATGACTGTACTTTCCTCACTACTCTTATTATGCATTTGTCAGTATGTGTTATAAAATCACAGCACATCCAAAGATAAAAATACCTTGCATTACTCAAATGTTCCCTTACAACTTGGGATTTTCCATAATATATCATGTATATCTCATTCTCATCACAAGCTAATGGCTGTTTATGTAAGTATCATATTATTTGATGTGCTGAATATTGCCAATAAATTATAAATATATACAGCAGAACTGCAGAGTCTTGATGCCTTTTCACAAATAAAACATGGTAATACTAATGATAACTGGAGGGTGAAGGCAGCTTGTTACACATACTGAATAAATTAATTGAAGGCTTCGGGCTTTTTGAAACTGAAAATCCGGACTGAAATTTGAAGACTGAGTATGAATGATGAAGTGTAAGGAAATCTAAAAGGGATATGGAAGGTTCCTGGATTTTGGTAGGTATATACACAGCCCAGTCACATTATTATGACCACAGATGACATCACGAGTTTGGGAAGGGTATCTGGAGCCGTGCAGACTGCAGCGCATTTGACAGCTGATGAAGAGTATGTGGTGGAGGATCCATACAGCAAACATGGTGATCAAGGTGGTCCCAGAAGTGTTTGATGAGGTTTAAGCCTTGGGAATTTTGAGAGAGAAGTACTTGGAAGTCTTTGTCGTTCTCCTCCAACCACTCCCGGACAAATCTGGCCATATGACAAGTTGCATTGTCCTGCTGGAAGATCCTACGCGCTCCAGGAAAGACAGTCAACATATATGAGTGTACTTGATCTGCAAAGATGGATTGATAACCCTATCAGTTGAGAATGCCTTCCAGAGGAATAAGTGGACCCAGACAATGCCAAGAAAACATTCCCCCGACCATAACGCTGCTGCCACCATCTTGTGTTCTTCCAACAATAGTTGCAGAGTGTTTGTTCTCTGAGATTTTCGCGTCTGACACGCCAACATCTGTCCAGTAGATGGAGCAGAAAACTGGACTCATCAGAGAAGGCAACCCTCGACAGCATGGGTGCAGTGACTAGCTGTTTGCTTTGGAGCCCCATAAGCAACAGGGTTTGCGGTACTGTCATTTTAGACACGTTTGGTAGCTCCCTGATCTGTTTGGACTGTGAGTTGCTCAGCTGTAACCTCACACAATGACATAAATGGCACGAGGTGCTCCTCAGTTTCGATACGTTTATTCTCAATGGTTCCATTTGTCCAAACACAATACACTTTAAGTGGGTCTGCCCACTCCAGCATATTGGAGCCATAGACTATTTAGGGCAGGACATGCAGTGTAATGTCCTAGCTGATAAGGGACCCCATCTCAGCAGAATTTTGCAGCATGTTGCTGAGAGATGGTCACTGATTGGTTGATATGAGACACGTTTGTGTCTTCGTGAGCTGCAGAAGGCAGACAATATTTAAATTTTTCCCTCTTTCTGACAATAATGTGCTATTTTATAATCAGGAAGGTACCATGGCTCCTGGTGGGGGTAGGCACTAAATAATTGATGTACAAGTGCCCATACATGAGAGGGCCCTTAATGCTCCCGATTTCTGGCACACATGCAGAATTTAAATTGCATTTATATTCAACAAATTATGACATTTTCATGTAATATCTGTTAAATACTACAATTATGTTTTCACTATATGATTATGTTATGTCATTAACATATTACATTATCCCCTACAGTATATTGATGTTACTTTGTATACAGAATACCTTATTATAATGCCCGAGGTGTGGTGTTACTGGCTGTCAGCCTTCAGCGTATGTTGTTTAATCTCTATGTTTTAATTAGTGTGACTGCATGCTGGTGTTTATCACTGTGTGCTGCATCTGTGGGTGGGATTGTGTCTATGTTGCTTTGCTGTATTTATTATTTTTTTCTTCTAACCCACAGGAGATCAGACTTCATGCACCAGTTTCCACTTATTTATATCTTTGCTTATGAGGATTTATCTATAGCGCTCACTCTCTATGGTGAGCAGACAAGCTTTTGCCAATTGCTCCATTCTGCAGTCTCTTAATAGTGACAATTAAAGATATATAGAAGTTTCATGGATTATGAATGCATCTGATAGTATGGAAACAGTGTTTGAAAAAATGTTTTGCATGAAAAAAAATCCCAAAATAAACATCGATAAACTTACTGAAAAGTTAGCAATTTTCTTCAGTTTTCTGGCAGTTGATTTTGAGTAGGAATACCTCTGAAAATCCAAGCTAAATTAGCATAAAATTAATAATTTGTTTTGGCCAATCAGAGGCAGCTACAGCTTTGTTGCAAAGTCTGGGGATCAGTCCCTTCAGTGAAGCAAAATGGGATGTGTAGTCTTTTGTTTCAGACATTACTGCCCTGGATCTCTGATGTTGGCTTGAAGGTTAGTGTAGGGTTAAAATGTACTTGAATGCAGTGTTTCTATTGAGTAGTACCAGGTGCCCATGTAAGTATCCGTGGGGGTGTGGAAGCAAAATTATTTATTAAATAAAACACATCTGTATGTGTATAGAATGACTCAATGTAATTTATGTTTCTGATATGAGCAGCCTGTGTAAGATTAGAAAAAAAGTTGCACACAGGGAAACTTCCATATACCCTTAATAATAAAATGTTGTACTTATGAAAGCACTGTTCATACATCCTTATAGGCAAACATATTGTTGCATTAAGAGTCTACATTGAGAACATAGAGAATGTACATTGTATAAGAAAATATATTGTTGCATCAAATATATTGTTGTAGCTAAGTGTTTTTTCCACTCATCTAATATAGAGAGAGGGTGAGCGGTATTTGACAAATCATCACAAGGAAATATATTGTGCATACTATTAATAATAAAAGATTACTTCAATAGAGGGTTCCCCATCGAGCACGATGGATACGCTGCCATAAGTATAAATATGGTTCATATTCTATCTAGTTGGCCTTTTCCAATTGCAATAAATCACTTTTGGGCCATTGTCGTTTAGTTTGGCTCTTACAGTATTTAGAAATTGCTTAAGTGTTTTAGAACTGTAGAACTGTAGAGACTATTTAAAATTTTCATTTTAAAGCATTTTGGTTGTATATCAAAGTTCTATAATTTAATTCCCTTACTTATTCCTTTACATTTTGTTATACACAGGGTTTATGTGAGCCACATTCTCTGCAGAGCTCTCTTTCGCCATGAGGACTGAGAGAGTTAACTCTCCTGAGCAAGTTAATTAGCTGCACCTGAGCAGAGAAAACTTAAACACTGCTAGTGGAGTTTGGGTGGGGATGGTAACTTGCAGTCTTATTAAATTGCAATTCGGCAAATTCTAAAGGGCTCTATATAAGCACAGAGCATTTTTTTTACAGAAGTTTTTAGTTAGTGAAGACCTTGCTTTTGGATGGAAGTTCACTGACTAAAACCTTCTGTAAAATAAATATGCTATGTGCTTATATAGAGCCCTATAGAATTTGCCGAATTGCAATTTAATAAGGCTGTAAGTGTATGCTCAGTCTGTATTGGAGAGAGAAACCCATAAAGTTGTTTACTGAAGCTGGGAAAATGCCATCAGTGTGAAGCTGAGGAGAGATCTGAAGCAGAATGAAAACCTGGACTTCTAAAGGATACAGGCCAGTGATTATGTTTATTTGCACTTTATTTTTATTAAGACAAACCGCAAAATTTGTAACATTACATCATAGTAAAATCAAAAAGTACATATTAAGTGAAAGCATTTAAATCAAACATGAAATATATTAACGATAAGATTAAAACAAGTTATGATGTACTTTGTATTAATGACTTTTACAAAGATTATGAGGTCCATCTTTTGTCTTTTTTTTATTATTTTTCTAGTATTTACCTCTCAGCTTTACGTTAAATATCTAAAAAAAAACAAATAAATCCAAGCTGGAATTTATGGCGGGGTATAAGAAAATGGTATATAGTGGTTGCTGAGCTAAAAAAAAAAAAGTTCTATTTTCTCACTTTAATGAGAGGTAGTAAACATAATTAAACATAATTAAATAAAATCAAACAATACAAAACAATTATAAACGTATGGTCCTAAACTTATAGGGCCTCATTCTATTATCGGCTGTAGGAGATGCGGGGCCGCAAGGACCGGCCGCAAGCTATTCTGCTATTCTATTCCCTTGCGGCCGCACGCGCCGGAGGCAAGCCTTTGATCTTAAACGGCCGCAAGAGTTTCGGCCGCAAGCAAATCCCAGTTGCTATTCAATTGCTCCGGGAACCCTCTCTGCAAGGCAAAAACCGAGCCGCAGCTTACTTGCAGCAAAAAGGTCCCGCAAGCACACAATTTAGCACATAATAAAGCCATTATATTGCCATCCTGCACTCTGTGGAGACTATAAAGTGATTGTAGGTGTTAGCATTCATAGCACAACATTCCCCAACACTCAAATCCGTAAATAATTTTTATTTTATTTTATGTCAAATATCCGTGGAAAAAGTCCAGAGGGCTTGGAGCACCTCAGACCCGCCCACGCTGCGGCCGAAAAATAAACAGTTAATGAAATCTCGGATTTGGGCTGATGTGCAAGCTTGAGAGGGGGTTGCTATTAATCCTCATGTCCCCCATTATGATCCCTAGCATTTACAAAATGACTAAGTTTGTAATAATTGTAGTGTTCCTGGAGGGGAAGGTCGTATTCATCTCTGAGTTCTCCAAATGTAATGAGGCAGCCATCTCATAGCCAGGATCCTAACCTGTTTAAGTTGTTTGAATTCCACCAACGTTGAGATGTAACTGACATATCATTTGGGTTTAGAGGGTGGGTGAGTAAGGGGGTTAGTTGAGATGAGTTCGGAAATTGTGTGGAGTAACAGAGTGACGACTTCCAGCAAGTTAGCATATTTCTAATAATGGGTTTCAACACATTTTTTAATGGAAGGAGGAATTTGTTTAGCCAAATGAGTTTATCCCACTTAAAGAGATACATATAATGATATTCAATAAAGAGCCAGGTGAGTTGATGTTGCTTAGAGTGGGCTATAGGAAGGAATGAGAGTTGGGCTGCTTTATAATATAGTTTTAAGTCTGGACAAGAGAGGCCCCCTTTAGATTTATGTCTAAACATAATGTGTCTGGAGATTCGGGAGGGGCCATTTCTCAAGATGAACCAAAATATTGATCTTTGAAACTGGGCCAGTTCTTTCATATTGACTGTGATAGGTAGAGCCCTGAAGAGATACATTAGTCTAGGGAGGATTTTCATTTTTACTGAGTTAATTCTCCCCAACCAAGATAGGGTAAACCTAGAACATTTATTTAAGTCGGCGCACAGGGTGGTTTATAGTGTTGAGAAATTGGCTTTGTATAGGTCCTTTAAATTGGAAGTTAAGTGTATCCCTAAGTATCTAATGTATTCGGGGGACCACTTGAGTCTGAACTTGTTGCTAATAGTTTCTTTCTTAGTCTGAGGAATGTCTATCGCTAAGGCCTTGGTTTTCTCCAAGTTTATTTTACAAGCCTGATATTTTGCTAAAGTCATTAAGAATTTGTCATAATGCTGGTATGGAGAGAGAAAGTTCTGTGAGGGTACAAAGTAGATCGTCAGCAAATAGTGATAATTTAAAGTGTTGTAGTCCTATTTGTACACCTTGAACTTCTGTATTTGAAAGTATTGCTTGCGCTATAGGTTCCATAGCTATGGCAAATAGAAGGGGTGAAAGGGAACAGCCCTGCCTTGATCCTTTTTAAATTTTTATAATTTTGCTTTTGAACCCAAATTTAGCAAGAGAAGCTTGGAGATAGGGCCATTCAAAAGAATCAAAGGCTTTTTCGATATCTAGGGATAGTAAACAAGTTAAACAAGTTGGAGTTTTGTTTTTACTAGTATTATAAATCAAATTAAGGACCTTTCTGATATTGTCTCCCATCTATCTAGCTGGGAGAAATCCAGTTTGGTCGTTGTCTATAAGTTTGGGGAGGAAGACAGAAATTCTGTTCAACATTATTTTTGCCAAAAATTTAATATCACTATTTAGTAGGGAAATTGGCCTGTAGTTTTTAGCTTCCAATGGATCCCGGTCTTCTTTGGGAAAGAAGACAATTTCAGCTAAATTGAGTTTCGGGGTATCGGGTGACCTGCTAGGATTGAGTTGAAAAGAGTTGTGGTCAATACATTTTTTATAATATAAATTAAAAACTCAGTCAGGGCCTGGGGATTTTCCTGTTTTCAAATGTTGAATGACCTCCCTGACTTCTGCTAATTAGATTTCCACATTTAGGGAGTTTACGTCTTCACATGAAAGAGAGGTAAGGTCAATAGATTGCATAAATGTTTGTAGTTTATGATTTTCTAGTTTTTGGGGGTAGAATATAAAAATGTGTCTTAGATTTTAGAGGGATTGGCTGTTATGTGCCAAGATGAAGTCTTAATTTGATAGATTCTAGATTGCAATTGTTTATTTATTTATTTTTTGCTGGAATGGAGATTGGTTTATTGACCTTATTGTAAAATTTTTGTTGCGTCCACCACTTTTTCCATTTTTTCTGAAAGTAGAAGGTCTAATTCTGCCCTAATTTTGTCTATTTGGGTTCTATTGAGCTTTGTGGGGTTAATCTGGTTGATTTGTTCTAGACTTTTTAAATCTTTCTTTAATTCTGTTTCGCGTAATTTACGCTGTTTCTTATAGTTAGCCACTGCTTTAATACAAAAGCCCCTAATGAAGGCCTTGTGGGATGCCCAAATCCACCCAATCTCTGTGTCCTGGCTAAGATGAGTGTTAAAGTAGGTCTTGTGTTAATAGGTCCCTAATGGTTGGTTTAGACAACAGCATATCGTTGATTCTCCATGTAGGAGGGGTTCTAAAAATGGTTGGGTGTCTAGTGAAAGCAGAACCATAGAATGGTTGGACCATGTGCAGGGTACAATATCACAATGCTTCACTTGGTCTAATAAGGAAAAGTCTAATAATAGTCTAATCTAGAATATGATCCATGTGGGAAGGAGTAAAAGGAATATTCTTTCTTTTTTAGGTGTCGTTCCCTCTAACTATCAACAAGATTTGAATTGTCTAGAAGAGATTTGATATGTTTCAATTTCTTAGAATAGTGATGTTCCTTGCCACCCTTAGACCTATCCATTTGAGGATCTAGAATTAAGTTTAGGTCCCCACCTAGAATAATTTTCCCACAATCCATTTTCCCTAGTAATTTAAGTAGGTTAATTAGCAGTTGTGAGGGGCTTGTGTCGGAGCATATAGAGAAATTAAGGTATACTATTTTCCCGTAAGGATGATATAGTCCCCTGTTGGGTCTATTTTTTTTTCTTCAAAAGTGAATGGTAAATCCTTGTGAAGTAATATGGCCAACCTGCTTTTGCTTTTTTAGAGGCACGCACAGTCACTTAGAAGGTAGGATATCATTTAGGAAGGTATTTGGGAATGGTGTTTTGGTTTAAAATGGGTTTCTTGCATGAAAATTACAGATGGATAATGGTCTTTGTACGTTTTAAAAGCCTTTTGTGGGGAGAATTTTGGCCCTTGACATTATGTGTCAAGAACACTAGGTCTGTGTTATTCATCTATAAATAAACATTTGTTTGTCTGTAATAGCATCAACTTTAGATTCCAGAGAGTGTTTTTTTTTTTTTTAGTTATTCTGTCTCTCACTATTAAAATACACTTACCATTAAAATTATAGACTGATCATTTCTTTGTTAATGGACAAATGCTCAAAATCAGCAGGGGATCAAATACTTTTTTCCCTCACTGTATATCCCTTTCTTCCCTGTGTAACTAAAACTCTGTAGCTTACCTGCTCCTGCCATGATACTGTGCATACATGTGAGTTGATTCATTGAATTTCTGCGTTGTTGATATATATTTATACATTTTATTTTCATATCACCAACAACTTAAGTAAACACTTTTAACAAGACATGATGTTTTAGGGTTATTAACTCAATATATTATTTTCAATTGTAATTAGAATTGGAAATGTGTGCTAACATGAACAACATGTAAGCACATTAATTCAAGATATATCTTAACAACAACTCGTGTGTTATTGTCCCAGCCTGAACAGTTATCATTAGTGTGGTAATGTCAGGAAGAAGGCATGAATATTACATAATTATGGCACACTTAATGCAAATGTTTGGTGATGTGTGCAACAATATGGGAACTGGTGTTACATAATAATGATATTAATATAAGATTTAACATGGAATGTGTAAACACTTGGCCATAACAACATCAATTATGATAAACCTGAGATTCGCAAAAAGTAAACCAAGGAGTCCAGTAATCACACACATAAAGACATAGGTATAGAGACATGTCTAACGATCAATCAGGATTTATATATTATGCTGTAATTCATATGTCATCATTATATACATGCATATGATCACTAAATGAAACTATTATAAAATAATGCACATACAGAGTGTTACTATATGTAGAACCTGAGAAATTGGAATAAGATGGTCAAAAGTTAAAAAAAGAACAAAAGGAGACAAGAAATCTAGGAAGATATGTATAGTACAGTGTTTTATACTGTTACTGTTACCAACTAATCTAATGTTTATCTATAAGCAGTGGTAACCATAATGAATCGAACATCTAACATGACCAATATTAATGATGTGGTATCTCACAAGGAATGCTTAGCTGTAAACACATTCAGTGTGCCAAGTGCGCTATCACTATCTCTTCATGATATTGATGCGCCACAGTGATATCACATTTCATAGGTATACAGGTGTTATCAGATGATAGCTGATTATAATGATAGCGAGGGCCGCACGCGTGATGACGAGTGACAGCTATAATAAACAAGAAGAGGGGTTGGACGGACAAGCGCAAAGCCAAACCAATCCTGTACATCAAGGTTTATTATAGCAAATAATTAAAACCATTAGACTCACATTCAATATGATATCAATTCACGTTATTTATGAGATGTCACAGATATTGTACTGTTGTCCTTATGTTGCTTGCTGTTTTTAATCTAGACGGTCCAATGTTTAGTGTCTCAATAGTCCAATATCCAAAATATCAATTGTTACAGGGATACTTTTACAATTAAAGATAGAAAACAAATAATAGAAACTTCTTAGTGCTTCAGTGTCCACACAAAGATCCAGACCTCAATCCCCAGATTGAGACATCTATTGTTGAGGTTAGCAAGCCTCACATAAGATGCTCCAATATCAGTGAGTTTAGGGTCAGCATAAATGACAATTCATTTAATGGTTGCTCTAATCTTATAATGGTGGATCTAATTGAGACCCATCTATGGAGCCTCTCACATCAGGAAAAAATAGGACCAATATGGTGAAAATAGGTAAAATAGCAGCAACAATAAAATAAATAATGTAATTATAATAAAAGATACAAAGAACAAATTGGATCCTACCAGACGCGTTTCTGCAAGGTCTTGGCCTTTCTCAATGGTGATCTTGAAAAAAAAATCACTTGGGGAGCGCTATAGACATAGCAATCAACCCTTTTGGGAAGTTGCTTTTACTTATTTGACAACTATAGTAGTTGATTGTGACGTGTAAACATGTACCCATTATTATTGATGGCAAATGGGGGTCAATGTCTGTAAATTACATCAGACACATTAATTTGCAGTCAGAATGTTAAGAGGATGACATGCTTTAGTAACGCATGTATACGTGCAGGTTTAGTAAGAATATGTTAATAGGACTATGCATGTCAACAGCCATTTTAGCATTGGTACTAATTGAACATAACAGTCATGTTATTTTACACAATAATAATATATGTATATATGGCTTTGTGAGATCAATCTTGATGAGGGATGTTATTTTATAAGGGCTGATAACTAATGTGTAAACATATTACTTACATTATGTGGTTACGCTACTTGCAGGAAAGGAATATCAGTTTGATCAGTAAAAGATATAATTAAATCCAAAATGGGAACTGCACCATCTCTTCTCAACTCTTTCCATTGGTTCCTATGGCTGTTTCAGAGCTGGCAATTTTATTTTATTGTGTTTAATGCTGTATTTTGTGAGCTTGTCGTGTATTGTGACAGACACATTGTAATGACAAGAGCATGGTTTACGGATGTTGACTGAGTGTCATAATATTGGGAGTGAAATGCTATGAAAAGTGTGTAACTTAACTTATGTATAGCGCTACGGAATATGTTGTTGCGTTACAAATAAACAATAATAATCGACATGGAACATAAAGAAAAAAATCTCCCGCAGACATTTGTACAGTATAAAGCAAATTACACTGATCTAATAGAATAGGGCTCTTAGAAGACCTAGGTGGTGTAAGTTACTGTGTGAAATATGTCTGACACTTAAGGCCATATTCAATTAGAAGCCCGCAATTCGATCGCAGACAGCCGAATGTCTGCAAGTGAGTTGCGGGCTCCTGTTGGTCTCCTACTGTGATGCTATTCAATTGCTCAAGGCCGCAAGTTACTAGCCCCAAGCCAAAACCGTAAACAATGCACTGGGTCATAGCAGTTCAGGGCGGGAATCTGATCAATTCAGCAAGCCATAACCGCCTATTTCGAATCAGCCAATAGAAAATGAGACTGTCATTAATACGGCAGTACAACATGGAGGTTACACATCAATTAGGTTTGGGGGTCCAATATGCAATCAGATTCGCAAATCCCGAAAATAAAGAATTATGAAAATGAATGCCAATACGGTTCTAGTCTATATAGGTGGTCTGATATGTATTAACTCATTCATACCCGAGATCGATTTAACCCCAAAATGACACATAAAAATAATTCTTATTTCCTGACGATTTGTGAGTTTGTGTCTGTTGTGCAATTAATTCTAAAGTCTGTCATGGCTTTCCCCATTATTTACAGTGCAGTAGTGATTTTTTATTTGCATTTAAATTGCTACAAATAGGTGTTTATCCCCCTTGGGTGTCCTCTTTAGCACTCGTAGGATTTTCACCATCATTTGCCGTTTACAGGTGTGAAAACATTTGGGGGCTTGGGGAAATTGAGCAATTAAATAGCCATTTGCAATTTTAGCCTTGCGAAAGTGAAAAATCAAAGGCTTCCGGAAGCTGTAATTTGCGAGATTAACCAACGCCATTTTTTCAAGCCCGTAACTCGGAAGTCGATTGGAACTTGCAAAAAGAAGAATTGAATAGCAAAGTTGCTTGCAACCTCACATACAGGCTTCCGGATCTCCCGAAACCTCAATTGAATGAGGCCCTTACTTTGTGACCTATTGACATTAATCACAGAATTATTTGTATTTATATATCCAGTTTTTTATGTTTTTATTTATATAGGGCCAACATATTCCATAGTGCTTAGGTACAGTAAATCATTGAATGACAGCATGTAATCTGACAGACAGATACAAAAGCAATTGACAACCCTGCCCTTGAGCTAACAATCACATATATGACACTTTTATACAAACAGCTTTTCAAGATTGAGAGCTTGCAAGAAAATAATAAAACAAAAGGTGAAGGAATTAAAAGAGAAAATCAAGGGCTTAACCTGGTAGCCAGGGAGCTTGAGAATCTTGGAGTCAAGAGTAAGTATGTGATCCAAGTATGAAGAAAAATATATATATTTCTAAAGTTTATGTGGGTTAAAGTGAAAATAATTGCAGAAAATTGTGGAAAAAGTTTGGAACAATAGTAGAAGGTTATTTATTGATTGTGTCTAAGTTGTAGCAGCTATGCGAAGTGGAGGTGATAGTGCAGATACCTGTACTCTAAAGCAGCAAAAATCATGGGTGAGTGTGTGAGGCCAAGTATCTGGTTGTTAAGGAAACTTATTTGAATAAGGAAGCATAATAAGAATTCAAGGTTTTGGCGGCTTTAGGAGTAAGAGATGGAGGAGGTAAAACAAAGAGAGGCCGTTGTATATAAGTCAGACAAAGAGAAAGGCTACAAACGTTAGCCAACTAGTCAAAATATACAAAGTCTATGGTTATATAAAGTCTAGGATTAAATATGAAATGCACTGCAGTATCAGATATGAGCACCTTGTAGATTAATGTCCAGGATCAATTTATGGGCAGTAGAGGATATGGTATGTGTGGGAGGCATAGGACCATGTAGACCCAGTGTCTAGGATGAATTATTAGGAGGCAGAGGATACGTGTGAGGTTCAGGGTCTTACATTACTTCACTGTTTTGTTAATCTGAAGTTGGATGAAGTGAAAGGAAAAAATATATATTTAAAACTATTTTTTAGAAATAGAAAACAAAAAATTGGCATGTGCGTATGTATTCACCCCCTTTGGTATAAAGCCCATAAAAAGCTCTGGTGCAACCAATTACCTTCAGAAGTTACATAATTCGTTACATAATTAGTGAAATGATGTCCACCTGTGTGCAATCTAGGTGTCACATGATCTGTCATTACATATACACAACTTTTTTGAAAGGCCCCAGAGGCTGCAACAACTAAGCAAGAGGCACCACTAACCAAACACTGCCATGAAGACCAAGGAACTCTCCAAACAAATATGGGACCATATTGTTGAGAAGTACAAGTCAGGGTTAGGTTGATCCCCAGGAGCACCATCAAATCTATCATAACCAAATGGAAAGAACATGGCACAACAGCAAACCTACCAAGAGACGGCCGCCCACCAAAACACACGGACCGGGCAAGGAGGGCATTAATCAGAGAGGCAGCACAGAGACCTAAGGTAACCCTGGAGGAGCTGCAGAGTTCCACAGCAGAGACTGGAGTATCTATACATAGGACGACAATAAGCCGTACGCTCCATAGAGTTGGGCTTTATGGCAGAGGGGCCAGAAGAAAGCCATTACTTTCAGCAAAAAACTAAATGTCACCTTTTAAGTTTGCGAAAAGGCATGTGGGAGACTCCCAAAATGTATGGAGGAAGGTGCTCTGGTCTGATAAGACTAAAATTGAACTTTTCGGCCATCAAAGAAAACGCTATGTCTGGCGCAAACCCAACACATCACATCACCAAAAGAGCACCATCCCACCATTTTCAGCAGCCAGGAATGGGAAACTGTTCGGAGTTGAGGGAAAGATGGATGGTGCTAAATACAGGGATATTCTTGAGCAAAACTTGTACAACTCTGTGCGTGATTTGAGACTAGGACGGAGGTTCACCTTCCAGCAGGACAATGACCCCAAACACACTGCTAAAGCAACACTTGAGTGGTTTAAGGGGAAACATGTAAATGTGTTGTAATGGCCGAGTCACAGCCCAGACCTCAATCCAATAGAAAATCTGTGGTCAGACTTAAACATTGCTGTTCACAAGTGCAAACCTTCCAACTTGATGGAGCTGGAGCAGTTTTGACTTTTCCTGTTATTTTGTCCTATTTGTTGTTTGCTTCACAATAAAAAACAAACATCTTCTAAGTTGTGAGCATGTTCTGTAAATTAAATGATGCAAATCCTCAAACAATCCATATTAATTCCAAGTGGTTAGGCAACAAAACAGGAAAAATGCCAAGGGGGTTGAATAATTTTGCAAGGCACTGTATAAGAAGAGTATAATATCTGAACTGTATTCAGTAACCTACTGATCATATGCTATACCATATAGCAGAAATATTATTTTTTTGTGTTTTAATATGTCAACCTCAGGGTATGTGGAGCTGTGCACTCCACTTACATCAGAATAAAATATACATATATTATATCAATTTAAAACAAATACTCAACTGTTGTACTTTTAAAAGATGTAATTTTAAATGCATGAGAGAAAAATATTGGGGTTTTATATTCTTTTAATGTTAGTATGAAAATTGTTTGCAATATACTTTTTATGTATTTCTTGCTATATTACAGACATACTGAAATCTGCAAAGATATTCAAGGCTTGTTTGGAACAGAACCATTTACAGTGGATTAGGAATTACTTTCTGCTCAATATGTTATCCTTGTTATTGCATTTGCAATCTCCGGCATTTTAACTCTACAGTACATTCAAACAGGAATTAGAGATTAGCATTAGTATTAACTTAGCATGGGGTAGAGATCGTGATTATTAATTTATTCAGGTTTCTCAGAGCACATATTTATATGTGGGTCAAGTGCCTTTTCGCTACAACAATCCACTGTTTTCTGAGCGCGGATTCGTGTAACGATCAATTCTGTGCACAGCAAGAGCAGGTTTGGGCTCAAATTTCAAGCATCTGATGTGTGAATTCATTTGGAAAATGTTAAGGAGACTTAAAGTCTATAAACAAATCATGTAATAATCCTGAGACCATGCTCAGACTTCGAATGTACATGATCTTATTAATTATGTAGGATTCAGAAAAAGATCAGATATAAAGTGCTGTGGAAAGGTCCCATTTATTGCAATAAACAAAAGTACTAATAGAAATAAATAAATATAAAAATAATTATAATTATTATTCTAACTTTCAGCCTTATTAAGTTCCGCCAACGTTAAAACTCGTAGCCCGTAATGGAGCCTGCTAGACTTATGGCTTTTAAATTCGCCTTGTACAGCTACCCGGAGCTAGGTGGAAAAACCCGACGGAATGTCAGAATCGGAACTCCGCAAATACTTTGTTCTGTCAAGCCCGTAAATGTTATGTTCGCAAATCGATATTAAATTGCTACAAATCCATTGGCTTTCAAACCTGTAACACACAAATGGAGCCAAAAAGTCTACTGGTACTAGGAAAGACCCGCAAGGGGGTTAAAGTCCTATCTGTAGCACTGTAAAGGCAAATATAAACACACTACTGTACTTAAAATTAAAGGGAAAGTGATGTTAGTTCTTAAAATTAATAGCACAACATTCTCAAGCTCTTAAATCTGCAATATAAAATACTTTTTTTAATGTTTAATGTCCGTGTTATATTAATCCCGCAATCAATGTGTTAATACATATAATGGAACTTGCATAGACTAGAATATCATATTTACTGATTTATTAATATTGCATTATTTCTGGAATGCGGGTCTGATCGTAACTCGTAAGTGAAACCTGTAATGGTTTGATATCTAACCTCCATTTTTCAGTGACTTAATGATGACGATATCTTTTACCATTGGCTCCGTCTAAACCCGTAACTACTGGTTTGACTAATTGATCACGTTAACGGCCACACATGCAACGTGCGGGTGTACCGGTGTTGCTAGGACTTAAATTTAATATGGCCCTTTGATTGAAAATGTTATGTAATTGAGCTTGAAGTTGGATCCTAGTTGTGATGATACACCTTAAGAGGATGCCCAGTTGGTTTAAAAAAGAAAAACAGAAAGATGTTAACACTTAAAAGTCTCAGTAACTAATAACTGATTGAGAATACTCGACTTTCTTAGGGCACCATATAATTGTAATTATCTCCAAATTGAACATAGAGTTTAAACTACTATTAATTAATGTTTAAAAATACGATTTGTGAACGGATTCACAATCCACCCATGTAGAAATCAATAAAAATCATTAAGGCAACTGTTCTAGTCCATGCAAACTCAATGATATATATTAACCCATTGAATCCCAGGATCCATATAACACCGAAATAAAACATAAACAAATATTTTTTATTGCAGATTTGCAAGCTTGTACAATTAATTATAATGTCTTTCATTGCTTTCCCAGTATTTGTAAGTACAGTAGCGTGTGTTTATTTGCTTTTGCAGTGTTACAAACCTGTGTTTAACCCACTTGCGGTCCTATCTAGTATTTGTATAATTTTTTTTATATATTTGCCAACACTATTGAGGGATACATGAATTTCTGTAATTGAATATCGATTTTCCGTCTTTAGCACTGGTAACATTTGCAGGTTTGAAACATCAAAGGATGAGATAGGACGAAGTTATGGTTTTGCCAACCTCGTTGATTTTGAGCCCTCTAAATAGCAACTGGAATGCGAGTAGCTAAATGTAGCCAATTAAATATCAGTAACGAACAGCATTACGGGCTCATGTAATTGCGATTTGAAAAATTAAATAGGGCCCTTAATCTCCTACTGTAAGAGTTAATTGATCATGTGATATGAAATAAAAAATATTAAATAATGATGCAGTATTGCCATTTGGCAAGGACTAAAGTCTAGATCAGGAGGAAATCAACAATTTTTTTTACAAAAGTCCCCAAGGCCCGAATACACTTAAAAAATTAAGTCAAGGTCAAATTTGATATTTCTTTATAAACGATACTCCAATCTATTTATGGCTGATCTAGCAGAGACTTTCTTATTTGTATCCATTCACAAACCATAGAGATACTACTGTAACCTAGATGTTCTGTTCATCATATGGACAAAAGGAGAAATTAAACTCAGAGAATTCATCTACAAAATGTAAAATTTACTTCTCTGCAGAACATGTGAACTTTCCGGACACTACCATATCCATCACCAATGGCACACTCCACTCATCCATAGAAAACCCACAGACAGATGTAGATGCCTTCATGGCTCCAGTTTCCATCCCTCCCACATTAAACAAGCCATCATCCATAGCTAAGCATAATACAATATGAAATAGCTTGTTATAGTGGAGAAACCAGTCAAAAAGTGCACATTCTTCAACACTAAAGATGCAGGACTTAACATGGACTTGGGTTTTCGAACACATTATAACAACTGCCTCAGTTAGTCTCATGTTTATGACAAGCTTGTCACTATTAGTGAACTCTGACTACAGTGCTCTGTTTTTTCATGTATATATTGATGTATATGTGTATGTAGTATGTGTATATATGTTTCCTATACTATGTTGTATTTATTCCCCTTATATGTATTTACCTGATTCTGTCTCAGCTCTATCTGCATCTGCTGTTTATATACAAACTGAGGATCCATCTCATGTCAGTGTTGCATCAGACTTGATAAAGAGAGGTCAGAACTCTCAAAAGCTTGTAATATAAATAAGGTGTTTGTACTATACAAAAGGAATCACAATATACTGAAAAATCTAGATTATTAATCTAGATTACTGGACATTCACAGCTGCTTTGCTCCTCAATATATATACTGTACATACAAATATTTTAATAATGAAGAGTAGATATTAAAAAATGAAAAGGGGAAATGCAGAACAAGTACTCATCACATCCTGAAGGGTCAAGGGCTACTTAATATTATATAGAAAAAAAATATATATGTATATAAAGTATGTAATATGTAATACTAGCGACTTGCTCGTCAAAAATGATGGGGCAATAAAAAAGTGTTGAAATGCTGTTTGTCACACAATGTGAGTGTACTGGGTGCCTCAACTATATAGACCCCTATAGCACACTAATGAACGCATGTAATAACACTATAAGTGCCATGAGGGTCGTCCAGGACTCTCATGACACAAAGTGTAAGCACTACACCATTTTAACCCGGTCTCTTATGGGTGTCTCTACAGACCCTCATAAACCTCTGTTTAACACCACAAGCCTAACATTACCCCAAACGTGCTATGAGGGTTCTCCAGGACCCTCATGAAACTAAGTACAAACACTACACTGCACTATACCCCCCAATAAACCATTAAATCTAAACTAACACCCATATAAACTAACCTATTAACAGCTACACTACCTACCCGTTAATAACCCCCCACCCCACTAATTACAGAAAATAATAAAACCTAAGTCACAGAAGATAAAAAAGCCTAAGTCACAGAAAATAAAAATATCTACATTACAGAAAATAAAAAAAACAGTCACAAAAAATAAAAAAAATACTTTACAGAAAATAAAAAACCTAAGTCACAAAAAATAAAAAATCAACATTACAGAAAATAAAAAAAAATACATTACAACCCCCCCCCACTACAGAAAAAATAAAAATACACCCCTGAAAGGGAAATACATACAAAATATATACATTACAATACAATACAATAAACACTAAATCCATTAAATCCTATCTAAAACACACACATACCCCCTATCTAAAATACATACATACCCCTATATAACATACAATAAATCCTATCTAAATCCACAAACCCTAAATCTAACCTAAAATAAAATAATTAAGACCACTTACCTTTGCAGATGTCCCTTCAGATCGGCCCCCTAGGGGAAAAAGGGGCTCATTAGCATTAGTGAGGTCCAAGAGTGCGGACCTCCGTTATTTTATTTTTTTTGAGCTCGGATTCTTCCAGGGCCCACCTGGGGCAGAAGAGGAGGAGCACGAGAACAAAGTAAGTTCAATGTATATTATGTTTATTTTATTTTGTGTGTTTATATGTTGTAGTAATCTACATTTTAGTTTTAACAGGGGCTGTGCCAGAGAAAAAATAAGAAGGATAGGGATATGCTGGAAAGGTGAGTAGAATATTTAGAATGTTTCTTTATTGTATGTATTGTGTTGTACAAAAGTATTTTTTAGTTTTTTTCCTAGGGGGCCGATCTGTAAGGGACATCTGCAAATCTAAGTGGTCTTAATTATTTGATTTTAGATTAGATTTAGGGTTTGTGGATGTAGATTTATTATATGTTAGATAGGGGGTATGTATGAATGTGATATGATAGGATTTATTGTATTTTAGATAGTGAGGTATGTATCTATGTTAGATAGGATTTAATGTATTTCAGATAGTGGGGTATGTGTGTATTTTAGATAGGATTTAATGTATTTTAGATTGAGGGTATTGTATTTTATTTGATTTGTATTGCATTTTCATGTACAATATATATTATGTATCTATTTCCTTTTCAGGTGTGTATTTTTTTTTTACATTTTCTGTAGTGGGGGGAGGGGGGGAGGGTTGTAATGTAGGTTTCTTATTTTCGGTAATGTTGATTTTTTATTTTTTGTGAATTAGGTTTTATTATTTTTTTGTCAGTTATATTTTATTATTTTCTGTAATTAGTGGGGTGGGGGTTATTAGGGGTAGGTAGTGTAGGTGTTAATAGGTTAGTGTAGAGGGGGGTTATTTAGATGTAATGGTTTATTGGGGGGTATAGTGCAGTGTAGTGTTTGTACTTAGTGGCATGAGGGTCCTTGAGGACCGTCATGGCACTTATGTTGTTAATGTTAGGGTTGCAACTGCCCCATAAAAGGCATAGACCCCCATAAGAGAGGTTTAGACCCCCATAAGAGATCATGTTAAATAGACTTTGATGGAGTTAAATAGGCCCAGTTAGGGTTACATAGGTACTGTTAAGGCTAAATGTGTACTGTTAGGGTTAAATAGGCCCAGGGTTGAGTTAATAAGGTATATTTAGGGTTAATAGTGTAGTGCTTAAAGTTTGTGTCATGAAGGTCCGGGATGACCCTCATGGCACTTATAGTGTTATTACATGGGTTAATTAGTGTCCTATAGGGGTCCATTTAGACCCCTATTGGACTGATAGAGTTAATCATTGGCTTATGGGGGTCTGTAATGACCCATATTGGACTGATAGAGTTAATTATTGGCTTATGGGGGTCTGTATTGACCGCCATGAGTGACAGGATTATTTAAGGGCTTATGGGGGTCTTCATTGACCCCCATGAGTGACAGGGTTAATTAAGGGCTTATGGGGGTCTTCATTGACCCCCGTGAGTGACACGGTTAATTAAGGGATTGTGGGGGTCTGTATTGACCCACATGAGTTACAGGTTTAATTAAGGGTTTATGGGCGTCTGTATTGACCCCCATGAGTGACAGGGTTCATTAAGGGCGTATTGACCCCTATGAGTGACAGGGTAATTAAGGGATTATGGGGGTCTTTATTGACTCCCATGAGTGACCGGGTTAATTAAGGGCTATTGGGGTCTGTATTGACACCCCCCTGATTGACAGGGTTAATAAAGGGCTTATGGGGGTCTGTATTGACCCCTATGAGTGGCAGGGTTAATTAATGAATTATGGAGGTCTGTATTGATCCCCATGAGTGACAGTGTAAATTAAGGGTTTATGGGGGTCTGTATTGACCCCCATGAATGACAGTATTAATTAAGGGTTTATGGATTCTGGTATGACCCCCATGAGTGACAGAGTTAATTAAGGGCTTATGGGGTTCTGTATTGACCCCCATGAGTGACAGGGTTAATTAATGGATTATGGGTATCTGTATTGACCCCCATGAGTGACAGAGTTAATGAACTGATTATGGGGGTCTGTATTGACCCCCATGAGTTATAGGGTTAATTAAGGGCTTATGGGGGTCTGTATTGACCCCCATGAGTGACAGGGTTAATTAATGGATTATGGGTATCTGTATTGACCCCCATGAGTGACAGAGTTAATTAAGGGCTGATGGGGGTCTGTATTGACCCCCATGAGTTATAGGGTTAATTAAGGGCTTATGGGGGTCTGTATTGACCCCCATGAGTTACAGGGTTAATGAGTGGCTTATGGGGGTCTGTATTGACCCCTATGAGTGACAGGTTTAATCAAGGGCTTATGGGGCTCTGTATAGATCCCCATTAGTGATAGGGTTAATTGTTTTTTATCGCGGGTCCTTCAAGGACCTTTACGGTCCTTTAAGGACCGCAAGGCAGGAATTCAAATTTTGATTGCATTGCGAGGGTTAATGTGGAGTTAATGTGGGGACCCCCAGCATTGGGGAGTATATTTTAGGTGCTGGTGGGGCCCCCCACTGCCGGCCTTAACTGTTCGTGTGCTGTGAGCCCTTTTAAGGACCTGTGCCAGCGACTTATATTTTGAATGCAGTGGGGGACACGATCGTGACCCCCACCACAAGGGTTAATGTCGGGACAATGCCAGGGATCCCCCATGGGAACCCCCCAGCATGGGCTTAATGTGGGCACACATCGGGGTTCCGATAGGACCCCTGTAGTTTTCATTTTTTTCAGCCGCCATTTTTTTCTCGCTTAGCTGATTTTCGAGTGCCGTAAGGGGGAATTATCGGGTTAAATTTGTGTACCTCACTTCCAGACGTCCTGGCTGTCCCCCCGTGCTATGGGTGAGTATTTATTTTTTATTATTGTGTTTATCATTGTGTTTTGCGGTTTTCGCGGTTCAGGTGTTTACTGCGTTGTTTTTTTAAAGTCCCGCGGCTCGTTATGTTGGCTCGCAGGCAATGAGGGAGAGGAGGAGGGGAAGAGAGACACAGGGTAAGGAGAGGGGGAGAGGAAGAGAGACACAGAGTAAGGAGAGGAGGAGGGGAAGAGAGACACAGGGTAAGTAGAGGAGGAGGGGAAGAGAGACACAAGGGAAGGAGAGGATCAAGTGCTGCAAGTTAACAGTTGTGTGGGGTGGTTTTGTTACAAAGTGAGGCTCCATAGAGCCTCCACCTCCGCAAATGCAGCCCTTTACTTGCGAGGGACGCGGTTGTTCCAAGCTCACTTTGCAAGCTCGCAAAGCGTGACAATGTCTTGCAGTTTAAAAACTATTCTATATGATAAAGTAGTTACTTTTAACCCCCAATGAACTATATAATTTTGTTACATATTCAGTTTTTACTGGTGGTGTTGCACGACCCAGTGAAACACAGAGGATTATGCACGCAAGGACCTGCATATTAATTTGCAACAACATTAGCAAGATGGAGGTCATGCAATCAAGGGAGGATGGTTAATAGCAACATGGCTGCACCCATACTGCATGATAGAAAGCCTAAATAGTGCGTTAGTAGGGTTATCCTTTTATTTTATTCATTTTTTAACCCAATAAAAAATATTATAAACTAGAACACTACATAAACTGATTATATTCTCAGATTTCTGTGATTGTTTATCTCTACGGATGAGTACAACTCGCAGGCTAGTTTTTTCTGGAGCAGAGTCCAAAGCATTTACAAATTTTTATTCCAGCAATCAGTAAATTTAATCCCTTGCCTCAGGGCTATTATAAGTACCCCTGTGGTACCAAAAATGAACCCCTATCACACATTGGGGTCTATCCAGACCCCCATGATCCCCTAATTAACCCCATAACTCCAATATGGGTCTGCATAGACTCTTATGGGACAATAATTAACCACTAACATTAACACTATAACTGCTATAAGGGTCTGCAAGGACCCTCATGACACTAAGTACATGCACTACTCTACACTACACTATTCTACCCCCCAATAACTGACTCAATTAAATTTAACCCCACTATTAAATTAACCCCCCACTACCAAATTAACCCCCTCTACCTAATTAACCCCTGCTCTACCCCTCTCTACCTAATTAACCCACTTATCTCTAATTAACCCAAATATCTCTACTTAATTAATGCCTTCACTGCCTAATTAACCCCTCCATTAACTATTGAACCCCCATTAATTAATTAACTAACTAACCCCCTAATTAGTTACATAACCCCCACTAATTAAATAAATTAATCCCCCTTAATTAAAATAACCCCTCTAATTAAATACATTAACCACCCTCTCATTAAACTAACACCCTCTAATTAAAAAAAATTACCCACACTAATAAAAAATACAAACCTCACTAATTACAAAAAAAAAAAAAAAACGAATTCAGAAAAAATAAGAAAGACTTACATAAAATATAAGACTTATTACAATAAAAGTATAAACACTATTAAATAAAAAATGTATATAACCTGAAAAAAAGAAGGGGTAATAATGCCACTTACCTGCCCAAAATGACCCTCTAGCGATGGTCACCAATGCCCTGGTCCTCACTCTTCTGTCCTGGACTAATCAGGCTATCCATGTTGATTGTAGAAGGCCCAGTTCTCTTTTTTTCTTGCTTGAAGCCCAAGTCCACATCTTCTGGGACAGGAAAGGGTCCGCCATAAAAAAAAAAAGTCTTTCGTAAAAAAAAAAAATCACCAAAGTGTCAATCATATTTCAGCCAAAATATGATTTTTAAAGGCAAGGGTTAATGCTTTGGGCTCTGCAAGGGTCCCGATCAGGATCCTGCAGCATGGGGGGGTTAATATTAGGTGCCGCCGGGGGCACTTGTATTAAACCCTGCGGCTGGGGTTAACCATTTAGATGGGGTCAGGAGTTGGGGTTTTAGGGGCTGGGGTAGGAGGGCAGAGACAGTATCCTGTCTCTTTAACTGCTGCTATGGCACCAAAGCAAAGGCTTTTAAAGCCTTTTCAGTTGGCTTTTGGTACTCGTAAGAATTTCTTAATTTTTTGGAAATTAGGGAAGTGCTCTAGTTTGCGAGTTAGGGGAATATTGTTATTAGCTTGGGTCTCAAAGTCCTCCGGGGGGGCGACTCGTCATTTTTTTTGTCAATGCAAAAATCTATGGAGATTTATGCCTTGCTTTTCGGCTTTGTCTTGAAGTTCACTCGTAGCAGTGACTTGTGGGAATTCTCTCACAATGTTTTAGGGATGAGTGATTAACATAGCTAGGTAGATTTTTTTATGCCACTACGGCAATCACAATTGCCTTTTCAGGGATTAGCATAGGGGCCTTAGCTTGGATTTTTATGATTTTAAGCTTACGGGTAAGTTTATTAATATTAATTTTGGGATTTTTTCATACACTACTGATCCTCCTCTATCAGATGCATTCACAATCCACAAAATATCCATGTACCTCTAAGAAAAGTACAAAACAGAGTAAGGTTTAATCTGCATGTATTATTTAAGACACCCTTTATAAAGCAATGTTTTTGTGTATCAGGGAACAATAATGCTGCATTGGGGAAATAGAACAAAACAAGTACCTGACGTGACAGATACACAAAGCGTGGCAGGTAATGCTAAGCACCAGTGTGTGAATATATTTCAATGGCATATTGTTATCAAGTTTATCTGCAACTTAAGTCCTATAATGAAACATCTGTAATTCTGCACTACAAGGAATGTCTGTGTGAAAGAGAATAGAGCTGGGACACACTTGCTTTATATAAAGTCTTAGTTTAACATGTCCTAGAAGATTTCCAATTGTAAAGAAACATTTCTGCGTTCTACACCATTACCGTTGCATGAATTCAGACCGTGCAGACATTACTAATGTGGAGATAAGGTCAGGGCAAAATTTAGACGAGATATATCATTAAACTGATGTATTCTAAATGTTTTGATATAGCGAATAAGCACTGGAGCGCAACTCAGAAAACTCAGAATACGTTTTGTATTCCACCTCAACCGATCAACAGTAAAAGAAGTGAGATGCAATAGAACTAAGATATTACGACCCAGGGGAGGGGTCTGATTGAACTCCAGAATCCTCCTGCCTCGGCTACAGGAATCTTCCTTTGGACCGTGGAGTAGATGGGTGACCGGCTTCTATTCAAGGACCATCAGAATACAGAATAGGGATAAAGGGGTTAAAAATACCAAACGGCAGTCATAACCTCTAAATAAAAAAGAGAACACCATGATTATGTTCCCTAGAAAGGTGTCCTTATTGGGTAAAGTTGGAACATTTATAGGCAAACATAACAATAAAATTTTGGTTCTGTTAACTCATTCAGCAGTACCTCATTGTCCTACCTGGAGGTATGGGAATTGTAAGCTGGTATTTACATCACAAACTTAAACACATTCAAAGTTCCCTTCTAAACCAGTTACTTCACGTATACTGTTTGGATTTCCTTTTCACCGCCAGATAACCCCCTCAGGCATGTTGTTTATCAAAAAGCATAGTCTATTGTTTAAATATTCTGTCAGACCAATATTTAAATATTTAAAACTTAAATTCATGTTAGAATATTTTTTACTCTAGTTACCCTTGCGTCCGAGGGCTCCGTCCGGCTTGAGGCTGGCGCCCTGCTTTCCCTTGTGTCCACCCCGCTGCAGGGAAAGCCTTTGATCCCATGCAGCCGCAAGAGATTTGGCTGCATGGAAGTACCCGACTCTATTCAAATCCTCTGGCCAACCCTCCGCCAAGCCCGTAAAATGGTCCAAAAGGGCCGCAGCTCACTTGTACCCTAGAGCAGCTGCAAAGGGCCCCTGCAGACTCCCCACATTAACCCTATAATGCAGGGATCCCAATAGGCTTCCCTGCTGGCTCCTCGCATTATCCTCTTCCTTTGTTGCAGAGGGTCCCGATCATCACTGATTGCGACCCCTGCACCATCTACAGGATTTAAAATTCCCTGCTGCAGGCTTGAATTCAAAATCCAATTCCCTTCAGTCAATCAGGATGAGATACACCCAATGGGGGTGTATCCCATTGTGATTGGCTCCAAGCATCTGCGCATTCTGATTGGCTGTTGTCACTGTCAATCAGATAGTAGCCAATCAGAAGGTGCAGATTCCTTCAGCCAATCACCCCGTGGGGATGTATTCCAATTCGCTGAAGGCAATAGTGCCTTCTGATTGACAGCTCTGTAAGCTAATCAGAGTGATATAGGGGTGTATCCCATTCTAATTGATAATAGCCCCACTTCCTATGCTTTTGTGCAGCCACATTATCCAATGGTGTAAGGTCTGTTATACAACATTCATGGGCATGCTAGATGAGTTCAGAGGCAGATGAGTGGGTGGCGGTATTTAAAGGTCTAGGTATGGAGGTAAAAGAAACTAAGGTGAATGAAACTGGTTATCAGTTGGTGTGTACTTAGCTGGATGGTATGGGGCCCTATATCACTGGTTAAGCACCCTGCAGAAGTGGCTGGCTCAGTCATATTGATGAATTGAACTGGGAAAGATGTCAGTTGGTGTCTGCTTAGCTGGATGGTATGGGGCCCAGTATCACTGGTTAAGCACCCTGCAGAAGTGGCTGTCTCAGTCATAATGATGAATGGAATTGGGAAAGATATCAGCTGGTGTCTGCTTAGCTGGATGTTATGGGACCCTTGATCATGTTAGAATAATATAGCTGGAACAAATCCTCACTGGATATAAAAATAAATCATCATCCAAATTAGTACTAGGGGAAAGTAAGACTCACAATATTTTATATGATCCAGACTTGAAGAGAAAAGAAATGTGAGTTTGATGTGCGCTCATTGGTTCTATTGGTATTGATCTAACTTATGGTCCAACTCCATGTACATTGATGTACGGCAATAGAAATATAAAATATAACTTTTATTGCTGTAAAATTAAAATAGGGAAAACAAATTATTATAAAAACAAACAATGATTAAAATATAAAACCAAGTTTTGATAAGCTGCATTCTGAAAAAACACAATGGAAAACAGTATAATCAAATGTAATACTTATCCAGGAAAAATGGCAACATGGTTTAAATAACCCTGAGTTACTGTGTATACTCGAGTATAAGCTGAGTTTTTCAGCCCTTTTTTTAATTTCTGAACAAGCACCCCTTGGCTTATACTCGAGTCACCTCCTGCTGCTCTCTGCCCATCTTCTGGCTGTGCCCCCTCTCCCTCCCCTATGGGAAAGGGATGAGGAGGGAGGATGAGGAGGGAGGATGATAAGAGGAAAGGGATGGGGAGGGAAAGAGACACGAGGGAGGGAAAGAGACACAGGGGATAGAGAGGGGGGAGACACAGGGAAGGGAGGTGGGGGAAGAGACACAGGGGAGGAAGAAAGGAGGAAGATACATCTTTACAGAGGGGGACACAAGAGAGGGACACAGAGGGCACAAGAAGGGGACACTGGAGGGGAAACAGGTCACAAAAGAGGGGGACACAGAAGGCACAAGAGGGACACAGAGGACAGCACATTCCCACCCTCGGCTTATACTCGAGTTAATACGTTTTCCAAGTATTTTGTGGTAAAATAGGTGCCTCGGCTTATACTTGGATCAGTTATATTCGAGTATATACAGTATTTAATACATCTATTCAACTCACTAGACCTTTATATTGAAATACTGGTTCTAATTTGTAAGACTAACAAGATGTTAGAAGGTCTATTGGATCATATGTATGAAAGAATTATAGTTTAATTTGTTTGTAGTGTTAAATATTAGAGCAATAAACTAATGTGAATATCCGTGCAATAACCACATGTGGTAAAATGTCTATTATGTAGTAGAATTGTAAACAGTCACAATAAATGATATATTGCTGAAAATTATAGTAAAAGAAAAAAGTAAAGTGATAATGTACCAAAAAGGTGACCAGACAATATTTTTTTATTTTAAATTGCTAATTGTTTAGCTAGATCCTTAATTTGGAAATGAGCAGTATATTGGTCTAACAAAAATACATTATGATTATGCCATAAATTTGACGGAAATCCTTGGTATATGTGAGTAGATCCCAAGTATTGTACTAAACAAATTCCTATTTCTAGTAAAACCTAGAGTGCATATGGCATATCTCTATGGTATTGCGAAAAGTCCAGATATCTGACTAGATTATAGCAAAGAAACCACACATTTCTTGCACGATCTCCTGAGCTATAAAAGGTAATAAAAGCTAAAGTTATGATTGTATCCATATAGAGATTATTTTTGCCATCATACCCATTTTCCTAACAGGTAATTGTAAGTATAATTTGCAGAGTAGCACCAACCCTGACGCATTTCGCTGACAAGCAGCTTTGTCAACGAGTAATCATTTCTTTTACAAAAATTGACTATTTGTTTGATTTTAGACAGTAAAAACATAGCTTACAAGCACTTCTTAATAATATAAAGTACATAAAAGAAATAGATTCACGGGTATATAATATACCTAGTAAAATCCAGGAACTTTCCATAACCCTTTAATAAAATATCTGCAGTTAAAATGTACTTTATACATACAACCACAAAACTAGATGACTATTTAGAGTATCACATTTAGTACCATCTATTAAAAATGTTTTGGACATCAAAGATAACCATTGGAAGATTACCCAGTGGGTCTCCACATCAAAAACTTTGAGAACCACTGATCAAATCCATTTTCTCTTTTCTAATCCTTTACTCAATTCTCTACAACATGGCGTTTTCTCACTGAACCTATACATACCAAATATTTTCATAATCTATGGGAGAGTGATTTGACATTGTATTCTAGTCAGGGATACACTGAAAAGCTGGGGTAAAAAGTGTTCCTGTACTTAACATATATATTTTTATAAAGAATAATGTAATTCAATACCACAGGGAGCAATGAGTTCTATGGAATCTTGGTACATTGTTCACAATATTCAACATTTATACAAATAAATAATTACCCATTCCTGTCTGATCAATAACCTCAGCAGTTGTGAGTGCTTCCAATAACATTTCCATCAGTACTAAAAACAAATGGGGGGGGGGGGGTTTCTTTTAAATATGTTTGTAGTAGTAACTTGCCATCATAAGTGACGGTGCCATATGGTCACTTCACATCTGTTTTGTCTCTCATATAGCAGTCTCTCTCTGCGTGCCCTCTCCTTCTCTGCGCACCATCTCTCTCTGTGTGCACTCACTCTCTCTCTCCCTCCCTCTCTCTCCACCTCCCCCTCTTTCCTGTTTTTCCTGTCCCCCTCCATCTCTCCTCTCCCTCTTTCTCTCTCTGCCCCTCCTTTACCTCCCCTTCCCTCTTTCTCCGACCCTATCGTTCCCTCCTCCCATCTCTCTCCCTCCGCATTCTTTCTCTCCCTCCGCTTTCTTTCTCTCCCTCCACTTTCTTTCTCTCCCTCCGCTTTCTTTCTCTGCCTCTCTCCCACTCTCTACCCCTCCTTCCTTCTCTCTCCCCCTACTTCCCTCTGTCTCACTCTCTTTTCCCCCCAGGCTGTGCCACACATGCGCATAGTGGAGGCAGTTGTAGTATTCCCCCATTGCGCCAGATAGCATTACTACTACTACAAACTATTAATATATATATATATATATATATATATATATATATATATATATATACTGTATATATATATATATATATATATATATATATATATATATTCGTTTATATATATATATATATATATATATATGTATATATATATATATATATATATATATATATATACATATATGTATATATATATATATATATATATATATATATATATATATATATATATATAATTTTTTTTGCACCGGGGCCCTTCACTAGCTTCCCCACTACTAGTATATTCTATTTCTTTAAAAAGGTATCATCTCAAATGAATATGTTCAGGAATGTGCTTTGGCACATACTCTGGATATTAGTAGTGCTAATTGTGTGTATAAGTGTTTGCTTTTTAATAAATCATGTTTTGTTATTCCAAGTGGTATAATGTGCTCCTTTGTAATATAATATATTTGGCAGCTTAGCGATACAATAACCGGTTGTTTTAGAGATTATGTTGTATCATTTTATTTTCTTGCATAATATAATAATAATATTAATAAAAGTGTTTGGCAGTTAATTCTATTCATTGACTAAAGCAGAAGATGCAACACTTTAAGAATGTAAAAAAATAAAAAAATAATTATATGTAATATTATATATAATTATAATTATTTAATTATATATAATTACTGTAAATAAATGTAATATCTTTTTTACCATTTTGGCTTCAGCAGATCAGCTTCTTGGGAGGAGACTTTGAATACACAGAAAGTGTGTCTGCATAATGGGAATGTGGAAGTTACATGTTCCAGTGCTATCAGCAGAACCATACTAGGACACAGCTGCCTAAGAAAGTAACAGAAAGCAACAGTGAAGGATCCAAAATTGAATCACACAGTAAACAATTGCATTTAAAGGCAACACAAATGTAAAGGTTTTGTTTTATATTCTTCTTAAATAGCTTTTTATAAAGTGCATAATTCCTGAGAAATTCTGTATTTTTTTTATGCAAATGAGCACAATATTAATACTAATTAGTTGCTTTGATATAGCAGCTAGAATCACAGCCTGCTTTTGTGTCCCTGTGGTGGCCAAAACAATGACCCCCAATGTTGTCATTCAGTTAGATCCTCTCCTCTACTCTTATCAAGTACGCTGATTCGTGAATTTGCATACTGAGTTGCACATTAGCCACAAAAACAATGCTGTATTTCTCAGGAACAATTTACTGTAGACAAAAAAGCTCGTACAATGTACTGCCAGTTTTTCTTGCTCTTTAAAGGGACTCACACCAAAATCAAGTTGTTTTTTAGGTTATTCTTAAAGAGCAGGAAAAACTGTGTGTGTGTGTCGTGTTATCTATTTTTTCGAAACCGAACCAATCCTGGGAAATTCCATGTTGTTGTTGGTGTATTTATATGCAAGTGAGTGGCTCATGCATATTAATTAGCTGATTTAATGTACTAATTAGGATTACAGTCTGCTTTCTGTTTATGTAGTGGCCAAAATAAAGACCCTCAATGTTATATGGCAGCTATGACCACTTTCACACCCTTATCAAGTGCTACGCACATTAGCATACTAGCATAGCTAGTTTTTAATGGCCTTTAGAACAAAATCAACTTTCTGTTGGGAGGACAGAGCCCCTTGAAGAATAAATTAGCTTCATGTTGGGATAGTAGTGTTCTTTTAAGGTGGTTATATGGAAATAGAATACATTGCTTGATCTTATTGTTAAGTAAATGAAGGATGTAATCTGTGGTCTTGTGTGTTTAAGTAACTAGTATGTTTCTCTTTGTAAATAGAATTGAGTGCTGTCATTGGTTATGTGCATACAGGTTAATATAATATGTGGAGACAAAACGACCCTTTTGAAAATACATTTAGATAACTCTGAGCTAGCTAGGTAACTGCAGGCTTTTCAGTCCTATGCTATTCATAATGTAGAATCAAATATTAAGTGGTGCTGTTATTTCTCAACAGATATTTGAAAGCAAATTTACCACAGTCCTTAGTAAATCCTTTAGTCCATCCAGTTGGTAGCTGCAGCTTTCAGTTACTGCTGGGTTTTCAGATAAAGTGGCATTGCAACATGATGACGTTACCAGGCATTACCAAAGAAACACAGCAGAAACAATTACTGTGTATCTCCACGTGTTTCACCCACTCTAGGACTTCTTCAGGATATACCAACTGAAAAGCCTAAGGATTACCTAAGCGCTGCTTTGAGTTTGCTTTGCACAAAAGATTGTATTTAATATCATCTGCAAAACATCAACGTTTTTAGCATATTATGTTACAGTTTGATTATGTACAGGCCTGACAAAGCTCAGTTTTTTTTAATCAATATTCTACAATTCATTACTCTCTCTTATGTAAATGGTGGTTTCTTTGTTTGCTAACTTGGGCCCCTATTCAATTGAGCAATTGTTAGTTACTGGAGCCGGTAATGAATCCCATGAACTAATTTGCTATTCAATTGGCCTCTTTTAGCTACCCGCAAACAATAGACTGAAAATCCCTGCGGCTGCTAAAATCGCAACTCTGACCCATCTAAGTCTTTGATCTGTCAAACCTGTTAATGTTACAATCACAAATCACTATTCAATTGCTACAATTGCCCAAGGACACAATTGCTTTCAAACTCGCAAACGGCAAATGAACCAAAAAATATTATGGGTTCCAAATAGGACCCGCAAAGTGTTTACAGACTAGTTTGTAACACTGCAAAATACAATTAAAACACACAAAATGACTTTAAAATATGTATAAAGCAATGGAAGGTGTGAAGATTGGTTTGCATTTAACTAATATACTGTCATGTTTTAATGACACGTAATTCCAATTCTTGCCCACAAGATGTCATTATAGGGCCCCCCCCAGCTGCCGTTCCCATACTGGATGATCCTGATCGGGGAAGGTATTTAGGATAGGTCCTACCACTCACATGAAAAATGTGATAGAGATGGCTGTAAAAAATAAAGTTGGTTGTTGTTACTTGGAATGCATAGAGAGTGGTGTGTTTCATTTACCGGCAAGGCTTTGATTATTTTCCTGCTCTAAAGCACATGTACATGTTCCTAATCCATTGTCCGGATATCGAGCAGCCCATTCCTTCAATGAAAATCGTCTATTTAGTGGGGAATTCCTGTGGCCAAAGGTAGGGATTTTCTGTAGCTAAATAAACCCCCTTTTTGGGATCTTCACTAACTAAGGCATTAGAATTCATTGCACAACAAACCCCAAGGAACACATAGGCCTTAAAAAATTTTTTATTTCTCATGTGTTGGAATAGTCATGCATATGCCAACATGAAAAGTAAGGCTGCAACATGCATAAAGCAATTAAAGACACACTACCTGATTAAGTTGCAGCAAAAAAACATGAAACTGCCTGCCATATTATCCCTTTCTCACTCATAGAGGCTCTAATGTGGACAGTAAAAATACAAAGATAATCTTATATACATCTCACTTCAGATTCAGATCACAATCAGATTAAGATTGGGACAGAAAAAGTGGCCAAATTACACCACCACATGATATATATCAAGTACCAGGGGAGCATACCCCCCACTAATCTACTCTAACCCAACAGGAAGGGCTGCAAAAACACACATGGAGGCTGTGCAGAGGCACGTGGAGCAACAGCCAAATCACCTACATCAGGGGTAATCTCCATTATACCCATCCTGGAAAGTCCCACACCAATGTTGGTGGCCATGTGCCAAGATTTATACCCATTAACATTTGGTGAAATCACATCACTTGTTTTGGTATCAATCAATTGACATTATCACCTGTCATATTCTTATCAGGCATTCTGGGGAATGTTGATACTCCACAGTATCACAAATTGGACCACTCAGGTGTATTAACCCTATATTATTATATAATAATAATAATAATTATTATTATTATTATTATTATTATTATTATTATTATTATAATATGTATTAATCTATTGCACAGTAACTAGGACTCATTAGATTACAGATATGATACAAATGTAAGGCTTGCGGATGTCCCAAAACCCCAACCATTGAAAACACATGGACACAGTGATAACGGTATAACAAAGCTTTATTTCATACACAGAGCACACTTTGAAATGTACAAGACTGTGCATTAATATCATGGGTGTGGTGTGGGCGTATCCCATAAGGGCAAGAGACTTTTTGGAGGTAATGTCATAGTCTAGAATAATCACGATGCATAGCACCTACCACGGTCACAAGGGGTCCCTACACCACTGCAACCGGAAGCTGATGAAAAAAAAGGATAATCAGAAGTCAGTCCATTTAATCGAAGTAACCAGTAATATGTATAGCGCTTACTTTTGGTTATCATCTGCTCAATTAAACAGATGCAATAAATCATGGATAATGTCACACAAATCAATTCCACGCACAGTATATTTTCATATATTAAGGAATAAACCCAAATAGATTATCAGAATCTGTAAAATAGAAAGAGGAGGTTGAGGAACATGTCTTCCTGTTTGTGAGATTGGGCCATTAAGACCTACAGTGACAAGAACAAGATATCAATCAGAACACTATTTGAATTGACTTCAACACCTAATCTCAATAGCAATCCACATTGAACATTAATTGCTAGCATGTACACATTCTGTAGCCAGGCAATCATATGTCAAAAGGTATACTAATTAATATTCCTTGAGTGTTGATGGGGAGGACTTAGGGGATGTCCTCGTCTACCTTCTCTTTATCAGCACTAGGCCCTCACTAGGCCCATGCCTGTGTGCCTCCTCCCTCTACCACGTTGAGAAGGTGTTGGAGTGAGGGGTGAGTCCACCTGGCGTGGTTGAGTAGCAGCTGGCGTTGGTGGTAAGGTGTGAAATGAGGAGACTACCAGCTCTGGATGCGAGGGTGGTGGAGCCTGTGGAACCAAAGGCTGGAGAGATATGACCTGGCCTTCCGCCAATTCCAATAGCCGCTCAATGAGTGTTTACTGGGCTTGTCTGTCCCTATTTGCTTTTTGCTCATACCTCTCCATCCTTCGATTGTGCCTTCTCATCTCACTACATAGCAATCTGATGCTGTCCATGAGGGAGGTTGCAAGTGCGTTCTGCCTTTCCAGCTGTATTGCCAGGTTTTCCATTATGGTGTAATTGCTTTCGTCCTTCCTGTGAAGCTTCTGCATGAGCTCCATCAAAGTGGCTTGTGAGGGGGGGGTGAGGTCTGTCACTGGATATGCCGGGACTTTAGATGGGCTGTGCTGATGACAGGGGTGCCAGTGGGGATGGTGACGACAGAGGTGCCAGTGGCGATGGTGTTGGTGTCAGCCATGTCAATGTTGTCGGCCGTGGCTATGGTGTCGGCCGTGGTGACGTTGTAGTCCAAGTTGGGAATGGAGGAGCGGTGGGGTTCTGCCAAGGCATCCATGGGATAGGAGCAGGTGGCAGTGATGGGCCTGCTGATGGTTGTCTCCAGTACCAGGACATCTGTGGAGGTGGCAGTGGTTGCTGTCTCCTAAATATGTGAGTTTGAGATGGAGATGGCTGAAAAGGCTATGTGCCCATGATGTGTGTGAGGGTCCAGGGGGGATTCCCACGCTGGTGATAGGGGTGGCCATCTTGCTGCTGATTGGCAAGCTTCCTGTGATGGTCCCGGGCCCTCTGGAATGTTTTTCCTTTCCTCAACCACAACTTCCAGGGGTGGATTTGGTTCCTCCTCTTGTGGAACCACCACCTGTGTCTCTGTAGTCAGGGTAGGCCTCCTGGGTACTGAAATAAAAGGTAGTGTTTGAGTTGGGATTCTATAAACAATTGCTTTGTGTTTCCATAGCCCTGACATCAAGGTCACTGGTAATGGCTGTGGTGATTGTTTTATGCAGATAAATATTGACCTGTATCATGAGCATGGTGGATCATGGCTCATATCAAGATATGTAAAGTTGGTGCAATGTACCATCTGAAGCTCATTAGGACACATGCTCAGCTGCTGTGCAGTGTGGGTGACTGCCACCAATTCTCAGCAATGGTCATTAACATGCAGATGAGACAAGGTCCAGGTTAGGCTAGTACATAACACATGCAGTCCGTCAGATTCTGTTTTTGCATATGCTGCAGTGTGCAAACCCTTAAAGGACCTTCAGTTATATTTGTTGTTTGTTTTTTTTAGCATATCCCTACCAATATTATTTTTAGGATTTGTACCTCCACTATTTAACTCAACCGACAAGACTTCTTCATTCTTGCTAGTTTCAGCATACATATCTTCTCTGACTATAGGCTTAAAATCAGGCTTAACATACAGACAAAAAACTCCTCAGTAAACAGTATTTCCAGTGTAGCAAAACATTCTGGGTAGTGACATGCAAATGAGGCTTAGAACATATGACCTTTTTACATCAGACCATCTAACATGGGTATCTATTTAGGACCATGGGCTCTGCTCTTAGACAGGCTTAAGAAAATAGCCATGGATTAGGGTACAGTGTAAGAACCCACAGCAATTAATTGCATCCTGTCCTGCTTAAGTGATTACTCTTGAGAATTGTTACTTCTACTGAGTACTTGCTTCTTTATATGGTTCCTGAGGTTCGAGTGCTGTGACCTTCTTCTAGATTCAGAGCTTTAGCCTAAACAGCAGGATCCCCTTGCTCATGTCTGGCCAACTGGCTTTACTCCATAACATAATGTGCTAAATATACTAAATTGTAGATTAAAATGCTTGATGCGGGTGGTAGAGAGGATCTAACTGAAATAGCCTATTAGTACAGGTACAACATTGGTTATCCGACACCCCCGTTCCGATGCTTTGCTGGATTAACAGATTCAGCCGTATAAACGGTGGCCAGGATGTGCGGGTCCTCTTTCTCGAGTTACAGACAAAGCCACCCAACCCCAAAGAGGCCATGCAGAAGTCCTTCCTCAAAGTGACCCAGCCTGTAGAGGAGTCAACAGCACAAGGCAAATCCAAAAAGGGTATGACCACCGAACCAACACCACAGTCCCCACAACAGCCTCCTCCACCCCATGCCCCCTGACACTCCAGACCAAACTCCCATCCGCCATAAGTGCTAAAGATGCAAAATCTATATTCAATTGCAGCAATTTAGAAGCCCGCAATTGCCTTGCGGGCTTGCTAAACCCGTAAATGGCAAATGTATTAAAATTTTTTACGTGTACTAGATAGGACTCGCAAGTGGGTTAAACATCTGTTCCTATAACTGCAAAAGGACATAAAACCACAATACTGTACTTTAAAATACTTGGAAAGAAATTAAAGGCATTAGAACTAATTGCACAACTGTCTCAAGCTCACAAATCTGCAATAAACATTTGTTTTTTTTACATTTTATTTCCGTGTTATATTTATCCCAGGGCTCAAAGAGTTAATAGATATCAGGCCACCCACATGGTCTAGACCAGTTTATTTATTGATTTCTACATTACTGGATTGCGAATCCGATTGCACCTTGGACTTCTAAACACTAATTTATTGTAGTATAAACTCCATGTTTTACTGACGTATCATTTGCTATTGAGTCTGTCTAAATTGTAACTTACGGGCTTGCTTACTTGATCATGATCATGCCATGAAATGCTACGTACGGGTTCATGATTTGCGTGTTGGGGCTGTGAGCCCGTACCTGCGGGCTTGAGCAATTAAATACATCTGTTACTGTAGCAAATGTCGATCTTGCAGACATACGGGCAGAGTGCACGTAATTATGGCTTGGAATTAAATGTGGCCTATGTTAGAAATTGTACACTTTAAAAAAGTCTAAAATAACAATGCATCTGATCTGAAGAAAAAATAAATCTGCGTTTTCCTTGTATCTGTACTTGATCGCTCTACCCCAATGTGTATTGTAGATGACATGACACCTCATCTAACAAATTAGATGTCTCCATGCAATTAAAATGAGGCGCTCAGCCTTATTATAATAAACACAGGCTATTAGCATTCAGTGCAATGTTGGCTTCATTGTACTTTACTGTGCTATAAATATGGGCTCAGCGTGATAGCTCTGCGGGCAGCATACGCTGAAAAAGGCTGTCAATATTTGTTATTAAAATATCTTACATATTTTTTCCAAATGGACTCTGATCTGAAATATTCTGCTTTTAATACATCAGTACACGCTGAGATATTCTTAGCTCTTACATACTGGAGTTTAGCTCGCTGCGCTAAACTTCTTGAATTCAGGTTTCTGGCATCTGGAGATAGTTGTGGAAAATCGGAAAGCTAATTAGTGTGGTTTAGACGTAGCTTTCTGCACAATGAGGGAAGGTCAGATAAAGATGTTGAATGCAAATGGTCGCCCTTGAGAAAGAAGCACTATAGGGGATAGGGGAGGAGGGCTCACTGCTGGGCTGCATGTTCACCAGATAATGTGAACTTTCTGAATACAAGGAAGCAGCGGTGACATCACGGGCGGACGCCGCAAATACAAGTGAGATGCTCAGCAGAATTATTTATATACTCTCATTCAGTACATACTTTCATAGCCAATAATTATGGAGAATTGCTAGTTTAAAGGAATAGCTTTGGTCAAATCTTATTTACAAAGTCTTGGATAATTAAAGGGATATGGAAGGTTTCTTATTTTTAATAATAAATTAATAAACCTAAGTGTAACTAGTAAAATGATGGTATCATATGTTATGTTCAATTGTCTGTTCTGTCTCTCTCTGTGTGCCCTCTCTCTCTCTCTCTCTCTGTGAGCCCTCTGTCTCTCACTGCACTGTGTCTCTCTCTCTCTGTGCTCTGTCTCTCTCCCTTTTTCTCCCTCTCTCCCTCTTTCCCTCACTCTCCCTCCCTCCCTCTTTCTGTCTTTCTCCCACTCTCCCTCCCTCTCTGACTCCCTCTCCCCCACCTCTCTCTATCCCTCACTATCTGCCTCCTTCCTTCTCTCTCCCCTTCCCTTTCTCTCTCCCTCTCTCCCTCCCCACCTCTCTCCTTCCCTCTCTGTCTCTCCCACATTCCCTCTTTCTCTCTGCTTCCTCGCCCTGTGCCTCCCTGCCTTTCTCTGCCTCCCTTTCTTTCTCCCCCTCACCCTCTCTCCCACTTTTTTCTCTCTCACTCTCTGCCTCCTTCCCTCTCTCTATCCCCTTCCCTTTCTCTCTCCCTCTCTCCCTACCTCTCTCCTTCCCTCCCTCTCTCTCCCACACCCCCTCTCTCTTTCTCTGCTTTCTCTCTCTCTCTGCCTCCCCTCTCTCTCTTTCTCTCTCTCTGCCTCCCTCCCTCCATCTCTCTCTGCCTCCCTTCCTTTCTCTCCCTCCCCACCTCTCTCCTTCCCTCTCTCTCTCTCCCACATTCCCTCTTTCTCTCTGCTTCCTATCTCTCTGCCTCCCTGCCTCTCCCTCTGCCTCCCTTCCTTTCTCTCCCTCACACTCTCTCCCACTTCTTTCTCTCTCACTCTCTGCCTCCTTCCCTCTCTCCCCTTCCATTTCTCTCTCCCTCTCTCCCTCCCTACCTCTCTCCTTCCCTCTCTCTCTCCCACTCCCTCTCTCTCTCTGCTTTCTCTCTCTCTCTCTGCCTCCTCTCTCTCCCTTTCTCTCTCTCTCTCTCTGCCTCCCTTCCTATCTCTCTGCCTCCCTTCCTTTCTCTCCCTCCCACTCTCTCCCACTTCTTTCTCTCTCCCTCTCTGCCTCCTTCCTTCCCTCTTTCTCTGCCTCTCTTCCTCTCTCACTGCCTCCTCGCTCACTTCCTCTCTCTCTCTTTGCCTCCCTCCTTCCCTCTCTCTGCCCTCTCTCTCTGCCTCCCTTCCTCTCTCTCTCCTCCCTCCCTCTCTCTCCCCCTCCCTCTCTCCTAACCTCTCTCTCCCCCTCCCTCTCTGCCTCCTTCCTTCCCTCTTTCTCTGCCTCTCTTCATCTCTCTCTCTCTCTCTCTCTCTGCTTCCTCTCTCTCTGCCTCCTCACTCTCTTCCTCTCTCATTGCTTCCCTCCCTCTTTATGCCACTCTATTTCTGCCTCCATTCCTCTCTCTTTCCTCCCTCTCTCCCCTTCCCTCTCTCATTCCATCTCTCCATCCCTCCCTCTCTGCCTCCTTCCTTCCCTCTTTCTCTACCTCTCTTCCTCTCTCTCTCTGCTTCCTCTCTCTCTGCCTCCTCACTCTCTTCCTCTCTCATTGCTTCCCTCCCTCTTTATGACACTCTATTTCTGCCTCCATTCCTCTCTCTTTCCTCCCTCTCTCCCCTTCCCTCTCTCATTCCATCTCTCCATCCCTCCCTCTCTGCCTCCTTCCTTCCCTCTTTCTCTACCTCTCTGCCTCTCTCTCTCTGCTTCATCTCTCTCTGCCTCCTCACTCTCTTCCTCTCTCTTTGCTTCCTTCCCTCTTTATGCCACTATCTCTCCACCTCCCTTTCTCTCTCTCTCCCCCTCCCTCTCTCTCCCCTCCCCTTTCCTTCCCTCTCTCTCTCTATCCTCCTACCTCTCACCCTCTCAGCAACTATCATATATACACTGCTCAAAAAAATAAAGGGAACACTAAATTAACACATCCTAGATCTGAATGAATTAAATATTCTTATGAAATACTTTGTTCTTTACATAGTTGAATGTGCTGACAACAAAATCACACAAAAATAAAAAAATGGAAATCACGTTTTTCAACCCATGGAGGTCTGGATTTGGAGTCACCCCCATTATGAAAGTGGAAAAACACACTACAGGCTGATCCAACTTTGATGTAATGTCCTTAAAACAAGTCAACATGAGGCTCAGTAGTGTGTGTGGCCTCCACGTGCCTGTATGACCTCCCTACAACGCCTGGGCATGCTCCTGATGTGGTGGCGGATGGTCTCCTGAGGGATCTCCTCCAAGACCTGGACTAAAGCATCTGCCAACTCCTGGACAGTCTGTGGTGCAACGTGACGTTGGTGGATGGAGCAAGACATGATGTCCCAGATGTGCTCAATTGGATTCAAGTCTGGGGAACGGGCGGGCCTGTCCATAGCATCAATGCCTTTGTCTTGCAGGAACTGCTGATACACTCCAGCCACATGAGGTCTAGAATTGTCTTGCATTAGGAGGAACCCAGGGCCAACCACACTAGCATATGGTCTCACAAGGGGTCTGAGGATCTCATCTCGGTACCTATTGGCAGTCAGGCTACCTCTGGCGAGCACATGGAGGGCTGTGTGGCCCCCCAAAGAAATGCCACCCCACACCATTACTGATCCACTGCCAAACCAGTCATGCTGGATGATGTTGCAGGTAGCAGAACGTTCTCCACAGCGTCTCCAGACCCTGTCACGTCTGTCACATGTGCTCAGTGTTAACCTGCTTTCATCTGTGAAGAGCACAGGGCGCCAGTGGCAAATTTGCCAATCTTGGTGTTCTCTGGCAAATACAAAACATACTGCACGGTGTTGGGCTGTAAGCATAACCCCCACCGGTGGACGTCCAGCCCTCATACCACCCTCATGGACACATGCACATTTGTGACCTGCTGGAGGTCATTTTGCAGGGCTCTGGCAGTGCTCTTCCTGTTCCTCCTTGCACAAAGGCGGAGGTAGCGGTCCTGATGCTGGGTTGTTGCCCTCATACAGCCTCCTCCACATCTCCTGATGTACTGGCCTGTCTCCTGGTAGCGCCTCCATGCTCTGGACACTACGCTGACAGACACAGCAAACCTTCTTGCCACAGCTCGCATTGATGTGCTATCCTGAATGAGCTGCACTACCTGAGCCACTTGTGTGGGTTGTAGACTCTGTCTCATGCTACCACTAGAGTGAAAGCACCACCAGCATTAAAAAGTGACCAAAACATCATACAGAAAGCATAGGAACTGAGAAGTGGTCTGTGGTCACCACCTGCAGAATCACTCCTTTAATGGGGGTGTCTTGCTAATTGCCCATAATTTCCACCTGTTGTCTATCCCATTTGCACAACAGCATGTGAAATTGATTGTCACTCAGTGTTGCTTCCTAAGTGGACAGTTTGATTTTACAGGTGTGATTGACTTGGAGTTACATTGTGTTGTTTAAGTGTTCCCTTTATTTTTTTGAGCAGTGTATATTAGTTTTGTTGGTTTGATTGTGAGGCTGAAGCACATAAATCATGAGACGACAGGATTCCCAAGAGAAGACTCTGATGCTGTGAAAGATTGAAGGCTCACGGAAAGATAGAGATAGATTGATGAGGTAATTAAAACAATGAACATGAGCTTGAGGGAACTCAGAGGGGCAATGTGACTGGAGTACCATGGTCCATAGGGTCACGGAGAATGGGATATGACTGAATGACTAAACAACAACAACAAATATTCGTTTACAGTAGAATTGTAGTCGGAACAATTCTGCATAAACAAAACTAAATGTTTAATGGCATATATATATAACTATAAAAGTTACTTATTATATTAAAAAAGGGTAGTGAAAGGAATTGAATCCAAGGATTGTATAGCTTGTACTTTAGCACCTAGCTAAGCCTTTTTGCATATTTTCTAATGGGTGAAAAATAATAATATATCTAATATAGAACTAGTGCTGGGAACGTAAAAGTTCCTTTCCCAACATCCACACATGGTGCAACTCATTCTGCCAGAGCACAATACACAGTAAGGGAAAAGGAGTAATATGAACTGGGGCCTTAGAGATGCACACATCTGTCAGCCACTGACCCTCTGAGCTCCCTCAAGCTCATGCTCATTGCTTCAATTACCTCATCAATTCATGTTTGCCTCTGCCTCCCTCTTCTTTGTGTGCCATCAATCTTTCTCAGCAGTAGAGTTGTCTCTAGGGAATCCTGCTGCCTCATGATGTGGCCCAAATATTTGAGCTTTAGCCTCATGATCAAACCTTCCAGTGAACAGTATGGCTTCATTTTCTGTAGTATTATTTGCTTGGAGCTTCTTGCAATTCCAACACCACATTTCAAAGGCGTCAACTCTACAGCACTCAGACTTCTTTATGGTCCAGCTCTCACATCCATATGTTACTACTGGGTACACCATAATTCTAACTATGCAAAGTATTTATCTCTTTTTAATAGCTTGTCCAGACTTGCCATTTCAAGAAGCAATTTTTAAAAACAAATTTGGCTGCAGTCACCATCTGAGGAAACCTTGGATCCCAGGAAAATAAAATCTGTCACTGCCTCCACTGGTTCCAAATCTATTTGCCAGTAACTGAGATTGCTGTTCGCCACGATCTTCGTCTTTTTAACATACAACTGTACTGTTCATTAAAATGGCTGACTATGTCATTACGCTATGCATGTGCTAATGTGTAGTAGTGTTATCTAAAAATGGTTTTATATCCATGACTTAAATAATCTTCGAATGTTGTTAGTTTCTTACATACTTCAAAAACAAGCACCATTTTTCTTGAAAAATGGTAGTCCTTTAAATTATATATTTTTTACTTTTTATCCTTAATTTGTTATCAAAAACTATATTTTAATGTTAAAATGTTTCAATGCATGATTTTTATTCACATTTTATCCCCTTTCATTCTTTTTTTACACATATTTGCAATAATTTATGTTAACAAATTACTAGTAGCAAAATTTTCCATTTATGTCTGATTAATTTCATTATTCAGCCGTAATTCTTTGGGGTTTAGCCGGCATTAATTGGTGAACGGAAAATTAATTATTGTAAAACAGCAAATCTCAGGGTTATTAAATTGCTTTAAAAATATTCAAAATCACTCTAATTACAGCAAGAACATTATTTGCATATGAACTTCCGTTTTTGAAAGTTTTTTTCTCCTCCTTTTCCTGGATCTTGGTATTCGGCCGGGTCTTTTATTATATTAAACTATCAATAATTGGTTTTAGTAACTACAAAATGTTTGCTTAGGTAGTGTTTTAGCCCCAAGACACGTCCTTTTGAATCGACTTAAAACATTACTGAAGTTTGAAAAACAATTGTCAAATTAGTCAACATTCCACATAATAAAATATATTATTTTATTAATTTCTTATTAAAGAAATAATTAAACTCACTTCCCTAATGTTACTGGATTGCTGTTTTGTTACATTTCTCTTGATAATCAGCTCATTTCTGTTTCCTATTTTTCTTTATCCATCATGTTTACCTTCAGAGCAACTTGAGCCATATCGTTTTCCATCATCAAAGTCTCAAGCCCAAGGGCGTAGGAACAGAAAAAAATCTGTATATATATATATATATATATATATATATATATATATATATAAATATGTATATATATATATATATATATATATATATAGGTATACCCTGCATAATGCTTCCCCTTTGAGCACTAAGTTGCTAAGCAATCTTTTTCTTGTAATTCCAGGCTTAAGCTAAACCAGCGCTTTTTGATTCACTATAGAGCTCAGACAATGCCCTGTTTAGTGATTTTTCACATAGCGCTAATGCATGAGGAACTCATGTGGAGTGCTAAAAGAGGTATACCTATATATATTATGTTATCAGTGCCTTGCAAAAGTATTCACCCCCCTTGGCATTTTTTGTGTTTGGTTGCCTCAAACCTGGAAATAACATGGATTGTTTGAGGATTTGCATCATTTAATTTACAGAACATGCTCACAACTTTGAAGATGTTTTTTTATTTTTTTATTGTGAAGCAAACAACAAATCAGACAAAAAGACAAAGTCAATGTGCATAACTATTCACCTCCCTAAAGTCAATACTTTGTAGAGCCACCTTTTGGAACAATCACAGCTCCAAGTTGCTTTGCATAAGTGTCTATGAGCTTGCCACATCTTACCACCGGGATTTTTGCCCGTTCCTCCTTGCAAAACTTCTCCTGCTCCTTCAAGTTGGATGGTTTGCGCTTGTGAACAGCAATCTTTAAGTCTGACCACAGATTTTCTATTGGATTGAGGTCTGGGCTGTGACTCGGCCATTCCAACACATTTACATGTTTCCCCTTAAACCACTCAAGTGGTGCTTTAGCAGTGTGTTTGGGGTCATTGTCCTGCTAGAAGGTGAACCTCCGTCCAAGCCTCAAATCACACACAGAGTGGTACAGGTTTTGCTCAAGAATATCCCTGTGTTTAGCACCATCCATCTTTCCCTCAACTCTGACCAGTTTCCCAGTACCGGCTGCTGAAAAACATCCCCACAGCATGATGCTGCCACCACCATGTTTCACTGTGGGGATGGAGTTCTTTGGGTGATATGCGTTGGGTTTGCACCAGACATAGCATTTTCTTTGATGGCCGAAAAGTTCAATTTTAGTCTCACCTGACCAGAGCACCTTCCTCCATACATTTTGGGAGTCTCCCACATGCCTTTTCACAAACTCAAAATGTGCCATTTAGTTTTTTGCTGAAAGTAATGGCTTTCTTCTTGCCACTCGGCCATAAAGCCCAACTATATACAGCGTAAGGCTTATTGTAGTCCTATGTACAGATTGTGAGGAATTGACTCTGCTATGATTCGAACCCTGGTTTGCATGTTGCTGGACCTCTTCCCTACCGGTACGCCAGCCTGCCTCTTGCAGATTTGCCTGAGATCTGATACCTTGACTCTAAAGGCAATGCAATCAGTGACAACTCTCTTTAGCTGTGTCTGGTCAGCTGTCTGGTTCTTGGCCTATATAAGGCACTTCCTGTCTCTGTATCCTTGCCAGATTATTGTTGGTTCCTGATCCCTTCAATAAAGCTTGTTCCTGTTTCACCTACAAGTTGCTGAACTGGATAATTGCTGACCTTGGCTACTTGTCTCCACAACCTTGTGATTCCTATATCATTACTGAATATTCTGGCCCTTTCATGGAGACCGCCGGGTCAGATTCTGCATTGGCTCAGCAGGTTGCTTTTACTGCAAGAACTGTGCAGACCCAGGCACAGACCATTCAAGTGCTGCAGGACCGGGTAGCTGAACTGCAGGCCCAACAGGTTGCTTTTACTGCAAGAACTGTGCAGACCCAGGCACAGACCATTCAAGTGCTGCAGGACCAGGTAGCTGAACTGCAAAGTAAAGTTCAGTCAATGCACAGTGAGTACACCAGCTAAAGGGCACGTGATGTTGCGGCTGCTACTGTTACACCTGCACAAGATGCCCGCTTGCCCCTGCCAGAAAAGTTTGGAGGAGATCGCAAAAAAATTAGGGGTTTCCTAAATCAATGCCGTTTGCACTTCATGATGTTACCTCACCAATTTCCATCTGAAAGAGAGAAGGTTGGATTTATTTTTTCACTATTCAAAGATGAAGCTCTGGCTTGGGGCTCCCCTCTTCTGGAACAGGACAGTCCAGTCTTGGGTAATCTAAATGACTTTCTTGAGGCCATGTGCCTAGTTTTTGATGACCCCAATCGATGTGCTACAGCAGAAGCCACTCTCCTTCATTTGCATCAAGGGAGGCGCTCTGTGGCTGAATATGCTGCTGAATTCAGACAGTGGGTTGCTGATACTACCTGGAACCAATCAGCTCAGAGGTTCCACTTCAGAAAAGGTCTCTCAGAAGCTATAAAAGATGAGCTAGCTTGTGTTGATCTTCCTGCTGACTTTGATGCATTTGTGCGTTTGGCTATTCGTATCGATCAGAGACTTTCTGAAAGAAGATTGGAAAGACAGGGCTCTTTTAGACTACTACTCCTATTTCCTATTCAAGAATTTCTACTCCAACCCCACAAACACCTTCAGACTCTGAGCCTGAGGCTATGCAGGTAAATCTAATAAGAGGGCCATTATCCAATGAAGAAAAACAATGGCGACGCACTCACAATTTATGCCTGTATTGTGGTAGTGTAGGGCACTATGCCATCAATTGCCCTAGCAAATCCAAAAGAACAATAGCTATGGCTGCTGAGGGCGCACAGATTCGACACCAATCCCAGATTGCAGATCAACTGGATTCTGTCACACAACCCTTGTTTTCGCTGGCTCATGGTGAAGAGGGTATGTTGACTCAACATCCTCATTTTGTGATGCCTATCACGTTGCAATGTGGTGATCATAACATTTCAACTACAGCTATGATAGATTCTGGAGCAGGCGGAAACTTTATGGACATTAAATTTGCAGCAGGAAATGGAATTCAGTCTATCCCTATCCCTATCCCTATTCTTCACCTGTGTTAATGGAGACAGTGGACGGTTCTCCACTTACGTCGGGCCCGGTTACACATGAGACTGTGCCCTTAAAGTTGACTCTGGAAGTGAATCACCATGAGACTATATCTTTCCACCTAATTTCCTCAACACAGTTTCCAGTGATTTTGGGGGTACCTTGGCTTGCTCTGCATAACCCACAAATTGATTGGAAGATCAGAACGTTGTCCTTTCCTTCAGAACACTGCTTAATGAATTGTCAACCCACTAAGGTAACACCTGTTGCCACAACAATTAATGAAATGGTTGCTACAAACTTGACTAAGCTTCCTCTACAATATCGGGATTTTGCAGATGTCTGTGATAAGAAGAATGCTGATCAGCTTCCACACAGGCCTTATGATTGCCCAATAGAGCTGTTACCTGGGGCTGCTATCCCATTTGGCCGTATATATTCCCTTTCTGAGCCTGAATTGAAAGCTCTTCGTGAATACATACAAGAAAATCTTGCCAAAGGTTTTATTCGACCATCTACTTCCCCAGCAGGAGCTCCTATATTCTTTGTAGAGAAGAAAGATGGCAGCCTACGGCCATGCGTTGATTACAGGGACATTAATAACATCACTGTTAAAAAACGCTACCCCTTGCCTCTCATTCCTGAACTTTTGGAAAGACTTCGCTCAGCTAAAATATTTACAAAGCTTGATCTTCGGGGGGCATATAATCTGGTTCGCATAAGACCAAATGATGAATGGAAAACAGCTTTCAGAACCAGGTACGGGCATTACGAATATCTAGTAATGCCATTTGGGCTTTGTAATGCCCCTGCAACTTTCCAGCATCTTATCAATGATGTACTACGAGATCTCCTGGATCAGTTTGTTGTGGCATATTTGGATGATATCTTAATATTCTCTGGTGATCTTGAAAACCACAGAAAACAGGTCCGTATAGTACTGGAGCGCCTTCGTACCCATCACCTATACATTAAACTAGAAAAATGTGAGTTTGAACAAACAAATTCAATTCCTGGGGTATGTAATAACTCCTAAAGGTTTAACTATGGACGCAAGTAAAATTAAAGCTGTGCTGGACTGGCCCATCCCCAAGAATGAAAAAGATGTCCAGAGATTTGTGGGGATTTGTGGGGTTGTGGGGATTTGTAGGGTTTGCCAATTTTTACAGGTGTTTCATTAAGAATTTCTCTGCCTTTATTACACCGATCACTGAACTCACACGTAAGGGGACTCCTTTTCAGTGGTCCGATAAGGCTGATACCGCATTTTCCCGATTAAAGACTCTGTTTACATCTGACCCCGTCCTGGTCCATCCTCAGCCGGAATTACCATTTATTGTGGAAGTTGATGCTTCTGATTCAGCTGTTGGTGCTATACTGTCTCAAAGGACTGGACCTAAGATGCTGTTACATCCGTGTGCCTTCTATTCCCGCCAGATGATGCCAGCAGAAAGAAACTATGACATAGGGAATAGAGAACTATTGGCTATAAAAGCTGCCTTCACCGAATGGAGACATCTCTTGGAGGGAGCTACCCATCCAATTACTGTCCTCACAGATCACAAAAATCTGGAATGTATTCGATCAGCTAAGAGACTGTCAGCCAGACAAGCACGCTGGTCCCTATTCTTCTCGAGGTTTAATTTTTTGGTTACATACCGTCCTGGCTCCAAGAATGGCAAGGCGGATGCCTTGTCTAGAATAGCTGACCCCCTCCATACTACCGTAACCAAGACCACCATCTTGCCGGAGGATATATTTATAGGAGTTACTTTTCCTTCTGATCTGATGTCTCGCATTAAAAAGGGCTACGCTGAAGACCCAGTTCTTCGTGATCCTCCTCGTGATCTCCATATGACGATGCTTAATGGGTTTTGGATTTTTCAACAACGTCTGTTTGCTACGGAGTCAGTGCGACTGGACCTTTTACGTCTCTACCATGACTCAAAACCAGCAGGTCATCCAGGAATCTGAAAGACACAAGAGCTACTTGCTCGATCCTTTTGGTGGCCCAAGTATCATGAGGATGTTAAGAAGTATGTGTCCTCTTGTGATGTATGTGCCAGACATAAGACTCCTCGCTCATCCCCTGTTGGCTTGCTTCAGCCTCTTCCGATTCCTCATCGTCCCTGGGGATCTATATCCATGGACTTTATTGTGGAACTACCTCCCTCTAAGGAACACACTACCATTCTTGTTGTTGTGGACAGGTTAACTAAGATGGGTCATTTCATACCAGCTCGTGGTCTCCCTTCAGCTAAACAGACGGCTGACCTGGTTATTTGGGAAATATTTTGCTTGCATGGAGTGCCTGATGAAGTAGTTTCTGACAGGGGAGTGCAGTTTACATCTCGTTTTTGGAAACATTTTTGTTCTAATCTAGGTATTAATGTAAATCTGTCGTCAGCTTTTCATCCACAAAGTAATGGACAGACTGAGCGAACCAACCAGACTTTGGAGCAATATTTGCGGTGCTATATTAGTTACCTGCAGGATGACTGGCTGGATTTTTTACCCACGGCGGAGTTTGCCTATAACAATGCCCAACACTGCTCTACTTCTCTGAGCCCATCTTTTGCCAATTATGGTTACCATCCAACCTTTCTAGTGAGTCTCCCGATTACTACTCCCGTTCCTGCAGTCACTGACCGGCTAACCGCCTTACGTGATTCCCAAGCACTGTTGAAAGAGACTCTTTTGGAGGCTCAGGAGTGTTACAAAAGAGCTTCTGATAGGCATAGAAAGGAGGCCCCAGTCTATCATGTTGGTGACAAGGTGTGGCTGTCAACAAAGAATCTTAAGCTTCGGATTCCTTCTCATAAATTGGGTCAAAGTTTCATGGGACCTTTTGAGATCATTGCTCAGATCAATGCTGTCACTTTCCGTTTGCAACTTCCAAATTCCATGAAAATACATCCAGTGTTTCACTTTGCACTGCTTAAACCTTTTCATGAAAATACTTTCCCGGGCCGAGCCCTACCTGCCCCACCTCCAGTCCTCGTGCAAGGCGAAGATGAATACGAAGTGGAAAAAATTCTTGACTCCAGGATCTTCCGTAACAAGCTTCAATATTTGGTTCGGTGGAAAGGCTATGGTGAGGAGGATAGATCGTGGGAACCAGTGGACAATATTCACGCTCCTGATCTTCTTCGGTCTTTCCATGCATAGTACCCTGCTAAACCGGGTAATAGGGCATCCGGAGGCTGCGCCTATAGAGGTGGGGGTAATGTGAAGAACTGACTCTGCTGGGATTCGAACCCTGGTTTGCATGTTGCGGGACCTCTTCCCTACCGGTACGCCAGCCTGCCTCTTGCAGAATTGCCTGAGATCTGATACCTTGACTCTAAAAGCAATGCAATCAGTGACAACTCTCTTTAGCTGTGTCTGGTCAGCTGTCTGGTTCTTGGCCTATATAAGGCACTTCCTGTCTCTGTATCCTTGCCAGATTATTGTTGGTTCCTGATCCCTTCAATAAAGCTTGTTCGTGTTTCACCTACAAGTTGCTGAACTGGATTATTGCTGGCTACTGGTCTCCACAACCTTGTGATTCCTATATCATTACACAGATACTCCAGTCTCTGCTGTGGAACTCTGCAGCTCCTCCAGGGTTACTTTAGGACTCTGTTGTGCCATGTTCTATCCATTTGGTTATGATAGATTTGATGGTGCTCATGGGGATCATCAAATATTTGGATATTTATTTATAACCTAACCTTGACTTGTACTTCTCAACAACATTGTCCCTTACTTGTTTGGAGAGTGCCTTGGTCTTCATGGCAGTGTTTGGTTAATGGTGCCTCTTGCTTAGGTGTTGCAGCCTGTGGCCTTTCAAAAAAGGTGTGTATATGTAATGACAGATCATGTGACACTTAGATTGCACACAAATGGACATCATTTCACTTATTATGTGACTTCTAAAGGTAATTGGTTGCAGCAGAGCTTTTTATGGGCTTCACATGCCAATTTTCAGTTTTCTATTTCTAAAAAATACTTTTATGTTATATTTTTCTAATTTCACTTCACCAACTTAGACTATTGTGTTCTGATCCACCATCACATAAAATAAAAATATTTGAGCTGCAGCCTTATGATCATAGCTTCCAGTGAACAGTTTGTCTCGATTTTCTGATTTATTGGATCCTCTCGCAGTCCAAGGGATTCTAAGCGGTTTTCGCCAACACCACAATTCAAAGGCATCAACTCTATGGTGCTCAGCCTTCTTTATGGTCCAGCTCTCACATCCATATGTTCCCACTGGGAATACCATAGTTCTAACTATGCAGACCTTTGTTGATAGTGTAAGGTATTTAATTTTTGCTAGCTTGTCCAGACTTGCCATAGTTTTCCTCCCCAGAAGCAAAAGTCTTTTAATTTCATGGCTGCAGTCTCCATCGGAAGAGATCTTGGATCCCAGGAAAATAAAATCTGCGATTGTCCACTTCTTCTGCATCTATTTACCAGGAACTGAGATTGCTGTTTGCCATGATCTTCGTCTTTTTCACGTTGAGCAGCAGGCCAGCTTTTGCACGCTCTTCTTTTACCCTCATCAATAAGTCCTTTAGTTCCTCCACACTTTCAGCCATCAGAGTAGTATCATCGGCGTATCTGAGGTTGTTGATGTTTCTTCCAGCAATTTTGATTCCAGCTTTGGACTAATACAGCCCTGTTTTATTATGATGTACTCAAGGTATAAGTTGAATAAATATGGTGACAATATACACTATATACCTTGATGCACACTTTTCCTATCTTGAACCATTTTGTTGCAGATACAAATTCTTCAGGTGGTGGATGAGATGATCTGGTACTACCATCCCGTAAGAACATGCCACATTTTGTTATGATCCATACAGTTAAAGGCTTTAGAATAGTCTATGAAGCAGAAGTAAATGCTTTTCTGTATCTCTTGCTTTCTCTATTATCCATTGGACATTGGCAGTTTGATCTCTTGTGCCTCTTTCTCTGTGGAACCTGGCTTGCACATCTGGTAGTTCCTGGTCCATATATTGTTGGAATCGATCTTCTAGGATCTTAAGCATGACCTTGCTGGCATGTGAAATTACTACTATTGTTTGATAGTTGGAGCGCTCTTTGGCACTGCCTTTTTTGGGATTTGGATGTAGACTGACCTTTTCCAGTCTATTGGCCATTGTTGAGTTTTCCAAACGTGTTGGCATAAGGCAAGTAACACTTTCACAGCATCCTCCTGTAGAATTTTGAATAGTTCAATTGGGATTCCATCACCTCCTGCAGCCTTATTTTCAGGAAGACATCCTAGGGCCCATCCAACTCCGCTCTCCAAGATGTCTGGCTCCAGCTCATTGGACAAACGACTGAAGTCATCACTGTAGTTAAGATCCTTCCTGTATAGATCTTCAGTGTAGTCCTGACACCTCTTTTTAATCGGATCTGCTTCTTTTAAGTCCCATTACCATTTTGGTCTTGTATTGTTTTGTTAATCTAATAATGTTATGTCACTCATTCCCGTCAATAAAAACGATTAAAAAAATAAATACATGTTTGGATGGATATATCGATGGATGGATATATAGATGGATGAATAGATATATGGATGGATATATGAATGGATATATGGATGGATATATAGCTCTATAGATGGATGAATAGATACATGGATGGATATATGAATGGATATATGGATGTATATATAGCTCTATAGATGGATGAATAGATACATGGATGTATATTTAGATATATGGATATATGGATGGATAGATAGATGTATAGATATGTCAGTTAGCAATTAAAAGTATCAAAATTAAATTAACCCAAATGTAATTTAATTTATATATATATTTTTTTTTTTAGGATTATTTGCATAAGTCACATTTAAAGGCTTCAATCTCTTATTGTTTCAGAAACGGACTCAACTTATGGATTTTAACCTTTTTAACCTTTTTCACACATTTGTTTTATCTGAAACAGCAGATTGTGCTTTATCCCATGTAATCTATCATGAAATAAACTTGCCTTAATAATCTTGCCAGACAACTTTTTTTCTTCCAAAAGACATCATAAATTTTCTTTTTGGAAAAATCTTGAATTTGAAGACAATGTTTGCACACAACATCCGGAGCTCCATACAGTACTTCTTTGGCTATGTATTTCTTCAGTATTTCAATTTCATCCACCCTGACACTGGCTGTATTCCACAGTCATGTAGTCAGTATTGAGAAGGTCCCAACCATTGTGTGGCCCCTGTAGAAGTCTGCTCCAGTTGTGCTTTTCAACTCAGGATCTGCACTTGTGTTTTGGTCAATAACCCCCACAAAAGCAGCCAGTGGGGGAATTTCCTGAAGCAACGTAGCCCCAATACCATGGTGGTGAGTGTGCCAGGAATCTTGTAGATCCAATTTGTTTGCTAACCCTTGCTATGAACCTGGCAAAAAGTTTAATCGCCACACATTCAGTTTATGGATAGAAAACAATATATATGTACTCCACCATCATAGTAAGTAAATATTAGACTTGTATCTGTATGCCTTAAATTGGTTAGATAACTATTTGTAGCTAAAAACCTCCAGACATAAAACATTGTCACTGTAAGAATTTGGGCAGGGACATGCAAATGAGCCTACAATTAATTTTCACTCTATAGTCCTACAACCGGCAAAGCTACAGGCGGTTCAGTTGGGGGGCCCAGTGCAGTCTATTTGATATTATTTTTTTTTTATTATTTCTATCGTAGGGTCTCTATTCACTAGCTTCCCCACTGAGTCTTAGAAATATTTTTAACCTTTACAGGGTATAAAGCCATAAATATCTTATCGGGCATTTAAAAGAGGAAGTTTTAAACATTACAAACATTTTTGTGTGTAACAAAAGAATGAGTTGCAAGGGTAAAAAAAGGTTGTTTAAACACCTTTAGTACTGAAGCAGACCTCTTTCTCACTAATGATATTTAGGGTTTGTCAGGGCATGGCACCCATTGAGTTATAGAGTTCTGTTGAAAAACCAGCTACTCCGCCTAGTGGTGGGAGGTAATAAAGATAAAATAATAAGAGTTGGTCCTGAATGTGTTTGAAAAGTAGATTATACACTTATTCAAATAGCATTTTTTAAACATTGCAGCACTCATTTTTAATGCAAACAACAACTTGCTCCTTAAATTCATAATGGCACATATTTGGGATGCATTGAGGGTCCATATTCAAATATGGATTTGAAGTCCATCTTCTTGAGCTTAAAGGTATATGGAAGGTTCCTGGGTTTTACTAGGTATATAATATCCCTGTGTATCTATTTATTTTTAGGTACTTTATTTTTTTAAGAAGTGCTTATAAGCTCTGTTTTTACTGCTTAAAATAAAAAAATAGTCCCTGTATGGGTCTGCCCACTGCAGTGTATGCAGACACCAATTCTGTAGGGCTAGATGCACAGTGTAGTGTCCTAGCCTATCTTGAACCACATCTTAGCAGCACATCGTTGGTAGATGGTCACTGATTGGTTAGCAGATAGAGCAACAGATACTTTTTTTCATGAACAATAAGGGCAGACCCATACAGGGACTATTTGCCTGATTTTATGCAGAGCTTATAAGCATTTCCTAATAAAATATAGTATATAAGAGGGATATTATATACCTAGAACAATCCAGAACACTTTCATATCTCAGGATCATTTTCTGTTTCCTTTTAATGTAAGTTTTTTTATTATTCATTCTTTATTCACAAATATACCTTTTTTATTTTCTGTTTAGTGTATGACAGGAAATTCGGGAGTTCCCAGTCTCTTTAATAGACATTTTTTAATATTGTGTTGCTTCTTAATAACTATGTTGATTTATGCAATTTTAGACAAATACTGTAAAATTGCAAAGTAGGTTATTAAAGATAAATAAAGTATTTTTTCCATGGAATATGTGGCTATTATAATTGTTCTGTAGGTACATTTAAATGCTAAGTTAAATATTTATGTGTCCTAATGTAGGGACATTAAAACTAAAGCAGATGTAGCTGTATTATCTCACAGTTTATTTGCTCTATGTAATTCATATTCTTTCTGCATCATCAAACACGCAGATAGCCAACATTATGCAGCAATCATTTCTCTATTCTTAATACTGCAACATCCTTATAGTCAATTAAAGTCAGGAAACTTTGTTAAAGAAGCATTAGGGACATGTTAAAATCACAAAGGCGTGAAAATGGAGAGCCAAAGTGAAGGCTGTTTTAAAGAGGATCACCAAGAGAAAAAAAAACAGCAATTATGTTTACCTTCATAAGAAGAAAAAATGTTCAGATGCTACTTTATACCAGTGAAAACCTTAGTTTGAACTAATGTACTATTGTAGTTTAAGAAAAAGACGCTTGTGAGGTAGGTAACAAACTAATAACATTAGCTGATCGCTACCTTGTCGTGGTGAAGCGGCTTGTATACGTCAATGAGGCTGTGAGGGTCACCCAAGATTGGGCAGGTCACAGCAGAGAGGTGAGGTAAATCGCGTTCTACTAGAGAAGCATGGGTGTAGGAGCCAACGAAAATCTGGGGGGGAGGAGGGATACCGCATATAGTATAACAATACCATACAACTGCTTCTCTACACATAAAACATCTGGGGGGGATTTGTCCCCCTCGTCCCCCTCAGTTTCTACACCCATGTAGAGAGGAAATCAGCAACCCACTCCAGTATCTTTGCCAAGAAAACCATATGGATAAGCACAACCAGAGACACAGACAGATGTGCCTGGCATGCTGCATCCATATTGTCACCGAGAGTAGAACTCAACTGAAGGACTGAACAACAATAACAGGACATGGATAACAACTAGTTTTGTTCTTTCAAAATATATATTAGGACAATAACAATCGGATCTGTGTGACCACAATAGCATACTAAATAATTTCTATAGATATTTCAATATATGGACTAAAACATTAAAATGTAATGATTAATGTGCATATCTATCTATCTATCTATCTATTGTGACAGGCCACCAGTCTCAACTGTACTTATATCCTTGTCTCTCACTTTTGATGCAGGAACACAACTTTAAAGTTTAGCAAATTTAAAAAAAAACTATATTAGCCATTTCCTAACTAACTGCTCTCATCCAGCTAAACCTGGGTGTAGCAAAAACCAAACATAAACAGTCCAATAGTTAATTATTTAGTTTCCACTCTTCTTCAAAATGAACTTCAGCTCCAAGCTTCTATATCTCTGTCTATGCCTTTCTTTAGCTTCAGACAACAGTATGGACATTACTTTCTGGATATCTCCCAACTCAAACCAGATGCACACACTTCTGTGTCTTTTCTTCTAGCAAAACCTCTCTCAGGCTGTAGGCCCAATCACAGACTGCATACTGCCAGCTGCATTGCCAAATAACCACACCCAGTTCCTAGTTCCTAGTCTTCAATCAGGTGAATCTAATCAAACTGCTCGGGTAAGTTAAATATTTCAGGCCTCCTAGAGAAACGGGGGCTTTGTAAAATTTGCGGCTCATACAAGTCCCACATCTCCCTCAACACTATGGGGTTGAGCGACCAATCCCATGAGGCCATGCGTTCAGGACAAATCATCATGTTGACCGCCATCTCTGTAAATGCTTCCTTTCTCCTCTGCATTAGTAAGAGTCTCAGTTCATAAATCTTCTTCTCTTTCACTAACTTCTCCATTCATTTCAGAAGGCAACTCTGGTCTCCAAAACTATGCTAGTGGAGATTTGACTTTTTTCAGGTGTAAATTCTGCAGTTTACCCCAGCACCCTGATTAATATCTCAACCCTCCAGTCCTTTTCAGTATCATCCGCATCCTTCTTCTTCTTCTTCTGTGCCATCTGCCTTACGTCATTCCATAGTGACTGGATGGCATGTTTTAGATTCAACTTCTCTTTATGCCAGATGTATACATATATATATATATATATATATATATATATATATATATATCTAAACATATAATTGTGCAAAATAGCTTATCTCCTCCTGTACCAATGAACACGTACAAATGAACCAACCTGTCATAGTTTTACTGTCTTCAATTGTATGTTATCCATGTTATAGTCCTACAACATCTGCTGGTGTTCTACAAATACAACATAATATAATAATAATGATTGTAATATTAGCAAGGTAAGCATAAAAAAATAGATTAGTCTCAGAATAATGTTGGTATATTCAGCCTCCACTGGGTGGATACAGTAAAGCGCATTTTCCACTCCACCAATTCATCTTGTATTGACACTACCATCATAGTCCATAGTACAAATCAAACACATTTTTTAAATGACTATTGATCCAAAATATTTGCATTATTCACACTGAGACACATGTTGACACAGAACTTTGAAAGAGGGAAACATATTTGAAGGCAGATAAGAACTCAAAGGCCCAGCCAGTTTACCCATTATATCTACCTAAAAAGCTTGCCTTAAAGGGCCATTGTTTGGTATATAATTGTGAACAAAATAAATACACAGATATGCCAAACAGGAACATGAAGTATTTTTAGAGAATACCTAATAGATGACTCTATTTTTTTTTCATGGGGGATTCCATCTCAGATTGCTAGTGTCTGTAGCTTAAGGGGCCTAAGTCTACAATGAGATCTATTATCAAGTGTCATATTTGGTAAGGACATTTTTAACAGAAGTGAGTACAGATATTATCTAAATACACAGTTCATCGCATTCAACACAGGTTTCTAATGCTTTTAGGACCAATGGCATTTTTTTTAGCATTCAAGAAAAAAGTGAATATAATCATATTAAAGGTTTTCTTTACTATGTTATGGTACAATCTTTCCCAGCCTCAGAGTCACATGGATTAGTTATTTACAGGCATATTGTATATATTTGAGAGCCTCACGCCCCAGCACTAACTGAGTTGCAGAATTTTACAAATTAGCCCGTAGGTCCCAGGAGTTGGAGTGCAATAGAGTTGGACATTGGAGTGCAGGTCTCTATTCTTTTACTTATTATAGATATTTACATATTTCTGTACACTTAATTCTACAATACTCTATATGTATTCTATAAATACTGATGTCACTTAATATACACACACATAAGATAATACACATAGATACACTTATAGATAGGACTCACACTGCCACTCCCAACCTATACCCTATCAGATAAAAATACACATAGAACTTCTATTTTGTTTTACTTTAAAAATATGTACACTTTATTTTATTTATCCTTATATTTGTTGTTGGGGAGTGATGGAGGGAGGGGAGAGTAGGGGAGAGGTGGGATGGAGAGGAGGAAGAGAGGATGAGAGAGACAGGGCTCTGTGGAGTAGAGTGGAAGGATTGAGGGAGGAGAGAAAGGTAGGGAGAGAGGGAGAGGTAGAGAATGTGGGAGTGAAGGGGAGGAAGGGAGGGAAGGTGGAAGTGGAGGGGGGAAAGTAGTGGTAGTTCTGCAGGGGGAGAGTGGGAAGTGAGGTAGAGGGAGGGATTCACCCATAGATCAAAGGACACATAGCTCAGGAGCAGAGGGGGAGGGATCTGATCCTGGAGAGGTAGTGGTGGGGAGGGACAGGTGTCAGGGTCAGAACAGGATAGGTATGGATCACCGTTCACAGTTTGAAGGACAAGAGGATGAAAGCAAACTCAGGGCCCCTAACTACAGGCCAGAGGAGATGGTGGTACTCCTCAGTGCCATCCGTGCCCACGCCAATATGGGGCCTCATGGCAAAGGTGGACAATGAATCAACATTTTGTCCTCTCCTGGTTAATCCCCAGAGCCACAGGCTGTTGGGTTGCCGTCTAGGGGGCGAATATTACATTGATCTTTTTCTGCCTATGGGTTGCCCAGTCTCCTGTGCCTATTTTGAGATCTCTAGCAATTTCCTACGGTGGGTGACAATAAAAGTATCGAAATACGCTAGTATGGTGCATTACCTGGACGACGTCCTGTTCGCTGATGCTTTGTCTCGTTTTCAGTAGCAGCGTTTCAGAAGGGGATTTGTTCTCGCAGGCTCTCTGGGAGCTAGGAGCGGAGAGCTATTGTCATTGATGGCGAGTATCCTGTTATGGTTTATTTTGAGTTGTGGACGAAGGTATGTCTGCTTAGTCGTTGCGGAGTCAGGTAACAGCTCTAGCCTTCATGTTCAGGCTAGCAGAGTTAAAGGACCTGACTAAGGATTTTCTGGTAAGGAAGGTGCTACACAGTTTAGCACGGGACAGGCACAGTAAGGACAGGAGACCGCCTATTACATTCTAGTTATTATTACGATTATCAGCAACGTATTAAATGGTGTGTTACACAGAGTAACAAAAAATATTTTTATGATCTATATGCTAGTATCCTTGGTGCTTCACACCACTTTTTGCTCAAACAATAACAATAAATCTTTAATTGGATACTATAAATCCGAAAACTACGCCGCTTAAAATATATAAAGATATATATAGTGATGCTTTCAATATTCAGATTTGTATGAGGTATAAAAACTTATAACACCTCATCGATTAAATTCCTTGCTATAAACAATCCTCATAAATCAGAATATCCTGTTGTTACAGGATATACTGATAATCCCAGGATTGAAGCAAGGGTCAAGAATACAATAAAAAACACTCATATATATATATATATATATATATATTAAAAACAAAGAAATCTGAGACCTGAAGAGATTTAAGTAAACATGAAAGTGAAGAATATGGTACAGACTGTAATGGACTCTGTACGAGAGTATATACTAAAAGTATCAAAATACCAAAACAGAGCTGAAGAAACACATAGCAGTACACAGATATACTTGCTGTTCAACTGTCAAGCTCCAGGATATCCAGTATATTAAGGAAATAACCCAATATATGTATCCAGCTTCACTTTCAGTAGTCTCTGGCTCAGGTAAAAGTAGAGATAAGTTGCCAACGGGCCGTTTCGTCCATCCTCGTGGACTTTTTCTAAGGCTATAGGTTACACAGAGTATGAAACCATGCTTTTCCGCACAGCTTTCTTTCTGGCCTTTTTTGGGGCATTTAGGATCGGGGAGTTGGCTGCGGCTAACAGGCATGGGCAGGATGGTCTACAGGTGGAGGACGTATGTCTGCAAGGGGATGCTGTGGTAATCTGTTTGAAAGTCTAAAACGGATCAAGCGGGAAAAGGAAGGGAAATTGAGCTGAAAAAGGTGGGGACAGATTGTTGTCCCTTTGATTGTGCCGGTCAGTTTATACGACAGTGGCCAAGGTGCCGTTTTTAATAGACTCAGACGGGGTGGCAGATTGGGTGGCTCTTTCTCACTTCCAATTTTCTAAAGTATTAAAGACATGCTTATAGAAATTAAGGTTGAATCAGGGACCCATTCTTACCTCATATGTGCAGCGACAGAGTCGCTGGTTTGAGTCTTCCTAACGAGATGCTTAAGTGAAATGGAAGATGAGAATCCAACCGTTTTACGCTCTATGTGAGGCCTTTAAATGCTGCATACTAACATGTACATGACATGTCAGGCTGGGGGAAACAGCTATGGGTGTTCGGTCACTCGTATGTCTACTGGGCTGAATGTTTTGCCATGGTACCCCTCGACTGTCTGCAACTGGGCATATCCAAGGACCATTGGAAAGTGCGTTGGTGTGGAATTAGGGGAATAAGATGAAAACAGGCTAGTGGGTTTATAGAGTCATTCAACCATCGCTTTGGCTGCCCTGACCTGCTATTGATCCATGTAGGGGGATAATGACCTGGGATTCGTCCTGATCAAGAGGCTGATGAGGGACATGAAGAGGGACATCAAGGATTGGAGGTGTAGGTTCCCTGGCATTCAGGTGGTTTGGTGAGATGATTAAGAGGTGGTCATGAAGTAATGCCAGGGATCCTACTAGCATTGAAAAGGCATGGCAGAACGTTAATATTTTATATATATGAGCTTCTTTGTAAATAGCAGTGCATCTATTGTTATAATGTTACTAAAAAAAAATATTTATGAAGGAGTACAATTTCATATGGATTATATGTTGAGGTAATTTTGGATATCTATGTCACAGCGGCGGGTGGAGGAGCTGCCTGGCCCACTATTAAAATGGGGGTCATCCCTACCCCTAAAAAGGTGTGCCAAATGGCAAAAAAAGGTGGACCATAAGTGGTGCTTAGGGTACAGGGTTTTTTTGGCTAACAAGGTCCAGGCTCCTCCTCCACTCAAGTTGTTAATATTCTGTTTATATGTTATGTGATTAATAAAGCTGTGGACTGTTGTACCTCCAAAAGGTGTCTGGTGTCTTTATTTTGGGGAAGGCACCGATGGGCTGTGCCTAGTCAAGCTTTTTGTAGTTAAGGCACTGAACCATAAAGTCTGATTAGAACAGGGTTTTGGTGTAAAAGTAATTTGTCATCTTTTGAAAGTGCAAGAATCAATGGAGAAGTTTGCCGTAATTTTCGACTTGGTCTTGCCATAGTCTCTCGTAGCAGCTTTCTCACAATGTTTCCGGGATGAATGGTTAGCATAGCTAGGGAGATGTATTTCGCTCTTAAAAATGGTGTGATATAGGGACTAGAAACGGGGGCCTCAGTTTTCTCCACAACCACAATTCAAAGGCCTCAATTCTATGGTGGTCAGCCTTCTTTTATGGTCCAGCACTTACATCTGTGTGCTACTACTGGGAATACCATAGTTCTACCATAGTTGCAGTTTTATCCTCCAGTAGTAATACTGCAAGTAAAAGGTTAATTTTTTTAAACAGGCAAAACAAATGGACATATATACATATATATCTTGATTTAATCAGATGAGAAGCAGATAAGCATTCCCAGTTCATGGGACAGTTGGCAGCCACAAGAACAGATCATCCATAATGACGACTTGGATAATCCATCTGCCCGTGGAAAGCATTTTGTCCTCCTACTCATCCCTTTTATCTCCTCCTTCACATCCTAAGTAGCACTTACTGTAGGAGGTAGATTGTCACTTTCTATTGTTTAGTGTCTTTGGACCAACGTCTCTATGGAAACCAGCTCTGATTCAGCTTCCAAAAAATATACGTGTGTCCCGTCACCGACCATCACTGTGAGGCCAGTTTACCTGTCACTTGTGTGGTACTAATTACTCAGCTAATTTGGATTTGTGCGCGGTACAATGTTTATTTGTCATTTAAGATCTAAAAAAAAACTTACAAAAGAGCACTGTAGTTCAAGAAAAAAGACCCTTATTTGTCATGTACAGTGTGTACCAAACTAGTAATATTAGTAGGACATAAAACATTTTTAGAGGAAAGATAAAGAAATGGTTATGTGAAGTAGTAGATATATTCTATATATATATATATATATACTGTATATATACTTATTTATACTGTATATACATATATATATGTATATATATCACATATTATAATTGTCTATGAGACGTTGTCACACTTTGCGTGGTGCGTACAATGTAGTGAGGCGAGCCACTAAACTCGGAGCACTTAGTCGATAAGCGCCGAAGGCGCTCATTGCCTGCGAGCCTTGCAAAGCAGTGGAGAGAATGAAACACGCGGGACTTAGCCTACAAACACTACAAAATGCGGCTTCACCTTAGGCTGAAAGTAGTTGACGAATGCAGGACTTAGAAAAAAATAAAAAGTGACGCGGGACTTAGAAAATAAAAATACGAGATAGCAAAAATACGAGGTTAACGGCCAAACCTTGTGCAAAACACTGCCATATGCGTAGCGCTTTACAATGGCGCTTTACGAGATGGGGGACATAAATACAAGGTTAACGGCCGAACCGCGAACAACTATAAAACAATAAAAACATAAAAGAAAAAGAAAAGAAAAAAGAAAAAGAAATATAACAAAAACATCAAGCAAAGCACGGGGGAACAGCCAGGACATCTGGAGTGAGGTGCAACGCGATTTCGCCGACTTTCACCACACGAAAGTCGCCTAAGCAAAAAAATATTTTTTAACAAGGCTACAAGACCCTGGACCACGCAATACAATGCCAAACGCATAGCACTTTCACACAGCAACTAACAAAATACAAAATACACTGTTACAAAATACGGAAAATACATGCGAGACACGTAACACATTAATAACATTACAAGGCTACAATGGCGATTTACACAACTACACCAACGGATTTCCCTTGCGCACACAAACCATTTAGAAGGCACAATTAAGACATTCATTACACTTTATCATCAGGGCACCAACACTCAAACTGTACATTGTGTGGTGCTGGAAAATATAAACAGATTGTTAGCTCTTCAGACTATTGATTGCTGAATATATTAATTACAAATAGGTAAAGTATATTAATTTATTAAAGAAATAATTAATTCATTATTGATTAAGTAAATATAGATAAATATATATATCTTTTTATAATGAGTGACAAAGGTGCTCAGAGGAGCAAAATTAGACGAGACAAGAGGCTCGCAATGAGCGCTGAAGGCCCTCACAGTACAAAAAGGTTTACATTGTGTGTCAAACAGCATTCTCATGGCTTCAAATTTTATTTCCCCGTAATTTTTGACGGGCAAGTCGTTAGTATATATATATATATATATATATATATATATATATATATATATATATATATAGTTGAATAGTGGGAGTATTGCAGTGAATAGTGATACCTTTTTTATTGGACAAACGTATTCATAATAAAGCAACGAGCTTTTGAGAGATAATGCCTCTTTATCAAGTCTCAAAGCGATACTGATACAAGTATGAACTAAAAACAACAAACAGAAAGAGATGGGGAAAAATAAAAAAATAAAACAATTGGAAAAACAAGAAAGACAAAATTTATTAGCTAGAGTTAAGTGAGAAACAGACCAGCATTGTGAATAATGTCCTGATAGGTCAGTAAGTAAGTTTATAGATCAGGTTGTAGATAAGAACAAACCTTACAGATACTACTATTACATACGTGACCTGTTCATCATATGGACAGTAGGGGAAGAAAAACTCAAAGACTTCCATAATTCGTTCAATACCTTTCACCCATCCATTCAATTAAAATGGATTATTCCACAGAACAGGTTAACTTTTTGAATACCACCACCACTATCTTAATGTCTTATAGCTCACACACATTCCACTTACCCCCCACCCCCTCTTCTATTGCTGTTTTTGTAAGCTATGCTATGCTGACATTTATTGCTCTTTATTTCACTCTGCTGTGTTCTTATCTACAACCTGAGACTTACTGACCTATCAGGACATTATTCACAATGCTGGTCTGTTTCTCACTTAACTCTGGCCAATTAATTTTGTCTTTCTTGTTTTTCCAATGTGTGTTTACTGTTTTTAGTTCATACTTGTATCAGTATCGCTTTTTGACTTGATAAAGAGAGGCATTATCTCTCGAAAGCTCGTTGCTTTATTATGAATACCTTTGTCCAATAAAAAAGGTATAACTATTCACTGCAATACTCTGATTATTCAACTTAATTACTGGACATTCACGGCTACCTCACTCTTCATATACACTCTTCATATATATATATATATATATATATATATGTATGTTTGCATATGTAATATATATATATATATATATATATATATATATATATATATATACTGTATATATAAATATATATATATATTAATAATGAGTATTGCAGTATATTGTGACACCTTTTGTATTGGACAAACACCTTATTTCTATTTTTATATTGATGACCTCTCATTATCAAGTCTGAAGCAATATTATTATAGTCATTTATCAAGTATTGCGTCGGACTTGATAAAGGGAGGTCAAACCTCTCAAAATGTCATCAATGTAAACATATAAATAAGGGGTTTGTCCAATAAGAAAGTTATCACAATATACTGCAATACTCATTATTAATCTATATCTATATAGATTAATAATTACTAAATTACTCAATTTTGCCGCCACGCCCATGGGGAGAGGGACCTAAAGTTTTTTTATTTTTGCACCGGGGCCCTCCAGCATTAACAGCTGGTGACATTTATCATTTAATGACATATTTTTAATGATTCACATTTTTCACAACAATGTGATATTTAATTAATATGATTCAGTAAAGCATGACGTTTTTCAAATAATTTTTAGCACAACCAATGTGGGAACATTAATTGATATCCCAAAAACGGTGTCCTTTTTAACTGGATTCTGTACCCAATTAGCTTATTTGTGTAACATAATAATAATTGGTTTTCCTGCTTAATTATGCTCTGAGTCTGACTCAAAGTTTTCAAACATATGATTGTTTTTTCATTGTGCCGTGGTCTTTTAAATTAACACATATATGTATGTTTTAACCATATTTAAATGTATTTAAAAGAGATAGTTAATGAATTAAAAAACACATTTTTGAAGAACTTGAACAGCTAAATTGCTTATTTGTAATTAATAAATACAAGCTATAATGTATTGCATTGACTATTATAAAGGATTATTTGTGTGCTGTGAGCTGCCGGGAACACATAACATGAATGTAACTGACTCAATTTACTCAGCTACAGTCTAATTGACTATTGAGCTGACTCTTGAACTTTTTGACCCAATCAGTGCCAGTAAGAAAAATCCATTTTGAAATGTCAGACTTTGCTCTCCACAAACATGGATGAGTAACTGGTAAACTAGGCAAGTTCCATACATTTTACACAGATAGTTAATCATCTATAATATTGCTCTTTAATGTAACAGAAATGTAACTTTAGGTGGCACTTTGCCTTTAAATGAAGAAACAAATCCACAAGGATGGGATAAGATGTAAACAAACAGGAACAAGCTGAAGGGACCTTCTTTAATTACAATTTTCAACCATTTTTTTATATATTTAACACATTTGAGAAATATTCACTATTTATAAATTACTTCTATTAGTTATTGAAGGATGTAACAAGATGGTTCAGATAGTGGGGCAACTGTAGGTACAAGAGGTGCAAAGCATCAGGGCCCACTACAGTGTAGGGGCCCACTAATACTTGTAAAGGTGGGGGCGGGGAGAGGGGTATACATTTAGTTTTATTTATTTCTTTATATTTATCCTATGGGCACCATAATGTACCTGTCTCTCTCTCCCTCTTTTTCTCTCTCACTATATATATAATTAACTGAGTAGAGAAGAGCTTTACTATATATATGTGTGTGTATGTGTAGATTATGAGTTATACATAATGTGTATGCCCTATAAAGCTCGGTTCCCTCAGTGGGACGGAAGGAGTTAACCTCTCTACTCAGTTAATTACCTGCACCTGGGCAGGCCTCATTCAAGACTGCTCCTGGAGTATGGAAGGGGCTTATGGACTGATTGCAGTTTGTCTGAGCTGGAGAAAGACAAACACAGTGAGACAGCAGCTTCTAGCTTGGAGCAGAGACCTAAAGAGCACATGCTAGTGATTTGTAAGACTATTGGAATGTTTGTTTTGCCCCACCCAGGTTTAGCTGGATGAGAGATAGTTAGTGAGGACATTGTATATCAGTTAAGGTAGTGCTTCAGTGGAAGTTAGGCAGTATAATTTCATTGATTTGTTTTGGTTGTTATTTTTGTATCACCGGCTATATCCCAGTAACACTTTAAACGTATATATCCAGCCTCTTGTATTGTGTATAAGTGCCAAATCATTAAATGTCAGCCACTGTATTTTTTTTTGTTTTGTTGCTGAGTTGTCGATAGGGAGCACATGTTGGATACAGATAAGGTTCCAGTTGATGTTACTGTAGCATTAACATTTTACTTGGACCTCTAAGGTGACAAATCAGGTTAACAAACAAAAACATGGCCATCTCCACTATAGAATCTTTAGCATACACTAAATGCTAATTATTAAATAGCCCATTTCTAATTCTAGATCCTCAAAAGAGCATATTATGAATATAGGACTTCAAAGGTTCTCTAATGAATTAGTACAGCAGAAAACAATATTTGAAGTCTTACAGTATGTGGCTTTTATTTTGCTGTGCGCCATATTGAAATAACTAGCCTGTTGTTTCCTCCCGCTTACTCAAATTCATTCCCGTCCTGTGAGATCACAGATATTTTCATGTGGATAGACAGGTTCTGAAAATCTGCAAATTAAAACGTGTGATGTTTTGAAGCTCAATATGGGAACCTGAAAGTGACTTTTAAATGAACTCCTTAAAGTGTTTGCCTTTAATCTTCAGACGTGTTGAAGCTCATCCAAAAAATGCATCAGTAGTCATCTGGGAGAAGCTATAACTTCACAAACTTGCAAACTACAGAAGAGCAGCACAGAAGAAATGTTTCAGCTCACCTGAGCATGCGAATTGCGCTGCAAAAACAGTATAGAAGTAGTAATACAATGTATAATAGCAGTGACAGTACAGGTGGGTGTGTGGGGGAAAGGGATAACCACAAAATGGCTTATCCAAATTATAATGGTTACTGACAATCCCGAATTTGTAAATACAATACTAACACCAAGAAATGTAATTTCTTATTAAATATGGTAGTCACACAAAACCCAAATTCCATCATTCCTTACACAAAATAAGACACATAGGGCCCTATGCTAATCCCAGAAACAGCAATTACAAGCGCCGTAGTTGCACAGAAAATCCTACCTAGCTATGCTTTTCCCCATCCCGAAAACATTGTGAGAGAACTGCTACAAGTGACTGCTATGTGCAATTACTGCATGACAAAGCCGAAAAGCACCAAAAAAAATCTCAATTGATTTTTGCACTGACTAAGGATTACAATTTACTCTGTAGGACTTTTACACCAAAACCCTATACTAATAATAATTTACGGACCACTGGCAAACCATGAGCCCAATTCAATTGAGCAATTGTAAGTTACAGTTTATTTTGCTATTCAATTGGCGTCTTTTTGCGGGCTAAAAGCGGCTTATATGTTACAGGCTTGAAATCCTTGCGATTGTGACAACCCGTAACTGACACCCCAGCTAAGCCTTTGATCATTCACATCTGCAAGAGTTATAGTCGCTAAAATCGCAAATCGCTATTCAATTGCTACAATTCCTCAAGGCCGCAAATGTTTTCACACCCGTAAACGGCAAATGTAGAAGAAAATCCTACGAGTACTATAGGGGACTCGCAAGGAGGTTAAACACTTGTTCTTAGCACTGTAAAAGCAAATAAAAATCAATACTGCACTGTATATGATGGGGAAAGCGATGAAAGACATTAGAATTAATTGCACAACAGTCTCAAGCTCGCAAATTAGCAATAAAAAATCATGTTATTCTATGTTTAATTTCGAGGTTATATCGATTTCAGATTTCGGCCCATAACTTGCGGTTCAATTGAATAGCAATGGATTTTTAGCAGACCGTGAGCCAGCAGCAAGCCCACAGACATACGGCCTATATACCATATACGGCCTATATTCGATATACTTGCGGCCTTTGAATTGAATGAGGCTCCATGATAGTACCGTAACTGCAAGATAATTGAGAAAATATAATGTGTACCAAAGACCACTCACAAATGGTTTTAAAATCTTTGCTAAGCGCTACAGCAGCACCTAAAGTGACAGTATAGCACCAAAAATCATCTAAAAATTATGGTATTTCAACATTCTTTGTCAATTAACATTAATATCAACATACGTGTAATTAAAAATGATGATATTGCTTTATTATGCCTGTTTATTAGACAACATATCTGTAACACACAACCCAGTACTCATATATTAACACAAAATACATTCATCTTTATATATTGAAGCCTTAAATATAATTGTAACATATATTTAATGTCATTTTAATTAAAAGATGATATATTTAAATATGTGTGTATTACAGTTCCTGGCCCAGTCACGGCACTTAATTGTATTCATTATTATAAACCTGATGTTCTTATGTTCTATTGGTTCCTATAGCCGTTTTTCAACCTTAAAGCTAGGTTTGGGTAAGTCCTACCCTAAAACCTCTCTCTCTCTCCCTCTCCTATCCTCCCTCCCTCTCCATTCACTGCGCAATGCCTGCCTTGCCATGCGAGGCTCGCTTGAGCAACTTGCAATTTTGCGAGCGTTACACACAAACTCAGCTGACAACAACTATATTAGTGACTAGCGACTTGCCAGTCAAAAATGATGGCAATAAAATTTGAAGCCTCGCAATGCTGTTTGCCACACAATGCGAGGCTCTCCCCTCTCTACTCTAGGATCCTCGCGATGAGCGGCTTCGTTGCTCATTGCAGGCTGCACGCATGCGCAAGCCCATAACTTTAGCACTCATTACGGGACTTGCGATGAGTGCCTTTGTCCCTCATCACGGACCATCCCTGTGTCTCTTTCTCCCCTTTCCCTCTATTGTGTCTCTTTCCCCTCTCCCTCCCCTGTGTCTCTTTCCCCCTCTCTCCCTCCTCTGTGTCTCTTTGCTCCCCTCCCCTGTTTCTTTTTTCCACCCTCTCCCTCCCCAGCATCTCTTTCCCCCTTATCCCTTCCCTGTGTCTCTTTCCCCCTCCCCTTTGTCTCTTCTCCCTCTCTCCTTCCCCTGTGTCTCTTCCCCTTACCCCTCTCCTGTGTCTCTTTCCCTCCCTCTCACTTCCCTTTGCCTCTTTCCCCCTCTCCCTCCCCTGTGTCTCTTTACCCCCTCCCCTTTGTCTCTTCCCCTTCTCTCTCTCTCTCCTGTGTCTCTTTCCCTCCCTCTCCCTCCCTTTTGCCTCTTCCCCCTCTCTCCCTCCCTGTGTCTCTTTCCCCCTTCTCCCTCCCTTCCCAGCTGTTGGGAGGCCGCCAAAAGATGCCAAATTAGCTTTCAACCTCAATTATGGACTCCCTGCCTCAGTCCTCCTTCTCGACTAAAAACCCTTAATGTATCCTTAAGCATATAATCCCCAACTTCTGTAGATTGTAAACTCTTCAGGGCAGAGACTATGCAAACCGTTGTCTTTATCTTAAATGCACTTGTCATCGAATTGACTGTACCTGTCATGTAATTGTTTGTACCTTATACCTTCTGTAAAGTGCTGTGCAGATTTGATGGAGCAATAAAAATAAAAATACATATTATTTTTATAATTAAGATTAATAAATCCAGACAATCATTTTAAGTGTGCGCAGTGGATTGTACTATGCTGGATCCCTAAGGTAAAGTCATTAGAGGCATTGGAAAATGTTGCTTTTATCTGAATTTATTAGAGACGTGCTAAAAGTCCCTACCCATAAATGCTGATCGAGCCTGTACCGTAATACAATACAGTAATACAGTAATATTTGTGTATGTTATACTCATTTATTTCTATGTATTTAAATGACATAGTCAGGGATTTTTTGGGAAATTCATCCCTTTTGTATTTATTTAAACGCTTCATCGTATACAGTATAGCAATAGTGCTGACTACCCAAAAGTCAAAAACTAGGCAAGCAAAGAAAACAGAAGAGTAAGAAACAAAGGAATACATAAAATCCTCCATAAAGTAATAATTTCATGGTCTGTAAACTGAACTAGCAATAAATGCTTAATATCCTCAGCACTCTCACTTTCCAGTCTCTTCATCAAAAGTAAAGTTTAAAGTAATTTCGAGGTGAAATATAATTTCGTTTACAGATCCAGATAAAGAAAGCAATTGCTCAACTGTTTAAAGGTTTTGCTTTGTCATAATGAAAAACAGTGACAAAAAAAGCATTAAATGTACTGTTTGCAATAAAATGCTGTCAGGCAGGATTTGGTGTAAAACTATGAGGCATCAAAGGTGGCACAAAAAAAAGAGACAAAATTGTATTAATGGACATGAATTCAAAAAAATATAATGATATGATTTTCAGGGCTGTTCTATAGATTCAATGGACAACTTCGGCCAAGCTGACCTTTTGCTGGGGGCATCATGGGGGCCGTGCTAGGAACATGAGAAGATGACCAAATAGTATAGTATAACGATCCCTAATCTATAGCATAAAATAATCTAAACACGTTATTATTAATTATTATAGGACTTGCGACTTGCGCGTCAAAAATTACTGGGCAATAAAATGTGAAGCTATGGCAATGCTGTTTGCCACACAATGTAAGGCTTTTGCTCCTCTGTGGGCCTTCGGCGCTCATTGTGAGCCTCTCCCTTGTGTACAACAATTTTCCTGCTTTGCAATGATCACCTTTGGCGCTCATCTCGAAGACAGATATATAAGTACAGTGTAAAATGGCAAAAGAATGTGAGTACAGTAAATTAATAAATGAATATGAATTAATAAATGAATATACTTTACCTATTTATATTTAATATGCAGCAATCAATATCCTGAAGAGCTAACAATCTATTTTGATTTTCCTGCATCTGAAAATGTACAGTTGGAGTGTTGATCACGTGAGGAGAAAGTGTCAGCAATGTGGCAAGTGTGCAGTGTAAATAGGCTGCGTGTGCAGTGTAAAACCGTTTGCGTACGCAGGTAAAGCCTTTTTCTATGGTTTACTTGGCTCGCGAGCATTTTCCATCCGTTGTAATGGTATATTTTCTATGTGCTACGTTCCTGGCTAACTCGTACGTGCCTGGCTGTGATTTTCACGGCTCTGTGTCCTTTAGCCTTGTTTTAATTTTTTCTGTCCGCCATTTTTTTTCTCGCTTAGCCGATTTTCAAGTGTCAAAACTTCTTAAATGCGACTTAAATTTGCGTGCAAGCTCACTTCCAGACGTCCTGGCTGTCCCCCCGTGCTGTGTGTGATGTTTGTTTTATGTGGTATTTTTTTCTTGTTGTGCTTTTCGTGTTTTATTTTTATTTTTCTAAGTACCGCTGGTCGTAATTGTTGTTTATAAAAGTCGTACGCCCTTGTCGTTTTCATTTTTTTCGCCCTCCTGCCATTTATTTTTCTCCCCTAAATTCAACTTCAATTTGCATGCAACCTCACCCCCAGACGTCCTGGCTGTCCCCCCGTGCTGTGTGTGACGTTTGTTTTGTTTGTATTTTTCAGTTTTGTATTGTTGTTTTTTGATGTACGCGTTTCAGCCGTTAACTTCGTATTTTTGGAACCGCATATTTTTATAAGTCCCACGGTTGGAATTTTTTGGGGATAAGTCCGTATTTCCTCATTCCGCGTTATATATTTTTTTCTAAGTCCCGCGGCAGTTTTTTTCTGTTTTCCAAGTCACGCTTTTCAGGGGTTTTTTTCACCGTGCATGAGGCGGCTTAGAGCCTCCACCTCCGCAAATGCGGACACTCGCTTTGCGAGGTCCGCATTTGCGGCCTGCAATGAGCCGAAGGTATAATCAACACAAATAGAGAAAACGGGAAATATGCAAAATATATTAAGTTTAGTTATTTAAAATAGCACAGTGATAATTTAATAAAGACTTGAACTAATTCTATATCTGCAGAATATCTACGCAACATCCCGATACCTGAAGCTTTACCTTATACAACCTGCATTACCTCTTGGTAGTGTTTTCATTCACTGTCTATAAAATATTGTCATTCTTTAATGCAAAACCAAACTCCAGCTTTCCAAAAGTGAAAATAACTCTTACAAATCCCTTAACAAACACATAACCTGCTTGTGATGTTCTCTACGAATGATTTATATCATCATCAATTGTTTTACTTCTTTACAACAATGCTATAAAGATTGCCACTTTATTCTGCCTCTTGCCAGTGATTCTCTCCTCGGAATAGGCATAAAATCTGTTTAATGGACTATGATTTTGATTCATTGTTCAAAGTTATTATGTATGAAATGTCTAGGAGGCGCTTTATTGCATACTGTTACACAATGTATATTGTATAAGTTTTAATACAGTTAAAATATTAGGCACCAAAAAATATAAATTTTCTATACATTGCTTTGTTGTGACATTTACTGTATTTTATTCTGTTTTAAATTGAGAAAATTAATAAGTACTGTAACCCTGAGTTCACAAAGACATAGGATGGGATTGCCCTTTTCTTTTTATATACCTGTTTTTCCAAACCTGGCGGAGGACCACATTTCCTTCAGGACTATTATACAGACTATAAGTATTCTGGGAAGTGGCATGCAAATGAGTCTCATAATGATAACAGTTTTCTATCGTTTACTTTAAAGGAAATGGAAATATTTTTATTGGGTCTGGTATGTGTAAATTCAAAATGTATCAATGTGTTTAATCAATAAACGGATTATTTGTGTAACGACTCTAGGTGGCTTGTCCATGTCAGCCAATGATCATTAATATACTGAAGTGGGTTGCCAGTAGGGGAGTAGGAACTGGGAAGGGATGGGGGAGGGGGACAAATCCCCTGCCCCCCGATTACATGAACAGGGGACACAAAAAAAAAGCAAAAAAAAAAACGTAATCATATATTTCGAGATTTGACTAGTGCTATGGAACAGTGTGTCTTTCCCATGAAAGCTTTAACCCAATTATATATATATATATATATATATATATATATATATATATATATTTAATCTTTAAAAAAAAAATTATTAGTATTTTATTGCGGGGGTCGTGGGTCCAAGGTGCACTGAGAATTTATTTATTTTTTTTAAAAAAAAGCATTTTTTTTAGGGGCACTGGGGCCCTCCAGAGCAGGGCCCCCGTGCATTGCACTGGGTGCACAGGCAGTAGATCCACCCCTGCTGCCTATCCATGGGGTATAGTTGAATTGCACCACTCAGTGCTATAGTTTTATTTGTCTTTTTAAACTTTTTCCCCCCTAAGCCCATGGTTGCCAGTTCCTTCTTCAGTTGACCTCAATTTGTCTTACCTCTCTGCTATGCCCTGCTCATCTTGGGTGACAATACATGATATAGCTCACATCTTCATTGAAGAATGCAAGACCCTTCACCACAACAAGGTAGCGATCCTGAAGGAATGTATGAGTTATACTTGTCTGCAAATGGGACCTACAGACTCCAGTGTGCTCTGTGCATTTCTTCTTAGGATCAAGGGAATTTAAAAATGTATTTTTACATGTAAAAAAAACAATATTTGTAATATTTAAAACACCTTCTTTGAAATGCATTTAACATATGTGCCCCAAGTTGCTTTATAATGTTTAGGCTATAACTATAAAATCCATTTAAGTCCATTTACATGCACCAGTCAGGGCGGAAGATCTACAGAATTTCCCTTCAGAATTAATATACAGTGATGCCAATGCAGCTAAGGATTCTGGGAAGTGATATGCAAATTATTCTCATAGTGTATGGTAGTTTTGTTTAGAAAAAAGAAAGAAAGAAAGGCAAAGGAATGGACAGACAAGCCAAAGTTCAGGGGTCGGAAGGAATCTACCAAGGTCACTAACAATCTGGATCATCAGCAAAACTCGGTCCAGTAGGGAACAGGAATGGAGGACGAACTGTAGCCAAACAAAGCAGGAAGACACAGCAGAAACCAGAACCTACAACAGGCACTGCGAGTGGGTAGGAGCAGCAATACATAGTCTAAGATGAGGTGTCATTGGCTGGTAGAAAGACCAGGGCTTAACAACAACCAATCAGGAGCAACAGCATCAAAAACTAGGAGAGGTACTTCTTACTGATCTGTCTCTAAAACACAAAGCTGTAGATACTGTGACTCGAGACTAGCACATGCCGCACATCAGATCTGCAACCAGATAGAACTTGGGCATGGACCGTTTAAAGTAATAAAGAGGGTTTCAGATCCTGGAAGTATCACACTAAATCCAGTAATATTCCAAAGAGTATCTCTCTTTATTTGGGATTACGGAAACATGTATAAGGGTACAACAAGAGGACATTGTAAAACATTAACTTTACCAAAAACAAAGCATTTTTGAATTCCCTGCCTTAAGAGAGGATTGGTGACAGAGCAACCAAGCAAGGGCACGTCAATAGGCCTGGATAATTTGTCTAGTTCAATTAGGGCATCATCTATCAAGTTTATAATGGGAGGAAGGCCCCATGTTAATGAGGTTGTAATGATGACTGTTGGGGACAATAGAGCAGGAATTAGTGACCTTCCATCATAAGTACCTTCTGTACATAAGTTAAGTTCAGACAAAGATAAATACAAATTAACATATAGCAAAGGAAGGAGGACCCTGTCTTTGAGCTAGGAATCCAATGTCCATGGTGCATTCCCAAAGTACTTATGATAGAAACTCGCAGACTTACAATCTAAGGTATAGTGAGTGGTAAAAGAGGGAGAGAGAGGTGATAAGCGTGTTAGGGTGGAAAGTGATACGCTTCTTTAAACAGATGCGTTTTAAGTGAGGTTTTAAATGTTTTGAGGCAAGAGGATAATCTGGTGGAGCGAGGCAAAGAGTTCCAGAGACTAGGGGTAGCATGAAAAAAATCCTTGAGGTGGGAGTGAGAGGAGGTGACAAGAGTTGTAGAAAGAAGAAGGTCATTAGCAGAACGAAGAGGGTGGGGGAGTATTTGGAGATGAGAGCAGACATGTAAGTGGGAGCATTATTGTTGAGGGCTTTGTAGGTTAGGGTCATTAAATTTTAGTCTTGAGGCTAAGGGAAGCCGGTGGAGTGATTGACAGAGAGGTGACGGCGACACTGAACGTTGTGTACGGAGGATGAGTCTAGCAGAAGCATTCATAATGGATTGAAGTGGAGATAGTCGGGTGGTGGGTAGGCCAACAAGAAGCGAGATGCAGTAGTCTAGAGATGATGAGAGAGTGTATTAGGATTTTAGTTCTGTCTTGTGTAAGATAGTGACGAATTCTGGAGATGTTTTTTAGATGGAGAAGACAAGATTTAGTTAGTGATTGTATGTGAGGGATGAAAGACAGAGCGGGTTCCAGAAGAACTCCCAGACAACGGGCTTGGGAGGAGGGAGTGATGATGAAGTTGTTGACAGTGAGAGAGATGTGAGGAATTGACGCTGTGGGAGAGGGAGGGAAGTTTGAGAGTTCAGTTTTAGACATGTTGAGTTTGAGATGGTGGATGGACATCCAAGAAGATATACTAGAGAGACTGTTGGAGACGTGTGTTAGAAGAGAGGGGGATAGATCTGGTGCGGAGATGATGATGTTAGAGTTGGTGTTACGAAGTAGTAGTAATCTCTCTGGTAATATCTTTAGACATTTCACCCATTATAGTATTTCTTTTGCTCCTACCAACTGGATGGACTGAAGGACGATCAAAGGATTATGGTAAATTTGCTTCAAACAAAATATTTTAGACCAATCCAAACACGAATTTTTTTATGATTTCACTGTTTATCGTGTGTGATGTTCCTTTTCTTCTGTATTTTTTGATGGAACAGTGGGCATGTTAATCCCAAGTCTATTTGTTGATGTTGTGCACTACATTGTGTCATATGCTACTGTATCTTGAGGTATAATGAATGCCATGTTGTTCTGTTACTAAGGCATGATTTCCTATCAACAAAAACAATTTTCCATCTAAAAAGACTTTAAAAAATATGACTAAAGTCAAAGCAGGTGTAGAAAAATAAATTCAATTAATAATTACATATACTTGTTTCTCTTTCCTATTTTATTGTATTGAAATAACAATAGCTTCGCTCGGTGAGCTTATGCAAGGAAAGCACGTAGGTTGCATATTGCATATTATATAATTTACAAACTAATTAAACTCTAACTTGGAAGTATGTATATTATATAAGAGTACTTAAAATGATTTTGCCATTGGGAAGATTGAATTTACTTATTGCATAAAACCACTTTCAGAGAACAGAGACGTGCATATTATTTAGCCCTCGGTTGCAAAGCAAAGCAATAAAACATTAAAGTAATTGTTGACTGCAAATAGTCATGAAGTTTAAGGTGCAGCTGGAGACATAAATACAAGCAAATTGTTTTTTGTTTGTTTTTTTGAGAAGCAACCGCAGTAGAGTTAAGATAGGGCAAACGGAAATAATGTGTTTATGAGTTGAGAGTCTGTTAAGGTCTGATATTCATGCACTTTAGGGTTGTAATAACATTTGAAGGACGATTGTACCTTGGCGGACGTACTGCCAGTGCAGCAGGTGCAAAGGACTGGCGGCCACAACAGGGTAGGGGCCCTTTGATACCTGGAGAAAAGGGGTCTTTGAGTTTATTAAGGAGGAAAGGCTGACAATTATTTTATAGAAAAGTGATCTGACAAGCTAGTGGGTAACCTGGATACCTACATATATTTAGTTTTTTTTTTATTGGCAGCCATATGACTAATCCAAGTATGTATTTATCAATACTGGGCACCGCTGGAACCAAATAACTCCTCTCCTTCCCGTAGCTGCTCCCTTCCCAATGACCCCTTCCCATAACATCAAACCTTCCCAAGACCCTTACTCATTGCTGCTCCACCCCAAGACCCTTTTCCAATAAATACACATATTTAAACATCTCCCCCACACAGCAACCACCCACATAGCACCCATCCCTATCTCCTTTCTTACTCCCTTACAGAACCAATCCCCCCTTTACTTGCTCTCTTACTTACCTTCTTCCTTTATACACCTCCCCAGCGTGCTGAACTGCTCTACACTGCCACCTCTTGGAGCTTCAGTTGGAATGCTCTTATTTAAACAGGCACACACCGATTTCAGACGGGCGAGATGTACACGTTAAGAAGGCACAGGGGGCTTATGGGGGCCCAGGGGGATTTTGAGCTTTGGGCCATGGGTGGGGGCCTCACGCGGCCTCTACACTACAGAAAAAAATTAAATGCAAACATTTTTTTCTAAATTACACAGCACTGCACCACCTGCACCACAGGTAGAACCGACCCTGGTGTTTATGTTTGAATGCATGTTGCTACAATGGGCTTGTACCATTTAATATGTGTGATTGTGCATCCATGTGGTTATTACCATATGACATATACATAAATACATACACAATAACCCTAAGACGCCTCTTAGACATATAGCTTTATGTATTTAACCCTTACTTATTAAATATATACCTTATACCTGTTAATATAGGGAACTTTCCTTTTAACTTATATTCAGGTTATCAATAAAATATATATTTTTATATATTTATCTGTTTGACACTTTTCACTTATGAATGGGAAATGCTAGTTTCGAAAGTATGCTTTCCTTGTCTCTCTATCTGTATGTTCTAACATATACTGCTAGCAATTATCTCTAGCTAATAAGGTATTTAAATATTAAACTTGTAATTTACCCCATTCAAATACATATTGAGTATGAGTGTCACTTTTTTTCTAGGGGCGGATAATGTAAGAAAGTAATAGTGCATAAAATATAATATTTTGCATAGAATGTATGTTAAAACTAAGATATTTGTAGCATGACAGAGTCCCTTTAATGTATACTAAGAATATGGCCTCAATTAAATTGAAAAAAAGCAAGTTGGATATAAAAGGTGATACCATGGCTATAAGTCTAATCTATGAAACTGTTCCAGCTTCTCCTTTAGAACCTATACATTATTACAACCTTTTTAATTAATGTAAAGACTAATGCATATTTTACTTCAAATAATTGCAGTTAAACTGAATAGAGCACTTTTTCAACCAGCAAAGGAGTATTTAGTTAATTTCCCCATATTTTGACAAGATATAGCCCCATAAATTGGCTGTATATATTTTGTTCCTCCAAGTTAGGGCACACAGCCCACATCTGTACACCCGTGCCTTGTCAGCAAGAGATTTCAGTGTGAGAGGTGACCAAACTAAGCTTTACGGATGAAAGACAGCTCTAGGATCCAGAAGAAACCTCGGAAGTCATGCACTGGGGATTCTCTCAATTTAAATCCCCACTGGAGGGAATCCCTGGGCATCCCCAACCCCCACTCACTGCCCAATCAAACGTTCCGTGATCCAATCCCCATCTACATAACCATGGGGATCTATACAGACCCTGCTAGAGGGAATCTCTGGGCATCCCCTACCCCCTCTAACTGCCCAATCACGCCCTTCCTCCCTCAAACCCTATGTACATAACCATGGAGGTCTATAGAGATCTGCATCGAAAATAAAATTAACCCTCGCATGGAAGTTCCTGGCATCTTAAATTATCCCCACCCACAGAATATCTTTATTTATATTGCGCCAACATATTCCGTAGCACTGTACAGTGGTTTAGTACATGGCAAATAACAAACTTAACACCTTAGAAAGAATATATAGAGCACAAGGCACTGATTCAAGTGTTTAATATATATGTATATGAATCATACTTGTCTGCCAATGAGTCCTTAATAAAATATTAAAATATTATGCCCTGTGTATTTCCTTTGTCTAAAGACACTTTAAACAAGTTTTACTTCATATCTTGCAAAAAAAACTTTTGTAATATTTAAATACATGAGAAATTGTTTTCTGAACTATGTTTTCTGAACTATTAAGAATATACTTCTTGTGCTTCTTAATGTTATATATATATATATATATATATATATATATATATATATATATATATATATATATTTATTTATTTATTTATTTATTTATTTATATATATACAGTATATTTATACTAGTTGTTTGCCCATTATAAATACCGGCATAATATTTCATATCCCCCCCCCATGTCTCTCCCCCTCTTCCCCCTTCTCCCTCCCCTGTGTCTCTTCCCCCGTCCCTCCCCTGTGTCTCTTCCCCCATCCCTCCCCTGTGTCTCTCCCCCTTCTCCCTCTCCTGTGCCCCCCCCGTGTTTCTCCCTCCCTTGTATCTCTCCCCCTTCTCCCTCTCCTGTGTTTCTTCCCCCCGTGTCTCTCCCACGCCCCTTCCCTCCCCTGTGTCCCTTCCCCCATCCCTCCCCTGTTTCTCTCCCCCTTCTCCCTCTCCTGTGTTTCTTCCCCCCTCCCCGTGTATCTCCATCCCCTGTATCTCTCCCCTTCTCCCTCTCCTGTGTTTCTTCCCCCCCGTGTCTCTCCCACCCCTGTGTCTCTCCCACTCCCCCCCCCCCACCCCAGCACGCTATACGTGGCTTGCAGCGAGCTTTGACACGCAATGCTGACTAGAACAGCGTTCCACACAACAGAAACTATATTAGTGATATATATATAGTGTGAAATATAATCCCTATATAATCCCTACATTGGATTCCTACTCATACTCGTTTATATCATTTATTTAGATCATTTATATACTGTATCATTTATATGATTTATCAAGGTCTATTCTTCAATAAATTAGAGCCTGATAATAATTCTTGCTCTTCCAAAGCTTAGATGAAGACAATTACTGAGTTTGATTAAAAAATGAAGACTTTCTTTACAAATCCCTTTATTAATGTGCATTGAAACTAGGTCGTTGAGAACTGATTAGTGAGGAAGCCCTGAATGAACTTTCAGAGCAAAAATTAATTGACTATTATTTTCTTACCTATTATGTGAATTTCTTTAACTGACACCTTAGACTTTATTTGAGCTTCAAAGTGATATTGTGGAAGACAAAAGAGATCCTGAACTAAACAAATCTAATGTGCTGCGCATGTTTCCAGTTGGCGATGGTTTTAGATACACGCTAAATAAAATCTAGAGGTCAATAGAAACACAACAAATAGTGATGCATGCCAGACTATTTATGAATGCACACTATAAAGGGTATGTTCGAAAGAAAAAATAATTAAAATCAACTCATTTCATCCTCCAACTGGCATTTATCCAGCTTTAAACCATGCCTTGTTTCAATGATAATATACCGTATGATCTGCAGTTAATTCATACAGTCTTAACATCCTTGGACACCATGACTTTCCAACGAAAACATTGGTTAAATGGTGCATTCGAACAAAAGCCAAGCTGCTCTCCTTGTTGGTCTTTCATCCTGCGACTAAAGTCTGGATGCACACTATAAAGGCTACATACAACTGAAAAAAAATTAAAAATCAACAAGATGTATCCTCAAACTTCTTCAGGATCTGGAATATTATAATATTTTGGTATTTCTGTTCTCCTCCACCATCTGTTTTTTCTCGTATTTATTCTGTTGCCTTGGAGGGTTTAAGTGATTGAAGAGCCAGTTTTCAAAAATAGCATCTTTCAACCATGCCTTGTTTGAATGATAATATACAGTATGATCTGTAGTTCATTCATAGAGTCTTAAAATCCTTGGACACTACGACTTTCCAACAATAACACTGATTGGACGTTGCATTTACGTCAACATTTGAACAAGAGCCAAAATATTCTCCTTGCTGGTCTTTCATCATGGGATTGAGGAATTGTGCCCTCATATTCTGTCTCATCACATATATAGTTGTGAGCATGCGGGTCATTGCTAACGCTGCAGGCTTGCCAGCAACTGCGGACCTCGCAAAATTTACTGACTTATGAGAAACAAATACGAGACGTGAAAACATTATGACCTCGCAAAAATACGACCTTACCGCCCGAAACCTGCGCACATGAAAACATTAAAAACACAATAAATACACACAATAAATACATAAAAAGCTTACCTACAGCAAGGGGGGGCACCTCGGAAACTGAAGTTACACCTCCATTTAAGTCAAAATACAAGAGTTTAGACACCCAAAAGTCCCCTAAGCGAGAGAAAAAATGACAGCCGAAAAAAACAAAAACGAGGCTACAGCACTCTAAAGACGCAAAACATAACCAAACATATACGGATTTTCCCAAAAGCACGGACGCGATCCAAGAACAAGGACACCAAATCAGCCACAGACCACACATTAGGCGCCATTTTACAACACTAACTTACACAATCCGGAAGTACACAGCTACCCTAACGAATTTGTCTCAAGCACACACACTATTTACACTACACACTGCACACATTGCTGACACTTACACAGCAGCTCCACAGCCCTCAAAACACACATTGTATGCTGCAGCAACATCAAAACAGATTGCCAGCTCTTCTGCACAATGCTTCCTGCATATATTACTTCAAAATAGGTAAAGTATATTGATGTATTATTTTATTCATTATTTGATTAGCATTAGCAAAAAAAAAAACAATGCTCACAGCACACTAACAACCAACAACCTCACAATGAGCGCCGAAGGTGCTCAGCCCGAGACTTGCAATGAGCGCCAAAGCATCTTGGAACACCAACAAAATTTACCGCCCTTACAATCTTATTGCCATCGTTTTTTGACAGGCAAGTCGCTAGTTAGTAATATAAATGTAATAGCATATGTAGACTTTACAGTCAACCAGTTGGAAGACTTCAGCCTCTTTCCTAGTTACACTCGAAGCTTCTCTGTGAATGTTTTCTTGTTGGCTACTATATAGCGAATATAACGGTTCTAAAGCTATTTTCTTGTATTGTGTTGTTGTTTTGCTTCAAATCTTATCTCCACTAAATGAAATGTCATGATCAATGAATTTTGTTCTTCATACCGCTTCACCTACTTGAATTTCACATGCTGGTTTCATATGTGTCCTGGATCCAATACCAAAGCTTTCTTTTGTTCCTTCGCACATCATACTGAAACATATAATCCTTCGTATTTTTATTCTCTTTGCAAATATCTGATACTGTTGGCCCAATTTTTTGTTTCTCATTCGCATTCAAAAATTTCTTGTTGAGAAATATTGACTTATTTGCATGCCAAATCATCCACTTGTACCTTATCCTTCCCAAGGTGTGCAAGGTAATGTCCCATTTCTTCCTGTGTTTTGTAGGGCACTACACATTATTTATTCTTCAGCTTTTCATGTTATTCAGTAGAAAACTCATTTGTTTCCCTTGAGAACTTAATGTTGTATTCAGTGTAAAATTTTAAAACAAAGTAGAAAAAAAAATATTACGACTATACTGAATTGTATTTGTCACCTTTTACATCTGTAAAGTGGAGAAAACGAGGCGAGGAATCCATTCTAAGGAACAACATAAGGTAATTCTTGTATGTCAAAAGTAATCCACTTTTATTATGTATGAATTGAGTCACTCATTTTTTGACAGATTTATTGTTGACAGAGAAGAGAGCCACATTTAGATTTTTTTAGCACCCAGTATATGCTAATGGCGTGGAGCGCATGTGACGTCACATGCGCGTCGGGTCAAGAAGGAGCGGAGGCCGGAGCAGAAGCAGGTAAGTGAGGGGAAAGGGAGAGGGGCAGGTATTTAGGGGGGTTTAGGTTGAGGAGGGGGGTTTAGGTTGAGGACGGGGTTAAGGAGGGAGGTTGAGGAGGGGGGTTTAGGTTGAGGACGGGGTTAAGGAGGGAGGATGAGGAGGGGGGTTGAGGAGGGGGTTGAGGATGGGGGGGTTGAGGATGGGGTGGTTGAGGATGAGGAGGCAGGTTGAGGAGGGGGGTTGAGGAGGGGGTTGAGGATAGGGGGTTGAGAAAGGAGGAAGAGGATGGGGGGTTGAGGAGGGGGTTTGAGGAGGGAGGTTGAGGAAGGGGTTGAGGATGGGGGTTGAGGAGGGAGGATGAGGAGGGAGGTTGAGGAGGGGGTTGAGGATGAGGAGGGAGGTTGAGGAGGGGGGTTGAGGTTGTGGTTGAGGAGGCGGTTGAGGAGGTGGTTGAGGAGGAGCAGCGATTTCTGAGTAAACTTTTGTAAAAACATATAATATACAAAATATATATTTTTTATTTGAAATTTAAGTTTTTTTTCGTGAAATTTCCTTCTTAAAATGAGGTGTGTGTTATACGCCGATAAATACGATATATATATATATATATATATATATATATATATATATTTATATTTATATACAGGCTTATTAAATTGCAATTCGGTCAATTGAATAGGGCTCTATATAAGCACATAGCACTTTTTTTTACAGAAGTTTTTAGATAGTGAACCAAAATCCAAAAGCAAGATCTTCAGTAATTAAAAACTTCTATAAAAAAAATATGCTCAATTAGCCGAATCACAATTTAATAAGGCTGATAGTATATAATGTCAGCCATTTGTTTAAAAGGGGGAAATAATATTACAAATGTATTATTTTGCCACTATACATAATCATTAAGCATTAATGATATATAACATTGCACAATGATTCATTTGTTTAGCACTACCACTTCAAAATTCAGAAAAGAGGTTGATTCCACATATGAGGAGAGCACATCCAAATTAGGCTTGTTTACTCTAGAAATAGGCAAATACGGGGGAATAAGATAGCTCTGTTTGAGCAGCAAATCATAAATTACACATTAAAAAATGTCCCCTCTAGGCTAGATGGCAAAGCAGCTTGTTCAAATCCTTTCGCATTAAACACTAGCAGATAATGTGTATAGAAATATACAAACAGTTTAATCTTGGGAAAATGTGCTACTTGCCTTGTTATCACTACATTTCATTAATGATGTTTGTATAGTCAAGAGTAACTTCCAAAGTGGTTACTAATGTCACCGAATTGTATATTCATGGAAGAATTATTAAGATCACATCATTGTTGCATAATAGTAATGGGATTCATTAAATAATGCATTAAAATGCATTAATAATTTGCATCCACTATTTGTTCAGGATGTTCAACAATTTGCCTTCAGAATAAATATTAATGTAAAGCATACAGGAGGTTCCTACAAGCACATGTTAATGTGTAATATTTTCACATATACAATATATTTAATCTTATTTGGAAGATAGAATCCAACAATAGGCCCACCTAGACTCCTCATACATAATAGTGGTCCAGCCGGTAGAGCTTACGGGAGGTTAGCATACCCTTTTTCATTTTTGATATATTTATAATAATTATAACCTCCTTAGGTAACTCAACCTTTCCCTTAAATGAAACTGATTCCCGGTTCCTCAGTTTCTCATTGCCATGAATTAAGTGTATTCTTCCAGAACCCATAGAAAATAACCAGCAATTAATGAGTTAGGTAAAACTAGCATAATATTTGAAAGCCTCGCGAATTTGGACAATGCGAGCCTCGCTATGCATGGCTTCTCTCTCTCTCCTTCCCTCCTTCTGTGTCCTCTCTGTCTTCTCCCCTCTCCTTCTCTTTTCTCTCATTGCGGGACTCCAGTCACAAATGACAGGATAATATGTGATTTTTCTCTTACCCTCCTCCCTGTGTATCTTACCCCCCTCTCCCTCCCCAGTGTCTCTTCCCCCCTCTCCTGTGTCTCTTCTCTCTCATTCCCCCCTCTCCTGCCCCTGTGTCTCTTTGTCCTACAGACAATCTATCACCCCTACTGTGTCCTCCCACCATTTTCCCTCCTTCTCTCTCCTTTCCCTCCTCTGCGAGCCCCACAATGAGCATTCTCAACTCTCTACTTTTGGCACCCATTGCAGGCCTCAGCACACGCTATGCGCATATGCAACCACAACTTTGTGGGCCTTGCAATAAGTGCCTTCGTCGCCCATGCGAGTCTTGGCATGCGCTATGCGCGTGTGCAACCCAAAAAATTTGCGAGCGTTACACACAAACTAGCAGTTCGACAACTATATAGGTGATAACCTTCTTAGGAAACCCAGACTTTACCATATATGAAGCTCATTCGCAACTTTATTTCTCATTGCCGTGAATTACTCTCCTACTTCTAGAAGCCATAAAAAATAACCAACAATGAATGGGTTGAGTAAAACTGTCCATAGCCTTTTTATTAACATCTATAAAACATGAATATGAATAATCAAGTTGACTGCGGAGAATCCATTAGGATCAATGGAACGTCACCGTTGATATAATCATAGGAAAGAAAGAGCAAAGATACCTGTGTCGCAATCAAACAAGGCAAACCACTTGAAATCTTGGCAAGCGTATACTTTCATTCTTTTGCTATATCTATATTTAAAAAAAAAAAAATATATATATATATATATATATATATATATAGCAGCTTGGATTTTTTTTTTATTGTATTTATTTAGACATTATTATATCCTTATATTACAGTAGAAAAACTATACTTATAATATTTACAAATAGTACGATGAATACTAATAATTTTTCAAGCACTAATTATCTATACAGTCAGGGTAATTGCTGTTTTATAGACACCACTAATGGTTTGCGTTCGGGAGCTAACAATATGGAGATATTTAGGCCACAAGTTTCTACAGACCCATATACCTAAAGCAAGACCCTCTATTTCGCTAGGTGGCTGCCATGTTTACCCCAATAGTGAAGTGTTCAAAGAAAGTAAGTGCGTTAGGCCTTGAGTAACATTCTGAGAAACTCCATATTGCAGTTTATAGCGCACTGTATAGAATGATGTGGTCATACAAGTGTAGACAAGCACATCTATGCTGGCTCAAGCACTTGAAACTGTAATATGGTTGTCCCAGCTTGATGTTTGCCCCCTCCCGAGTGACATGCTTTGAGGGCTGAACTACAACTTTGGGCCCTATTCTATTAGCTATTCGCAAATGCCCAAACTCACAAATTTGGCTCTGGGTATTTTATTTTTATAAATGTTTAGATGTATTCTATTTACTCCAGCTCGCAAATTCCGACCGCAAGGATTTCATGGGGCGTGATAATATGATCTGACAATATTTAAGCAAGCCCATAATTTGCTTCTTCTGAGACCGTCATGAGAGTTTATACTTTAGCTTCACTCAGAGACTACAAATTAATTAGTGTTGAGAAGTAAATTCAGTGATTGGACTTGGAATCCAGCAATGTAGAAATCAATAAAATTAATTATAGCATATGTTCTAGTCCATGCGGGTTCCATGATTGTATGATCCCCTTAAGTCCCAGAATCATATTCCCCCGCCTCAAAAAAAAAATGTAATTGTATATTTGTGGGTTTGAGACTGTTCCTCAATTAATTCTATTGTCCCATATTTTTAAAGTACAGTATTGTGTGTTTAATAGCTGTTCAGGCTCTAATAATTGATCAAAAAATGCCTTGCGAATCTTCTTGAGTACTCATAATATTTTTGACGACAGAAACGTGATACTTTTTTCAGTTGCGGGTTAGAATTTATTTGTGATCTAGAGCTAATTATTTAGAGCTCATAATATTCGAGCTGTGCTAAAACCAATAGAGTTCTAAGGCCGATTTTTGAGGGTTTGGATGGCCTGTAGTGATTGTGGGCGAGTAACTAGTAATTAGATTGCAATTAGCTAATAGAATCTGTGTCAATTTTCAGAGTGGTTTTAAGTGTGTGTAACTTTGAGAATCAGCCAATACAATATGGCCCTATGATTGCAGGGAGGCCAACACAGCAACCTTCAAGAGTTATGGTGATATTTCCCAAGAGAGCTATCAATATTACTGCTAGTATACAGGAACTGATGAGGAGCTATAAGGATCTGATTTGGTTGGCTGAATTGTTTTGTCTGTTCACACGTCATCTCTGCATGGCATTTTGGTCAATTTCATGCTGGGTGAAATTCCACGATATATCATTTATCAATCTATATAAATGTATGTATGTATGTATATTATTATTATCATCGTTTATTTATAATGCGCCAACATATTCCATAGCACTGTACATAAGATAAGTTCCAGGCAATGGTAAATACAAATCAAAACATAACAAAGCAAGGAGGGCCCTGTCTTTGAGCCTTGAATCCAGTGGCCATGGTGCTTTACCCAAAGCACCCTGCAGGATTGGAACTTGCAGACTTACAACCTACAGGTATTGTGTGTGGTAAAGGAGGGAGAGGTGATGAGCGTGTTAGGGTGGAAGGTGATACGCTTTTTTAAAGAGATGCGTTTTTAGTGAAATTGTAAATGTTTTGAGGTAGGAGAACAATCTGGTGGAGAGAGGCAAGGAGTTCCAGAGAATAGGGGCAGCACGAGAAAAGTCCTGATGACGATAATGAGAGAAGGTGACAAGAGTTGCAGAAAGAAAAAGGTCATTAGCAGAACGAAGATGGAGGTTGGGGAATATTTGAGAGCAGAGATGTTACATAGTTACATTGTTACATAGTAATTAAAAAATACTTTCAGTCCATCAAGTTCAACCTTTTATGATTTCCTCTGATCTGCAATATGCAGATTAGTTATTAATTAATTAGTTGTTAATTAATTATTAATCAATTATTTACGTTTTTTTTTATTTTTATTATTATTAATTAATCCAGAGGAAGGCAAACAGAAAAAAAAAAACGATCTATTGAATCCGCTGTCACCACCTCCTCTGGTAGAGAATTCCACAGATTAACCACCCTTACTGTGAAGAACCCTTTTCTTTCTTTACAGTGGCATCTTTTTACTTCTAACATCAAGGGATGTCCTCTTGTCAGTTGAAAACCTTTTGGCACAAAAAGCTCCCCCGACAAACCTTTATACTGACCATGGATGTATTTATATAAGGTAATCATATCTCCTCGTAGACACCGTTTTTCTAGAGAAAATAAGTTTAATTTGGTTAGTCTTTCTACATAACATAGCCCCTACAATCCACTTATTAGTTTTATTGCCCTCCTGTAATGTATGATGTAAGGGGGAGCAATATTGTTGAGGGCTTTGTAAGTTAGGGTCATGATTTTAACTTTTATTCTGGAGGCTAAGGGAAGCCAGTGGAGTGATTGACAGAGAGGTGATGCCGACACTGAACGTTGTGTACGGAAGATGTGTCTAGCAGAGGCGTTCATAATGGATTGAAGTGGAGATAGTCAGGTGGTGGGCAGGCCAACAAGAAGCGAGTTGCAGTAGTCCAGTCGAGAGATGATGAGAGAGTGTATAAGGATTTTAGTTGTGTCTTGTGTAAGATAGTGGCGAATTCTGGAGATGTTTTTTAGATGGAGAAGACAAGATTTTTTTAGGGACTGTATGAGAGGGATGAAAGACAGGGTGAGGTCCAGTAGAACACCAAGGCAACGGGCTTGGGAGGTGGGTGCGATGATGTCATTGTTTACAGTGAGAGATATGTGAGGAATTGACGCTGTGGGAGAGGGAGGGAAGATTAGAAGTTCAGTCTTAGACATGTTCGATTTTGAGATGGTGGGTAGACATCCAAGAGGATATACTAGAAAGGCAGTTGGAGACGTATGTTAGAAGAGAGGGAGATAGATCTGGTGATGAGAGGTAGATTTGAGTGTCATCTGCACAGAGATAATACTGAAGCCAAAAAGAGTTTATTAGGGTACCAAGGCCCTCATTCTATTATCGGCCGTAAATCGGCCGCAAAGCTGCGATTCCTTGGGGGGCTCCCGTTACCTTGCAATTCAATTATACGGCGCCGCAAGGATATCGCGTATATCTTGCAACCGGCCGTAAGCTCAGAAATCTTTAAAAGCAAAAATAAATTCAAGACGGCACTGTAAAGCTCTGTAAATGCTAGGGATCATAATGGGGGACATGAGGATTAATAGCAACCCCCTCTAAAGCTTGCACATTAGCCCAAATACGAGATTACATTAACTGTTTATTTTCCGGCCGCAGCGTGGGCGGGTCTGAGGTGCTCAAAGCCCTCTGGACTTTCTCCATGGATATTTGACATAAATTAAAAAATAAATTATTTACGGATTTGAGTGTAGGGGAATGTTGTGCTATGAATGCTAACACCTAAAATCACTTTATAGTCTCCTCAGAGTTCAGGATGGCTTTATTATGTGCTTATTTGTGTGCCTGCGGGACCTTTTTGCTGCAAGTAAGCTGCGGCTCGGTTTTAGCCTTGCAGAGAGGGTTCCCGGAGCAATTGAATAGCAACTAGGATTTTCTTGCGGCCGAAACTCTTGCGGCCGTTTAAGATCAAAGGCTTTCATCCGGCACGTGCGTCCGCAAGGGATAACAAGGCACCGGCCGCAAGCCTGCCGGAATCCCCGGCCGGAGGGGAATAGAATAGGCAAATTGCTTGCGGCCGGTCCTTGCGGCCTCGCATCTCCTACGGCCGATAATAGAATGAGGCCCCAAGTGAGGATTTGTAGATGGAGAAGAGGAGGGGGCCTAGGACTGAACCTTGGGGTACGCCAACAGACAGGGGGTAGGTGGAAGAAGAGGTGTCAGAGAAGGAGACACTGATATATATGTACATCTAAAGAGAAGTTAAACTTATTAGAACTCTAAAAAGGGAATCTTCAAGAGATGTTATTGTGAAATCTAAATGGACAAAAGATGGAGAAACTATTCTGAAATCAGAGTTTCTTAGGAAATCATTTAATGCATCGCATGAAAAGTTATGTCTTCCCAGCTTTGTCTGGGGAAACTTTGTCAAAACGGAAGGAGTTTCAGAATCTTTCTAAGATCTTCGGAAATAACAATATTCTTTACAAATGGGGATTCCCCACTAGTATTATATTTTATCAAAATAACCAAAGATATGTTATGAAGAATATTGTTGAGGGATTCAAATTACTCAACCTGACATTAACAGATAGAGATAAGGCTGACAAGGATGGATAGGTTTTCTCCTGTCTGGCTGGGGTTATCCTGACTGGCCTAGACAGGAGATTACAGTGAAAGTTATGTTAAATATATTTAGTTAGGTTGACAAGTGAGGGGTGTAAAGGGACTAAGACATAGGAATTACATTTAAATATTTTAAATATTAAAAATTAATAGCTCTTACTATATACTTAGGCTTAGTTCATAGGTAGCATCAGCTTTTATACTGATAAATCAAGTTTATTAAATTAGGAATCCTAGATAATCTAGGCACAAAGAGAAGTTAAAGATACATGATTATGATTTACAATTATTACTATATAACACTATGAAGGTCAATGGAGAATAGTTAAAGTAACTCAAATAAAAACTCATTCTGGTTAATAAATGTTGATCTGGAACATGGCCATGATCAGAATCAAATGGTTTCTATTTCTACATGTAGGTTTAGATAGAAGGTGGTTTAAAATATCACAAGGTTACAAAAGGTGGGATATGTCATTATAATAAATAGAGTAGATATTTGAGCACAAAGAAATGTGAATTACACTTGTTTATGATTAATCTGTACAATAAAAAAATACTTTGGGGGCACTAATATTGACATAGCCTATTTTGGTGGCTATTTATGATAAATAAAAATAAATAAAAAAATCTCACAACAGTAATTTTATTAAATGTACAGTAGGTGTTAGTTAACTAATTTTGAATTTGGGGTATTAGAATTGGAAGCTTTCACCGCACAAGTCACTGTAACTTAAATTAGTAATGTTTGTCAGAGTAATACTTAGATCTGAAGGACCTTAATTTAATACTTTAAAAGTTCTGCTATTTGGTTCAGATTTTATGAATATTGGTCATTATGGCTTTTATCACTTAAAAATGTTTTATTTTGATTCATAATGGTAAAGTGAAAACCTTATTAGGTTTTGATTCTGGTCTAGATAATTTGAACTAATGGTACTCTAGAAATGTTGTTACCTCCTTTGAATTTTCCCTGTTCTCAGTGGGTGAGGGATAATAAACATTATCTAATCTTAACATCCAAACTGTTAAGCATTTAAGTTATAGAGTATAAAACTAAATTGGTACAAGATGTTCCCTGAGATGGGTGGCCATCAGTTGTGCCTCAAATTGAATGAATTTGACTCCACTGTATCCAGACAGCACCTCCCACAGAGAGGGAGGTGGGCTGGTGGAATTTACAGTGAAGATACAGTGCCTTGCAAAAGTATTAAACCCCCTTGACTCTTTACCTATTTTAATACATTACAGCCTTAAGTTCAATGTTTTGTTAATCTGAATTTTATGTGATGGTTCAGAACACAATAGTCTAAGTTGGTGAAGTGAAATGAGAAAAATATATACATAAAACTATTTTTTAGAAATAGAAAACAGAAAATTGGCATGTGCGTATGTATTCTCCCCCTCTTTGTTTTGAAGCCCATAAAAAGCTCTGGTGCAACCAATTACCTTCAGAAGTCACATAATTAGTGAATGATGTCCACCTGTGTGCAATCTAAGTGTCACATGATCTGTCATTACATATATATACCTTTTTTGAAAGGTCCCAGAGGCTGCAACACTTAAGCAAGAGGCACCACTAACCAAACACTGCCATGAAGACCAAGGGACTCTCCAAACAAGTAAGGGACAATGTTGTTGATAAGTACAAGTCAGGGTTAGGTTATAAAAAAATATCCAAATCTTTGATGATCCCCAGGAGCATCATCAAATCTATCCTACCCAAATGGAAAGAACATGGCACAACAGCAAACCTGCCAAGAGACGGCCGCCCACCAAAACTCACGGACCGGGCAAGGAGGGCATTAATCAGGCAGCACAGAGACCTAAGGTAACCCTGGAGGAGCTGCAGAGTTCCACAACAGAGACTGGAGCATCTGTACATAGGACGACAATAAGCCACACGCTCCATAGAGTTGGGCTTTATGGCAGAGTGGCAAGAAGAAAGCCATTACTTTCAGCAAAAAACAAAATGGCCCATTTTAAGTTTGGGAAAAGGCATGTGGGAGACTCCCAAAATGTATGGAGGAAGGTGCTCTGGTCTGATGAGACTAAAATTGAACTTTTGGGCTATCAAAAAAAACGCTATGTGTGGCCCCAACCCAACACATCATATCACCCAAATAGCACCATTCCCTCAGTGAAACATGGTGATGGCAGCATCATGTTGTGGGGATGTTTTTCAGCAGCCGGGATTGGGAAACTGGTCAGAGTTCAGGGAAAGATGGATGGTGCTAAATACAGGGATATTCTTGAGAAAAACCTGTACCACTCTGTGGTGATTTGAGGCTAGGACGGAGGTTCCCCTTCCAGCAGGACAATAACCCCAAACACACTGCTAAAGCAACACTTGAGTGGTTTAAGTGTAAACATGTAAATGTGTTGGAATGGCCTAGTCACAGCCCAGACCTCAATCCAATAGAAAATCTGTGGTCAGACTTAAAGATTGCTGTTCACAAGCGCAAACCATCCAACTTGAAGGAGCTGGAGCAGTTTTGTCAGGATAAATGGGTAAAAATCCCAGTGGTAAGATGTGGCAAGATCATAGAGACTTATCCAAAGGGACATGGAGCTGTGACTACCGCAAAAGGTGGCTCTACAAAGTATTGACTTTAGGGGGGTGAATAGTTATGCACATGGACATTTTCTGTTATTTTGTCCTATTTGTTGTTTGCTTCACAATAAAAAAAAAACATCTTCAAAGTTGTGGGCATGTTCTGTAAATTAAATGATGCAAATATTCAAACAATCCATGTTAATTCCAAGTTGTGAGGCAACAAAACACGAAAACTCCAAGGGGGGTGAATACTTTTGCAAGGCACTGTATTCCCTACAAGATGACTTATGATGTATTAGATAGTATGTTTTTTATGCAGTTGTTTGTTTTGCTTGATTTTATTCTCGAGGGAGACTCAGTGAGTCCTTGCCCAGCAAAAACTTTTCAGAAGTTGGTGTGAAAGTTGATGCTGCCTTGCCGAGACATAGATTAAAGCACAATTTATTTATATGTGGGTCATTTGTATACATCTTGATTCCTGGGTGGTCCTTCTTACTGGGTTAGGAGCGTGCAGGCTAGCTCTGAGACACGAAATATTGATTGGGCAGCTACAATGATAAAAATAATTAGTCAAAATGTTCAGGGACTAAATTCTGCTTCAAAATGGCATATAATGATGACTTATTTTCGGAAGGAAAAGGCAGATATTTTGTGTATGCAGAAAACCTACTGACAGGTAAGTAAGATTCCAAATTATTATGATTAATCATTTACAATAAAATATAATTCAACTTTTAAAAATAAGACTCGAGGAGTTTCCCTAATGTTTAATAAAAACTTAAAGTTGGAAGAAGATTTTTTTTAATCAGATATAGAAGGGAGATATTTGATATGGATTGCTCTCATAACTGGTCTAACATTCCCTATCATGAATTTATATGCACCAAATAAAAAACAAAATAGATTTTTAACTAATAGAGTTAAATCTGTTAAAAAGTATATTTTGGGTAATTATTTAATATGTGGAGACTTAAATATGATTCATGTTTACATATCTGATAGAAAGTCTCTTAAAGATTCCCTTCAAGATTCAGAAACCATTAGATCCTCTAAGCAATTTAATAAGATTCTTTTAAAAAATGACTTTTATGATGCCTGGAGGGGGCTTCATCCAGGGGAAAAATATGTTTTATATTTCTCGCATAGACATCACTCCTACACGAGGTTAGATTATTTTCTTCTTGATACCAACTTGATGAGTAAGGCCCATAATGCTGAAATAGAATCAATAGCATTGTCAGATCATGCTATGATCAAATTGACAATAGATTATTCCATGAATCATTTTAATATTACATCATGGAATTTGAAATATTCTTTATTAGAAGATGACAATAATAAAATTATATTGAGAAATTAAATTACTAAATTTTTTGATCTTAATGTTGAATCGGTTTCTTCTAAAACTCTTCTCTGGAAGGCTCATAAGGCGTAGAAATCAAAATAATTCTGCAACAAAGAGCAGATAAAACTATTTGGGCCTTGCAACAGAAGGTGTATAATTATGGTAATGAAGCGAGTAAATTACTAGCTAACGAACTCAAGAAGAAACAAATTAATAATAGAATAGAAGCAATCAGAGATAACCAATGAATTCATTCAACAACAGAAAAAAAAGCCAAAGTATTCCAAGATTATTATTATAAACTATACAATCTGAAGGAAGGCAGAGATTTTCGGAAATCAACATCACTAGAAATCCAAATTTTTTGGGACCAGGTAGAACTTCCTAAGGTGTCGGAGACACCAATGTTGATTGGAAAATTCACAAATGAAGAAGTTTCTATAGCAATTGTGGAGTTGAAGTTATTCAATGCTCCAGGCCCAGATGGGTTTACAAACATCTATTATAGATCATATTGTTGTGTATTAGTTGAACATCTTAGCAAAATGTACAATGAAATTAAAGTGAAAGGTCAAGCCCCTACTGAAACTTTAGAAGCTAAAATAGTTACAATTTTGAAACTCGATCAGGATCCTACAAATTGTAAAAACTATAGGCCTATATCGCTAATGAATTCAGATATTAGGATCTATGCAAAAAATATTGGCAAATAGACTGAATAATGTGATACATAAGCTAATTTAATTGAACCAGACAGGTTTTATTGTAGATAGGCAGGGCTCAGATAATACCCGAAGGCTTATAGATCTTATCACCTTTACTAAATTAAAGGTTTTTTTCTTGTCACTAGACACCGAAAAGGAGTTTGACTGCATGGGGTGGGAGTATATGGTGTCAACCCTGTCAAAATTTGGATTAGGAGAATTTGGATGATAAATTATTAAGGCATTGTATTCCTCTACATCTGCTTTTGTTATGGGTTCAGGCTTTAAGTAAAATACATTTAGTATAACTAATGGCACTAGACAGGGTTGTCCCCTTTCCCCTTTAGTCTTTGCCTTATTAATAGAACCCCTGGTTGAGGTAATTAGGAAATGGCCTTTAATCACTGGCATAAAAATAGGAGATATTGAACATAAAGTCACATTATATGCCAATGACATTATGGTGACAATTATGATCCATTATATTATAGAATGGTTTGCCAACATATCAAATTATAAGCTTAACATTAGCTCTATCATTAAATCTGTCAGGCCCAGTTAAGAGGGAATTAATTATAAATATGCCTGGAAACATAAGAATCTTAAACATCTGGGGGTAATTTTGGATAGTAATATCCAGCGGATGATCACAACTAAATACCGCTAATTATATCTAAATCTATCTGATATTTTATCCTCTTGAAAACACATACATTTATCTTGGACAGGACGCATTGCAGCCACTAAAATGTCACTCTTACCTAGGTTCAATTACCTGTTAAGATGCATACCTTTTCAACTTCCTAAATATTTAATAGACCAGTTTTAAAAATTATTGGATAAGTTTATCTATAATGGAAAAATTCAGAGAATCAAATCTACTATAGCCACAAGGAAATTCAATAAAGGAGGCCTCGCCCATTTGATTTTAAAGACATATCATAATGTTATCACACTATATCAAATGGCTAGATCTGAATTTTTCGAATCAATGGCTATCTATGGAAAGAGTGTGTTTTTATAAAGGTGGACAAACAGTGGTATTAAAATGTTAAAATATATTTTCATTGAGAAGTCCTTGGCTTCATCTGCACAACTGATTTGTGGTTTAATTAGTTGATGTTCAAATCAGCTTGGAAGAGTTCAAAATATTTCATAAAAATTTTAAAACTTCTAACTGATTTTGAGAAAATGATTTTGAACGATAATAAATCTCATTTAGCATCTAAGTGCTTTTGCTGTTTATCGGAGCATTTAAATAATAATAAAACTATTAAAATGATTAGCTGGGAGAAAGATCTTCAAAGGACTTTTCCGGAAGAATGCTGGCTGAAAGCCTTAATTATTACTGAAAAATTTATAAAAAAACTCTCCTCTTGGAGAAGTTTTCTTTGAGGTTCTGAATAAGTGGTACTTATTACCTACTAACATTTCTCAAACTGCACATAATGATAACTTGAAGTTTTGCTGTGTGGTTTGAATGTCCAGTTATTCTGGAATTCTGGAAAGACTGTCTGGACCAAATTAGGACCTTATTAAACATTTACTGTAAACTCACTCCAGAATTATTTTTGTTTCACTTCTTTCCTGAGAATTTGTTTCTGGATATAAAACCCTGTCTTCTGCAAATATTTGTTACTGCAAAATGGTTGATTGACACTAAATGGCGCCAACCTGACGCCCCCAAATGGGGCGAACTCAAAGCCATAATCAAGAAAAATCAAGACCTGGAAAATAGTTTTCAGGTATCCACGATCAAGATGTTTTTCTTTTAATATGTTCTGTTATATGTTTGTAAAATTGACTTGAATACTATTTGATATACTGGTGTAAACTCAACTTGTTGATTGTCTTTAAGTTGTTTGCATAAAAATAAAAAATAAATACAAATATATATCTCCTGCCCTTCCTATAGGTGAGCAGATGGACATTCAAATATAAGTGCACATATTTTGTACTTAATGTGGATGTTTCCTATGATTTTACATTAAGTTTACTTGGTTTCAAAAAGTTTCAATCAACATTATTCCACTACTTAAATGGACCAGACCTTACACAATTGTTTGCAACCCATATCTCCTTTATTCATGGTGATATTTATGCCATACTGTTTTCTCATTAACATTTTAGCTATGTTTGGCTATGCCACATGAACTTTTATAGGGCAAGTATATAGAATAATTTTGTGGGTTCACTGATAATATATTTTAGTTGCCTTTGGTTGGAACAGTCCTGTAAAATTGCTCCATAATTGCATATATTTCATTGATATTTCATTAGAATTTTGGACAAGTGCCGAGAAAATCTCTGGCATTTTACCAATCATTACCAAGTCATATTTAATAACTATTTAATATATGTGGGTTTTTGGACTTTTAACAAGTAATGAATGTTTAAAGGACCACTTTACAAGGCTGTGAAGTATGAAACAAACCGATACAATTAGCACCTGTTTAAATCCTGGGTATAAAAGCATTATCTGAGATAATCCTAATTTCAGCAGACTCTGCTAATGTATGGAGTAACAAGATGGGATTAAACATCACTGTCCTAAATAACATATGGGTTGGTATCGCTTTAAGACTGGACCCCTTGCTCACTGTGCCTTAGGGAGTTCAGCTGCACCTCACTGACGAGGCCCAAAAAGGCTGAAACGCGTCGGGGTTTGTTGTTTCTCCTGTTCAGGGTAGAATTGCCTGGTATTTCGGGGCTGGGTCTCTCTTTTGAGTGGGACCAGACTGATATACTACAGGATATTTCTACCTGTGAAGGGCACAAGTGAGCTAAAAGAGGTTGCTCTCAGAGTGGCTTATCATGGCTATAGAACTAACCTATTAAGGTTGGTTCGTTCTCTGATGAGCACCTCTGACTTAGTTTTTCTGTTAATATATTAATTTGCAACAAACTTCACAAATGTATGATGTTTTTCTCAAACTACAACAATCCTTCAATTTGAACTGAGAATGCTTATCACGTTACTATACACAGTTTTATCATAATTGTGTACCTAATTCCCTATTAATCAATCATATACTAAGATTTAAAGTTTTTGGAGGCTTTTAAATATGCTTTGGATGTACTTTATTTACAGACACTACTTCTCACCATTAAAAAGTAATATGTTTTAAGAATATACATTAAATACGTTAAATTAAATTTCCTTCACTTATCTCCCTGTGGATTTCTGGAACAGTTTATTGTGAAATATTTAGTTCATTCCGTCTTTTTATTTAATTTGTAAAATATGCCGTCTCCTTCTATTGCCATCACAGGCTCGTTGGAAGTACATGCCAAGCCAAGAGTGATTATACTCACTAAATTTAAATAAAACATTGCTCTCACAGATGAGTCTGTAAATGATATCTTCTGGATTTATGATGAAATATTCCTGTCAAGTGTTTGTCACCGGGCGAACTTGCGGCTGCATCGCTCTGATTTGTTTTTCTTACTTTCCTTTCCAGCTATAAAAAAAAAAACAGCTGTATAAAATTACGAATCAAATATATAAAAGGCATTAACAAAAAAACTGTAGTTTGGAAAATAGGTTTAGTCCACTTTTTTATCCCAATAAAATTATGTATTTCCCTTTCTCTATTTCTCTTTTTATCTTTTTTTCTCTCTCTTTCTCCTCCACTCAAAATCTCTTACTCTCCCACTCTAAGGGTTATATTTATCAAAGTGGGGATACATTGGGTTCATAAAGTGGAGTTAAATATATCCAATTCTGATATTTTATATGGGAACTTTATATCAAACAGAGTTATAAATCACTGTGGTCATAAATGTAAAATATTATATTTTGAAGAATAATACTTCAAAATAGTCAACATTTAAAAAAATATATATGATCTCTATTATATATATATATATACATATATAAATAGTGAGGTAGCTGTGAATGTCCAGTAATCCAGTTTAATATTTAGAGTACTGCACCTTTTTTATTGGACAAACTTATAAATAATATAGCAATGAGCTTTCGAGAGATAATGCCTCTCTTTATCAAGTCGTAAAGCGTATCATCCTATATATATATATATATATATATATATATATATATATATATATATATTAATAAGAGTATAAAATGATAACTTTTATAACTTTTTAAAATTCATTAGAATCTTACAAGAGATGAACCTCTCTTTACCAAGTCAGAAGCGAGAGGTTCACCTCTCGAAAGCTCATCATTATTATTATGAATGTGTTTGTCCAATAAAAAAGGTATCACTATATACTGCGGAATTTGCCCCATCCCAAGCGCCATTGTCTTTATCAATATTACTACCGTATGCATAAAGTGGTATTGGATTACAAGAGCAAAGACTTTGTGTGCATATTTGCATGTCCCTGCCCAGGTTCCCAGAATGCAGTGTAATAACTGTATTTCTCGAAAGTCTGAGCAGGAAATATATATTTTTTACTTATTTTAGACGTTCAAATGTGAACACGAATGTACTATTTATTAATATATATATGGGTACTCCATACACATTTATCGTTTTGCCTTTGGTGGTACTTATCCATAAGGTTATCTTGGCAAAGATACTGGAGTTGGTTGCCAATTCCTTCTTCAGTGGACTGCAATTTGTCTCACTTCTCTGCTATGACCTGCCCATCTTGGGTGACACTACATGGTATAGCTCACAATTTTATTAAGATACACAAGGCCCTTCACCACAATCCAGAAGGGGATATATATATATAGTGGATATAAAAAGTCTACACACCCCTGTTAAAATGTCAGGATTCTATGCTGTAAAAAAATGAGACAAAGATAAATCATTTCAGAACTTTTTCCACCTTTAATGTGACCTATAAACTGTACAACTCAATTGAAAAACAAACTGAAATCTTTTAGATAGATGGAAGAAAAAATATATGATGATCGGAATTGGGGCTTATTTTTGGGGGAGGGCTTATATTATGCGTATCCTGAAAACTTATTTTCGGGATAGGTCTTATTTTCGGGGAAACAGGGTATATATATTCAGGTAATAAAATTACCTGATAGTTGTGGGAGGGTCTCTCTCCTATGGTAACGAGCGACCAAAGGGGGTGCCTGGGAGCTAACCAGTGGTAGTGCCAAGTGTAGGCTGATTTAGGCCATGTAGGAAGGGTGACATGGGAGTTTGTTTGAGGAATGAGGCCCCCTCACCTCACGTAGCAGAGATGTTCCCTATAGCTATGCCCTATGTGGCCTGTTTAGAGGACCAAGGGCCGAGTGAAGTAGGGGAGAGAGGGGAGATGTTTATGAAAACGTAATGGAAAAAGAGGCTATCAGAAGCTATTGAAAGGTAGAAGGTTAGTAGATTTAGCCTGAAAAAGCCAAAGTATGACCTCAGATACTGATAAAGACAATGGAGTGAATTTGGGGCCGGTATATGATAAGAAAGCATAATGTAGAGCATGAATACTTACCAATAAGAAAGCCTAATGTAGCGCAGGAATACTTACCATGAGGAACCATAGCCCTACAGCAATGGGGATCCCCCTACTTAAAAGGGAAATGAGACAGAAACAGCATAGCAGGAAATCTGACCTATTAACATTGCAAGGTCAAGGAAAGCAGAGACATTTAACAGGAAAGGGCAGTAATAAGCAGAAAGCTTAACCTGGGAAAATGGTGATGTGATGAGAAGCCATTAGTAGTAATGCCCTTGTAGACAGGAAAAGGGCCAGAAAGCCGCAATGAGCAGAAAGCTTACCTTGTAACATTGCAATGTAAGGAGAAAGGCAGTAATAGGCTCGCAGGCAAAGTAAATCAGAACCTGTAACAGTGAGAGAGCTGAAAAGCATCCTGCATGCATGAACCCAGGACTGACTGTGAGGTCCCAACAGGAAGTGCTTATAAGGCCGCAGAGCCCGCCTCAGGAAGAGGTGGGGCGAGATGCAGAGCCCCGCCTCTGGCGGGGCGAGAGAGGAAGACAGCCATATGTTACCATTAATCAAGTTTACATATTCAAAGGACCAAATAGAAAAAACACGACCACATCCTTAAAGTTAATCCCAGCTTGATCAAAAGGCTTCATAGAAAAGACAGGAAGTGTGGATATTGAGGGAGTGTGGGAAGGGATGGGATAAATGGAAAGGTTAGAAGGGGTCAGGGTACCAGAGTGTCAATAGGATCCAAAGAGTGGGGTGGCATAGAAGAGGAAAGTACTGGAAGGGGATATTTGATTGAATGGGGTAAAAGCATGTAAGATGAGATCAGAAGGAAGAGGTGAACTGAAAAGGAGTAGTAGGGGATCAGAAGAATGGGGTATTGGAAGGATGAGAGAGGAGTAGATCAGTGCAGTTTGCATTGTGGGGGCTGTTCTGTACGAAAGACAGAAGAGGCAGATGAGGATGGGGCCAGCAGAGAGAGAGGATGGAGAGGATGGGTAGAGGTTGAGGAGGTTTAGAAGGAAAAGAGAGGAATAAAGTGGGAGAAAGAAGAAGAACTTTGAAGCGAGTGATCATCAGAATGGGAGTAAGAAGGGAGATTTGAGAGAGGAAGGGGTCGAAAGAGATATCAGAGAAACAGAGACATTTTGGAGACTGAACAATGGTAATGATATTACACACTGCTCCACAGAATATCCCACAGAAACACAGCTGGATGCAGTTTTAAATCAAGCCCAGGTAATTTCAGAAGAACAGCCTCTCACCTGATCCATATCTACATCTACAATGGAATATTTCATATTATTCATATCTGTGTTATGATAATTGCTGAGATAGACTTATTTCTGTTAGATTGAAGTGCTATTATCAGGATATGTTACTGTTTATATGTAAACCAAAAATACTCTGTGTTCACTCACCCAAATTTATTGCTCCTATCTCTCCACCCACCCAAATAACCCCTTCTCTGTCTCATAGATATCTGTATTACACACTGTTCCACAGAATAGCCCACAGAAACACAGCAATACTCTTCTTCAAATCCTGCCACCAGAACACGCAGAAACCTGCAAGCACTCAACCCACAACAATTTTCAAATGTACTAACACCCCTTCTCAGCCCCCTCACCACCCTTGCCTGCCCTGACGTCGCCACTTCACAATACAACACTACTCTAACCTCCACCCTTGACTCTCTTGCCCCCATAAGCACAAGCAAACGCCCTCGCTCTCAACCACAACCATGGCACACCACACAAACACGCTATCTACAGAGATGCTCACGCACTGCAGAACGACTATGGAGGAAATCTCGCACTTCAGCAGACTTTCTCCACTACAAGTTTACCTTGCGCTCCTACTTCTCTGCCCTCAATCTTGCCAAACAATACTACTTCTCGTCACTAATATCAAACCTGTTTTCCAACCCTAAACGTTTATTTGCTACATTCAACACCCTCCTCCGCCCACCCCCACCTCCTGCCCCTTCCTCTCTCACTGCTGATGACTTTGCCAGCCATTTTAAAAATAAAATCGATACCATCCGAAATGAGCTCTCCTCCCAGCTTGGCCCTACCCCACCACCCTCTCCCCAAACCGACAACACCCAGCCCTTACCCTTCCCCAATCCCACCTCCACTATGGACTCCTTTGACCCTGTAACCGAGGATGAAGTATCTACTTTACTATCAACCTCTCACCTTACCACATGTCCTCATGATCCTATTCCATCACAGCTAATCCCTCCCCTATCCACCACACTTATCTCAGCTCTCACACATCTATTCAACCTCTCCCTAAACACTGGCAAGTTTCCATCCTCCTTAAAACACGCCACAGTTACACCCATTCTCAAGAAGCCCTCTTCTGACCCAGCTTCTGCCTCCAACTATCACCCTATCTCACTACATCCCCTGGCTTCTAAACTCCTTGAGCGGCTTGTTTACAATCACCTCACTCAATTTCTTCCTCCAATTCCCTACTTGACCCCTTCCAATTTGGTTTCCGGGCCAAACACTCTACAGAAACAGCCCTTACAAAAGTCACAAATGACTTGCTAACCGCCAAATCAAAGGGTCACTATTCTAATTCTCCTGGATCTCTCTGCTGCCTTCGATACAGTTGACCACCCTCTTCTAATCTAAACTCTCCGCTCTTTTGGCATCCAGGACACAGCTCTTTCATGGTTCACATCCTATCTTAAAGATCGTACATTTAGTGTCTCCTTCTCTGGCACCTCTTCTTCACCTCTCCCTCTGTCTGTTGGAGTTCCCCAAGGTTCTGTCCTAGGCCTCTTCCTCTTCTCCATCTACACCTCCTCCCTTGGCACCCTTATAAAATCCTTTGGATTTCAGTATCATCTCTATGCAGATGATACTCAAATCTACCTCTCTGCACCCGATCTATCCCCCTCACTTTTAGCTCAAGTTTCCAACTGCCTCTCTAGCATATCCTCCTGGATGTCTACCCGTCAACTCAAACTCAACATGTCTAAGACTGAACTTCTAATCTTTCCACCCTCTACTACAGCTTCGACACCTCAAATATCTCTCACTGTTGACAACACCATCATCGCCCCTACCTCCCAGGCCCGTTGTCTTGGGGTTCTACTGGATCCCCCCCTCTCTTTTATTCCTCACATCCAAGCAATTACAAAATCATGTCAGTTTCACCTAAAAAACATCTCCAAAATTTGTCATTATCTTACAGAAGACACAGCTAAAATTCTAATTCACTCTCTCATCATCTCTCGACTCGACTACTGCAATTCCCTTCTTGCTGGCCTCCCCATCTCTCGTCTGTCTCCCCTCCAATCCATAATGAACGCCTCTGCTAGACTCATCTTCAATACCAAACGATCAGTGTCTGCAGCTCATCTCTGTCAATCACTCCACTGGCTTCCCATAGCTTCCCGAATCAAATTTAAAATCATGACCCTAACATATAAAGCCCTCAACAACAGTGCACCCCCTTATATCTCTGCTCTTGTTTCAAAACAAAATACTCTCCCAACCGGCCCCTTCGTTCTGCTAACGACCTTCTTCTTTCCTCCTCTCTCATCACCTCCTCTCACTTCCGTCTTCAAGACTTTTCTCGTGCTTCCCCATCTATTTGGAACTCCTTGCCCCGCTCCATTAGATTATCTTCCTGCCTCAAAACCTTTAAGAAATTATTAAAAACTCACCTGTTTAAAAAATCTTATCATCTTCAGCCTTAACATGTACAACTGAACACTCCACAGCTTAATAACACTCACACCCACAATCTACAGTACAACACACAGACCCCTCCACTTTACTGAACCAATTGCTTTCAATTGTATTTGTCACCCTCTTGTATCACACCTAAACCCTTTACAAGTTTGCGAGTTTTCAATCTTGTGTCAGTGCCTTGGAAACAAGCTCTATGTACATTTGATTTTATGCTCAAAACAGTGTCCTCCATTCTTTACAGGGTGTTTAATTTGTTTTCTGCTATGTACTTAACCCCTGTACAGCGCTACGGAATATGTTGGCGCAATATAAATAAAGATAATAATAATAATAATAATAATAATAATGATAAAACAAGTAAAAAAAAAAAAGGAGAGTGTCAAGATCAGAGGAGCATATATATATATATATATATATATATATATATATATATATATAATATATATATATATATATATATATATATATATATATATATATATACCTGTGCATGAAATACGTTCTTAAACTTATTTTTAGACATTCAAATGGGATCACAAATGTAATATTAGCTTTATTAGCTATATATAAATATATATGTATTGCTTGAGACTTGATAAATGGAGGGTAAGCCTCTCGAAAGCTCGTCATTATAAATAAGACGTTTGTCCAATACAAAAGGTATCAAATTATATTGCAATACTCATTATTATTCTATATATATATATATGGATTAATAATTACTAAATTACTATGGCCCTCATTCAATTGTGATTTGGCCAATTGAATAGGGGTCTAAATAAGCACATAGCATATTTTTTTAAAAGAAGTTTTTAGTTAGTAAAAACCTTGATTTTGGATAGATGCTTGCTAACTAAAAACTTCTTTAAAAAAAATATGTTATGCGCTTATTTAGCCCCCTATTCAATTGGCCAAATTGCAATTGAATGAGGCCCTATATATATATATATATATATATATATATATATATATATATATATATATATATATATATCATTATTCTGAACAAGATTATGACGTTGGAGCTCATTATGATTTATTTTTGTGAAACATCTGTTTAAATAGTTTTTCTTTACAATTATCATATTTTGAAAATTAGTATCTGTCCCAGGTCTCTCTACCTTGCTGATCCAACAAAATAGCTATTTTGTAATGTTTAATATTGTTGTGTCCGACCCCATATGAGCACAGCACAACAGGTACATCTCTCTGTGTTGGTGTTCGTGTTTATCCATAAGGTTTGCTTGTCAAATATACTGGAGTGCCAGTTCCTTCTCCAGTGGATCACAATTTGTCTGACCCCTCTGCTATGTCCTGCCCATCTTGGGTGACCCTACATTGTATAGCTCACAGCTTCATTGATGTACACAAGTCACCACAACAAGGGGAATGTTTAATATATGATCTACTAAATATTTTGACTGCAGTGGCCCTCTAATATTTGCAGTGGAAACAGTATAGAAAGTAGTTTTTATTTAAATACATACATAACTGTTGTGATTCTGTAATAATAAAAAAAATACTATAAGAGTGTAATATTTTACAGTCCCTTTTTATGTAAACTAAACTTTTTTTCTTAGAATTATTTTGCAATGTCTGGCGAAAAGCACCAGCCAATCTTTTAATTACATAGTATGAACTGGCTTACCTCGACATCAGATTTATTAATGAATGCTTTCCCTGACTCAATTAACTGTCAAATTGTTATTCAGCTCAATATGCTAATTACTAGCTGCAGGGATTATGAATAACATCATCATTAAAAAAGTGAAATGTTTCTTAAAAGACTTTATTGAGCTAAAGGCATAAATTAAGACATAATTATAAGCATTGTATTTTCCAATAGTTTTTGTGTACAAAAGATTAATCAGAAATAATGTTTGAAAACAAAAAGAGGGTTTTAAATATGAATTTATTGTGATCTTCAGTTATTGACTCAAGTAGTGAAGAAGTAAAACACTCAGCATAATATTAGATTCTAAATGGGACACAAACAATAAAAATGGTACAAGGTGTATAAATACACAGTAGTAGAGATTGGTTAGTAGGTGGTCCTGGGCATGGGCAGAGCAACCATTGGTGCAGGCAGTGCCACGCACAAGAGCCCTCCAAAGGGGGTACCAGTGTTGTTTCATTTTTTTATATATATATTCATTGTTTTAACATTTCTGTAGTATAAGGCACTCCCACCCTGGCCCATACCCCCACTGCCCAGCTACCTTGGGATCCTTTGGCCTCACCAACACCCCCTCTGTGGTAGAATTAAATTCATTGTCCCCTATCAAAAAAGGATGGACAGCTGGCCATTGTTTCCATATAGTTACTGTCATGGTTTCTTGGTTATAATATGTGTGCTGTTATTGATGTATGTTGGCAATATGGCTGATATAATGAACACAGTAGGATGTGGCTCAGAGGGTATAAGTTATCAGGGCCTTACTGGCTCCAATAGGACGTATTATCAGTTAGAATATTGTGGGGACCTGCTAGGCCCTTATTGGGGTTAATCCATTTCTGATATGTACTTAGCCAGCCATGTTGTTTAGCCAGTTGCCATTGTGACTGTTTTGTGACCCCAAGCTGCATAAACTCTCAAGTGTTTTAACACAAGTTACTAAAACGCAACGGGGGGGATCAAACAGGCCTTGATTGCTCAAGAGGGCATAGACTTTACTGGCGGATTTTTATTTTGTGGTCCATGGTTATATCTGGGGAAGATAAATAAACTGGGGCTGTCTGATGCACTAACTAACGGTGTGGATTACTGCTTGTACCAGGTGCTATCCTGATTAAAAGGACTAACTCTCAGGTTGTCTGTGTAAACATACATAAGGAAAGTATATTCTGAGGGAATATAATAATTCTGATCACTGGAATTATTGCTACTGATACTGGCTTCAGTTCTGCTCCTAGTCCCTGCTGAATGTGCTTCCTGGGTACCTATGGTGGTTGCATGCTCTCCTACTGCTAAACGTGAATTCTCAAAGAACCCCACGTCCTACTGCGTGAGATTAATCTAGGATCTTTCTGGGCCCTACGAAGCAATGGGTCGTCACACCCCCTTACTTCTGGACCTCCAGTGCATTATTAAATTGACCTAATATTACTTCTGTTTTGACTACCATTACATTAAATGTCTGCATTTATAAAACAATAAAGACTTTGACTTATTTTTAATTTTAAGATTGTTGGATAGCAGTGAACTTTGGAAAATATGATTTGAATAAACTTGGTGTATTTATTATATTTATTAGTAATATTGTATTTAAATATTAAAAAAAGTGAAGTGGATAAAACACAATAAAATGCAATAAAAATATAGGAAAGGATCTTTAGAAATTGTAAAATATTATGAAAACAGCATAAAAATAAAATAAAGCCAAGATCTCTGCAGATAGTGACTGTAGTCATGAAATTAAAGGCTGTTTGCTTCCGGGGAGGAAAGCTATGGCAAGCTTGGACGAGCTATTAAAAAATGAAGATATTAAACAATGAACAAAGGTCCACATAGTTAGAACTGCAGTATTCTCAGAAGTAACATACGGATGTGAGAGCTGGACCATAAAGAAGCTTGAGAGCCATAGAATTGATGACTTTGAATTGTGGTGTTGGCGAAAACTACTTAGAGTCTCTTGGATTGCAAGAAGATCCAATAAATCAGTACATTATGAAATGAAGGCAAACTATTCACTGGAAGGAATAATCATGAGGCTGAAGCTCAAATATTTTGGCCATATCATGATATGGCAGGGTTCCTTAGAGAAGACTCTGATGCTGGGAAAGATTGAAGGCACACGAAGAAGGGGACGACAGAGGCAGAGATGGATAGATGCGGTGACTGAAGTAATGAACATGAACTTAAGGGAGCGCAGAGGAGCAGTGACTGAGAGATGTACCTAGCATGCTACAGTCCATTGGGTCACGAAGAGTGGGACATAACTGAACAACTGAACAACAAAAGCTCTAAAACAGAGGTTTCGATTTAAATTTTAAAATGGTCTTTGAGGTCTTAATGCACTTGATCAGGTGGATTACAAGAAATTATGTTAATAACATTTAAATTAAATATGTCTTATCTGAAATATAAACAATGGTTAAACACAGGGAAAATCATCTTGGTCTAATTCTCAAGTAAAGGCTCCTTTATATTTATCATCGGCCTAGTGTTAAGTCCAATCCAAAGCAAGTGTGCAAAATGTAATATGAGGCAGGGCGGAGCTACCAATGGTACAGGTGGTGCAGTGCCTCAGGGACCTTCTGTGAATGGGGCCCAGAGCTGTGTAATTATTATTATTATTTTTTTGCATTTAATTATTTTTTCGCCCCTCCCAGTCCAGCCCACCATGCCCCCTGGGCAGATATGAAAATGGGTCTTGGGGTGGAGACCATCAATGGGAAAGGGTCTTGGGGAGGGTAGGGGTGTTGTTATTTACTGAGGTCTTGGGGAGGGGTACCGGGGGGGGCAGCACATACCTGGGAAGGAGCTGTACCGCTACTATATGCAACGCATTTATAAGGATGCATAATTATGCTGTAAGAAAACATTTAATAAGCATTTATGGTACAGGAACAATTATTTATTTGATACTCTAAAAATATATCAAGACAGATTTCTGGAGTCAAGTGCATTTTAACCTTTTTTGGTTATTACATACAGAGGAACATCTATCAACAGAAAATGTCTGATCTAATGAGATCTCATGAGAACTAGTGAAAACCAGTGGGACCTGAAGAAGAATCTCGCAAGAAAAGAGTCTCTGGGAGCTTGTGCAAGGAACAATAGTACAGAGATGCTCAGGAATATGTAGTAGCCCATGAGGACAAATTAGAAATCATTTGAGAACATGTATGCAGTTTCTTGGCTTGATTTATAAAGTCTGTGTAAATGGACTGTTTTTTTTAACGGGGATCTTTAATCCCCTATCATGATTTAAAAGCTTGGAATATTTAAAGATAGAGAGCACACTGAGAAGTTCACTTGATTTATATATATATATTTTTTTTTTAATATATAGACTATATGAGTATGGCGCCTTGGTGGGTTTATATTTTTGATTACAGCAGGAATTACTCCATCATTGAAAAATAGTTGACAGGAGATCCGATAGATAACAGGGTTATCCTGGATAACTAGAGAAAGAGAAGTATTGATCCAGAGAGGAATCTGAATGCCAGTATCTGGGGTTAGGAAGGATTTCTTTCCCCATAGGAGACATATGGCAATGTTTCAATGGTTTTATTTGCCTTCCTCTGGATCAATTAATTAATCCACAAAAAACAAGGACAAAATATAAAAAGGTTAAACTTGATAGTCTAAAAGTCAACCTTAATTACTATGGGCCTCATTCTATTAGCGGCCGCAGCCGTTGCGGAGCCGCAAGGACCGGCCGCAAGCTATTCGGCTATTCTATTCCCCTCCGGCCGGGGATTACGGCAGGCTTGCGGCCGGTGCCTTGCTATCTCTTGCGGCCGCTCCCGCCCGAGGAAATCCTTTGATCTTAAACGGCCGCAAGGCAATCGGCCGTAAGAAATTCCTATTTGCAATTCAATTGCTCTGGGAACCCTCTCTGCAAGGCTAAAAGCGAGCCGCAGCTTACTTGCAGGAAAGAGGTCCCGCTAGCACCAATTAAGCACATAAAATAGCCAAAATAAAGCCATCCTGCACTTTGCAGAGTCTATAAAGTGATATTCGGTGTTAGCAAAAATAGCACATAATTATCCTATACTCAAATCCGTAAAATATTTTTTTTTTAATATCCGTAAAATATCCATGTAAAAAGTCCAGAGTGCTTGGAGCACCTCAGACCCGCCCACGCCGCAGCCGGAAAATAAACAGTTAATTTGAACTCGGGTTTGGGCTGATGTGCAAGCTTGAGAGTGGGTTACTTTTAATCCTCATGTCCCCCAATATGATCCCTAGCATTTACAGAGCTGTACAGTGCAGGCTTGAATTTATTTTTGCGTTTTTATATTTCAGAGCTTACGGCCGGTTCCAAGATATGTGGCCGGCCGTAAGGGGAGATCCTTGCGGGGCCGTATAATAGAATCGCGAGTTAACAGAACCCCCGCAAGGAATCGCAGCCTTACGGCCGATTTACGGCCGCTAATAGAATGAGGCCCTATGTAACTATTTACTATATCTGAGGGAGGAAATGAAGGCCAAATATTTCATAAAATATATTACAAAATTTACAAATACCACTTTAAAATTATGGTTCCCTGAGTGCAAATAATAAGTAGCCAAACCGTGAAAACTTTACGTCCATGTAAGGTGTTCCACAGAATCCGCTCGTTATGCCATTGGCTTATAGGTCCCTTTTTCAGGAAGATACAACATTTCCAAAACTCTACTACATTTATTGTATTCTGGACATTCTTTATACTTTGAGTGCATTACATTGTATTTTAATATGTTCTTTACTAAATATTATTGTTGTTGTTTAGTTCTTCAGTCGTGTCCAATTCTCAGTGACCCTATTGACAACAGCACGCCAGCCACAACTTGTGTCAGGTTGTGCTAATCCGCAAAGTTTTCTTGGTAAAGATTTGGTTGCCAGCTCCTTCTCCAGTGGATCGCAATTTGTTTTACCTGTCTACTATGACCTGCCCATCTTGGCTGACCCTACATGGTATAGCTCAAGCCCCTTCACCACGACAAGGAAGCAATCCAGAAGTGGTTACTGAATATACTGATACACTATATAGAACTTTACTTTGTCATCTCCTTTTACTAAAGACAAGCAGGTCAGTTTCAATACTTGTTACTATTTAAAGGGCACTGGTTGAAAGAACCACCGCTAATAGTTACCTCCTATATAGAGATGTGGTCAATGAGCCAATACAACCATGGGCGTACAGTATTTAGGTTTAATGCAGTCCTTTGCCATTCAGATGTGTGTGTCAACCACTATTCATGGATGGGCTCCTATTTCTTATGTAAATTAATACTAATGCAACACAGATAAACAGTGTTTTGATACATCTATGTCTTATCAATGAATTGAGAGAGTGTAATAAAATTAAGGAGATGATGTTATTTGCATTTTCTTATGTGATTTACATTTAAAATAATAGGAATTAAAGCAAAATTTTGCATCCACAATGCTCACTGCCCTCTGTTTCCTGCAAAACCGATGAGTAGATAACTATCCCACCCCTTTCTCACGTCAATGTAATTTTCCTGAACAATAAACCACGTATATACAAAAACAATTTATGTAATAATGCAAACATGTTATTTGAAATTAATTATAGATATATTTTTGGACTACAGAGGCCATTTAAGTCAGTTGATTACTATTTCCTGTATAGGCAGGAAGTGTTTTTTGTATCCAATGAATGGAGACAACATGCAACAAATGCTCAGTATGCAATAATTGTGAATGATATAGTGGAATAAATCCATAATGCAAATAAAACAAGATAATATAATACACATATTTCTTATCTTAGTTGCTGTAACCACTTGTGAGTCTTCCATTTATTTACTTTCTAGATCCCTTTAATATTGAGGATTAAAGTGCATTGAAACAATAAAATCCAGGCATAATATGCAAAAAAATAATTAATTATATTCATCACTGAATATGCTATTTAATCACTCCGTTGTAATCATAGAGTCCATTACATTGAAAAAAGTCTCATTAATTAGAAAGAGAGAATATTAAAACCTAAATGAGATTATTAATAAGAGACCAACATCAACAATTGTCTTTTATGAAATATTGAGGACATACAAAACCCATTAAGGTGATGTACATTAAATTAATATCTATGAAAAATAATCCATGTGCAATTATAAATTGATAACCAAAAACAATTTTTTTTACATTAAGTTTTAATTCCATGTACCTGTAAAATAGCATAAAAAAATGTAATAAAAATGTGGTTATACAATTATAATATATAGTTGACATTGATTACATCAACTACTTTTAGCTTTATATTCCACTATTAGGAATAACTTGGCTTGGGGTTTGAACCTTCACCCCTTTCTGCTCCTGGTCGGTGATTTAGCTTATTCTAGTCTCCCAAGACTTCCCTCGTTTTTATGCCCCAGAACTATTGAAATATCTAATTAAAACACAACAAATGCATTAATTTCTGCATGTCTTATCTAACTACTGCAACAGACTCCTAATTGATCTTCCACTTACCCACATATTTCATCTACAATGCACCAATAATGTTTCTGGCCTCTGGAATTCCTATATTCTGGTCTGCACCCAATGATAAATTCAAAATTGTGGAATTAAATTATAAAGTCCTCAACAGAACAATGTGTGTCTCCTTATATATAGTCCTGGAAGTCTCCTCTGCTATGCCCATACCTTCCTTCTTTCTTCTTATGGTCCTACTACTATTTCAGGAGCTATCATCCGTTGCCCAAAGTATTTCCATTTCTCGGCTTGGCTTTAACATACTTTGACCTAGTTTTATTTTTTTTAAGTTTTCTGAAACCTATGTTTCAAAAAGTTTTCTTATATAGCATTGTAACGCCAACAATGTCACCACACTCCAATCAATCCCCTCATCTCATATTTATGTCGCATATTAGATTGGAAGCTTCCATGAGAGCAGGGCCTATTTTTCTTCATGAACAAATATGCATATAAAAGGATACTAATCTGCCATACACCATCTTCCATAGAAAGAGACCAGGTAAACACCCGTGTGTTTATATGGTTCCTTTTAAAAGATATTATGTGATGTTGAACCCTGGTATCTAAAGCCGTTTTTTTCAACTTTTTTACATCTGCAGCCCAGAGAATATAATAGAAATACTTTGTGGGTCACTAAGGCAGAAATAAAAAAACATTATTTGTACAGTATTTTGAGTATTAGTTTTTAAATCTAATATTAACAGGACAAAGTACAACCAAACGTAACCGTGCTAAAAAGTCTTCACGCTAACCCTCGATTCCTGATGGAAGACACACTCACTGCCAAACTCCGGCGTGTGATGTCATGACGCAGCAACACCACCTAGTGACTGCCGGCCTAATGCGCACGTTTCAGCAAAAGCTTCAATGGAGGCCTGGATACCATGTATATACACCATAATTTCTGTGGAGCGGTACCTGTAGGTCTAGCTTGCAAATTAAGTCTGACCCACAACTGAAAAAAATATCAAGTTTCTGTCAAAGAATTTACTAGTACTAAATAGGACTCGAAAGGGCTTTTTTAAACACATTTTAGAGTTGCAGATTACGTGTAACTTCCATGCTTTACTGATGTCCTGATAACGGTCTCATTTACTATTAGCTGTGTCTCCGAAGTAAATTACTGGTTTGCTTAAATATTGCCAGATCATATGACTTTCAAGGACCCCTAGACATCTGGTAACCATGCGAACATGACAGCATTAAACAAGGTGGTTAGATTCAGACCAGCTACTAGTGATTGGCTGAAGATTGGTTTACCCTGTCAGGAAGGCAAATGTGGGTTGATTTTTATGCTAATTAAATTTGTGTTTAGGAAGACTAAAGTATCCTCTGTCTGTACACTGACCAAATGTGTATGCTCCTTCTTGAATTATGTCTATCCTAGACAAGAGAATAGGGAAGAGTTGTATTATTGTAATAACCTAGTAAGGACCAGGATAAGACTCAAACTATTTGTATCCTTAAACTCTGAATTGGAACCTAATGAAAGGGACTTTATGCTGCTCTTTTGATCCAATAGTGTTACTGAGTCTGAACTGGGCACTGAGATAACCCAAATTCTCACAATCCAGGGGTGTTCCTGTAGCTGAAGGCAGGAGGTCTTGGGTAGAACATGGTCCTCTCTTTCTGGGTCGTCACAGTAACTATCTTATATAGAAAAGTTACATGGGAGGACTTAAATTATTCACTAGCTCTGCCACTGATAGAGAATTAATAAAGGTGAGACTTTCTGTTTTCACTAGGTTAGTATTACAGTGGTCTTGGGGCCTCATTCAAATGCGATGTGGCCAATTGAATAGGGCCCTAAAGAAGCACATAGCATATTTTTATTAAAGAAGTTTTTAGTTAGTGAAAACCTTTCTTTTGGATAGATGCTTGCTAACTAAAAACTTCTTTAAAAAATATATGTTATGTGCTTATTTAGAGCCCTATTCAATTGGCCAAATTGCAATTGAATGAGGCCCTTGGTATCTATTACTTACCTCTCATCTTGCTAATATTTTGCATGAATTTGGAAGCTTTTAGGGAAAACCATTTTCCAGCTTTTTTTGCTGAGGTGCTATTTTATCTTAAAGTGCCATTTACCTCTTTGTACATGCACTTCATGGTGTGAAAGAACACAATATATGTGTATTTACACTAAGAACACCTAAAAAATCTAAGGTCATATGTCTGTTCACAAATACACTGACAGTTCCATGATTAATAACGTATACCACTACCATGCGGTGAAGGCATGTGAAGACAAAGTTTTTCTCTGCATTTAGGAATGCTGCAGCAATCAGTTAACAGTAATTGTTGTATTTGTTTCCAACATTCCTTTATCTGCACAAATGAATTTGTGAAGGGTTAACTCTATTTTTGGTTATACTCACTACACAGAGCTGCAGCTGTGTAGCGGCTTGCCCATGACTCAGGTAAACAGGGATTTAATAATCATATCTCAGTGAAAAATGCACATATTTAAAAAATTCTAAGTTTTTCAGCATGCGTTTATGCTTTAATGATAAATAACTTTAGACATGTGTGCAGGCTTAATATTTATTCCCAATGTCATACTTTTGCAATTAGAATCATAATTCTAAGTTATCTTCCATTATATTTCAAATCACAGGTCTAAAAACCATTAGACCCATTGCTTGCATACAATTGAGGTTGGAGAAATATATAACATCCTGGCAAAATGCTGATAAGTACAGTATAATTGTGTTCTTACTACATTAGTTTGACAAGGAAATATTAGTGAATTATCATTGATATCATAGGGAGATTGACAAGCTTGAGCCACATCATTCATCCAGCTTTAGTTTATAAGGGCTTGAAACAGATTCAGTTTACTGGATATTCCTTTGTAAGAACTTCAAAATAAATGTATTGTCCAACCTATTATCAAGCTAGAAATTGGACAACCCGGTGATCTAGGATATTATCACTACTGAGTCAAGATGGGCGTGAATCATCCCCACATGAACGTAACTGATCCACTGATTAGCCCATCCATGTTCAGGCAAGCATATAATTAAATTGGTTCTGTTGCCCCAAAATGAAGCAGTTTTTTTTAAAGATTTTAAAGACAATGAAAAACTGGCTATTCATTGTGCTAGCTACTTTTTTCTTGGATGTTCAAGATTTTTTCAGCTGCATTATTATGCAAATTAGCATCTCCTGAAAATGAAATAGCTATTTTCAAGTGCTAGTTAGTAACACACAGGTACATAGCTACTAGTGGTGTAGGTGGTGCAATGCTCCAGGGCCCACCTCTGTGTCATTTTGTTTTAGCATTTAATTTTTTTTTGTAGTGCAGCAGCCCCCTGGCACCGCCACTGCAGCCCAACCTACCACGACCCCCTGGGTCTCCCCGGGATCTCCTTGGCTAGACAACTCGCTCTGGTAGGTATTTGGTTAGCGCCTATTTAAAAAAGAACATTTCTACTTAAGGTCCAAGAGATGGCAGTGTGGAATCGTTCAACACACTGTGTATGTGTATCAGGGAAGAGGTAAGAGAGCAAGGGCTGCAAAGTGACAGCAAACTACAGGCCCTTTATTCTCTAGCTCTGTCAACATGGAAACATAAGCCCCTTTTTAATTGTCCAAAGCGCAATTATATGAGTCCGTAATGGAGCCCTTAAATGTTACTGATATTCAATTTTCCAGTTCCATTTGAGAGTTACAGGGTCAAAAGCATTGCGGTTGTCAAAAATGTAACTCCATCCCATGTCCTCCTTTGATGGTTCAAGCACACAATTGTTACCAGTGCTAAAGATGCAAAATACGTATTTAATTACAACAATTCAACAAGCCCGCAATTGCCTTCTAACCCATAAATGGCAAATGTATCAAAAAATTATATGAGTACTAGACAGGACTCGCAAGTGCTTTAAACACCTTTATGTAATACTGCAAAGGCAAATAAACACATAATACTGTACCTAAACATATTGGAAAGCAATGAAAGACGTTAGAATGAATTACACAATAGTCCCAAGGCCGCAAATCTGCAATAAAATATTTTTTTTTACATGTTATATCGATCCCCAGAATCAAGGAGGTAACAGCAGGTTTATTGATTTGTATTAATTTCTACAATTTTTGATAGCGAGTCTAATTGCAAATCGAACGTCTAAACACTAATTGATTGTAGTTTAATCTCCATGTTTTACTGACACCATGATGACGGTCTCATTAACTATTGTCTCTGTCTAAATTGTAACTTATGGCTTAATTGATCATGGGTACATGATACGGGTTCATGTTTTGCATGTTGGCGATGTGAGCCTGTAATTACGGCATGAGTCAATTAAATAAATCTATATATGTAACCCACAGCCAAAAGTTCAGTTTAAAGGTAATTACGGGCTTGCAATTAAATGGGGGCCATAGTCTGCTTGTTTGTTTGGGACAAAAATAATATGCCTCAATGTTACCATGCAATAAGATCCCCTTCCCAAAATATCTAGTACTCTGAGCTCTAAATTAGCATATTCAGTCGCACATTGGCATAGAGGAACAACACAAGCTATATTCATGGTTTGATTCAAACTAAAAAAGAGAAAATGATTATTACAATATATTGGATGTTTTCAAAAGCTCTTGTTATTGAGGAGAATGTATCCGTGTAAATCCTGGTGTGCAGGCATGCCCCGAGCATATAAAAAACGCTTGATGTTAGTGTTCGCTTAATGATTCCATAGCACATGGGCCACCAATCCTAAAAACATATATGTGTATAGTTCACTTTACTGCTGACTATTTTAAATATTTAAACAAATATATGTGCATCAATCACTCTCCAAAATAAATGACTGCACATTTTACACTTATTTATTTTTCACTATAATATGAAAGGGATAGTTTTTTCCAGCACCATTTGTGCCTCTCCTTGGCTTTTACTCCCCGTCTTTTTTCTACAACAGAAGCTATACATGTAGAGCAATGCCTTGGGGCTATGATTCACCTTTGAAATGTACTGTATATGTCTGTACCAGAACGAGTACGCTTTGATCTTCTTACTCAGCTTTGATGAACATTACCCGCGCAGCTCTGAATATTTTTTTTATTTACTTTTTATATACATTTTATAATTCGTTTTTTTTTATATAAAATCACTTGAGTGTTTATTCTTTTCAAAAATGTAAAAATATTTTTTTTATTATCATTTAAAGAGAGAAAATTAAAGGAAAAAATTCTACACATTATATTGTTTCATCACAAGATTAAGATCAAGGAACAATTATTTAACTCACCTTTTGTGATTGAAACAACTGAAATATCCAAAGGAGTCATATAACAACTGTACAATTATAGTGATAACAGATGATAAAGAAGCCATTCTATATATAAAAAGAAATAACATAAATGATATACTTAATAGCTGTAATATCATATTTCTTGTTGGTTGTTCTGATTAGTTGTAACTATCAGAGGATTTTCCACATTTTCTAATTTAAAGAAGTTTTCACAATACTTTTCTCCTATATTCTCAGCATATATGATCAAAATTAATCATAATAGATGGAATTATTATTAATTAAGATTTAATGCAAAGATCTTGCCCTGTGTCTTTCCCTGAAGGATGATGTCAGGATGTATATCTAAGAAGTTAAGAAGAACAAGCAACAAAATGCTGATTGCAAATAATAGGAATAGCTACGGATTATATTAAATAAAATATAACATATTAGTTTACAGCTTAAAACCCAACAATTAAGAAGCAATTCTATTAAAGAAAATTCAGACGGATAGATAATTCATTACGGATAAAAGGTAAAAGTTTGTTGGAAACTCATAAACAAGAATTGTTTATTTGTGGTGGCATATTCGTGGTGATTAAGCTGAAATGGGTAATAGGGGACAGATTACAAATGGGTTATAGTGGTTAATCGCACAATTACTAAGATAAGTTCTAAACCAGATATTTTTATCCACTGCACCATATCACTGTATGATAAGCAATATGTATAGATAATGAAGTTCATAACCTGACCTCATTATCTAAGCAATTTCTTGTAGGAGGGTTAAAAAGGGTTTTATGCACAGTAATTAAAAAGAAAATCTTGACCAATTTAAAATACTAAATAAACTTTCCACACAATTTTCCACCATCTATATGATGGTTCATATCACATATGGTGATTTTAGTTTTATTTTAAAGATACAAGTTGATAAAAAGCACAGTAGGCTCCATTAAAGCTGTATAGCGAAACATTTGTAAGGAATTCTCTACCAAAGGAGGTGGTGACAGCGGATTCGATAGATAACTTTTAAAAGGAATTGGATATATTTTTAATTAAAAAAGGTATTCAGTTTATCCTGGTTAATTAGAGAGGGAGTATTGATCCAGGGAGGAATCTGATCGCCAGTATCTGGGGTCAGGATGGAATTCATTTTCTCCCTTTTGAGACAATTGGCAAAGTTTCACTTGGGTTTTTTTCTGTTTGCCTTCCTCTGGATCAATTAACAACTAATCCGCATATTGCAGATCAGAGGAGATCTTAAAAGGTTGAGCTTGATGGGCTAAAATTATTTTTCAACCGCAATTACTATGTAACAATTACTATGTAACCTTTAGGTTTTATATTGAGATTTGTTTTGTTTTATACTGTTGTTGTCACTTTAATTGTTTGTTTTTTCTCATATTTATTTTAATACCTATAATAAAAGTTATATTTTATCTTAATTTGGTTCCATCAGATGAATCCACTTATGATCCACGTATTGGTATTATTACTCTCTATGTAGAGATGTGGGCATATTAGTTTATAAATGTGCTTTTTCTCTGACTGTATATGCATGCTAGGGAAGAATAAAAAAATACAAAAACACATTTTTACAAACAGTTTACTATTGAAATCAAGTATTTAAAAAAAATGATGGCACAGTATGTTATTTTAACTCAGTTTTGATATATTTATGTGTTTCTGTGCTTTATTTCAGTCCTAGTATATAATGTAAGTTCAAGTGTTGCTATAATTAAGTTTGAACGAAACGCGTTACAAGATACATTTAGGAGATGTCGTAACTTAATAATACTAAAGGGCATCTCGATAAAAGAGTGAGCCTGTGGAATATGTAAAAGGGAACCTAGCTGGCACAGACTACATAAAGCAGTTACTCCATACTGACATGTACGGCAGTGCCTCAGCCTGTAACCTTTACTAATGGCATTGAGGGAAGCCCTGTGTGATCCAGTAAGTTCTGTATAATTGGGCAGTTAATCCGGCTGCCCTTTAGAGATGTGTATATATAGTTTCCAGTTCCAAATACCTCTGTTTTTTTTAAATAGATTTTAGTGATATATTGTTTTAAAGGGCTAGTGTATGCCCAAAATCTCTATCACACATTTAAAATATTTTTTTTATGAAATACTATATTTTTGCATGCAAAATAATATATATTAAGAAAACTGACACTAATGTAACATATAAATAGATATGTGTTTGAGGTGACTTAAAGGGACCCCATAATCGAATTGTAGGTTTTAGGTTATTTATAAAGAGCATGAAAAACTGTCTATATGTTGTATTATTTCTTTTTTTCTAAAATTAATGACTACTGGGAATTTTTTGTTGTTGTTTTCTGTATTCATAGGTAAATAAGCGATTCGCACATGTTTTGAAGTGCTAATTATGATTGCTGTCTGCTTGCCTGACTCTGTAGTGGTCAAAATAATGATCTACAATGTTATCTGGCAGTCAGACACCGCACCCACCCTTATCAAGTAATCTGAGCTGCACATTAGTATACTGAGCCTCACAGTACCATACAGGAACAGAAAAATAAATTCGAAATATTTCAAAAATGGTTTGCAATATAGGAAAATTGCTAGTACAATGTATAGCCATTTTATGAATGTTCAGATAATAGGTCCAAATAGCTTTAAAATTAATATTGGACAGAGTGACATCTCAGACCCCATTCTGATTGGCTGAAATATGATTGCTTCAGATGATAAGCCCCAAAAAGCGCTGCAACCACCATTTACAGTGGGGGAGCTCCTCCTAGGAGGAGCTATGATAGTCAAACATATTTTATTTTATTTTTTTTGAGCAGTGGGATTTTTGTGAAGGGCTCTTTCCTGGCCTAGAAGAGAGTAACATGGTCTTAAATCAAGGTCTTCTTCAAGCAACATGGATAGCCCGTCTAATCCAGGGTAGAAGAGTGAAGACCAGGATGTTGATGATCATCATTGGATCATCTTTGATGTAGGTAAGTATTATTAATTTTCAATTTATTTTACAGTTATTTTTTTAATATTTTTTTTTTGTAATTATTTTTATTTAAAATGTGCTTTGTTTTTATTTTATATGGAATTACTGTATTCCACATATAAGTTGAAAAAATTAGGTAACAATATACAATCTAGTCACACTCCTTTACTCACCTATTTTCTCTGTAATTGGACTTTTTATTATTTTTGGAAATTTTATTTTTGATAAGTTATTTTTTTTAAAAATTTTGTAATTTATTGGGGGTTGTATTATTTAGTGTAGTGTAGTGACGGTGAGAGTGCCATGGGGGTCCCTTCATGGGTTTATTGTTAGGTTACCATGTGGCCTATATGGAGCCCCATGGTGGTTAGGGGGTTAATTTAGCTTACCATCTGTTTTGTATACTAGGTATACCATGGTGGTCCTTTACGGAACACAATGGTATGTGGATTATTAATTAGATGCCGCAGGGTTAGGGAAAGTTACTGAGCATGTTTTGCTTGTGTACCTTTACAATTATGGAGAATTGAATGCGGCTCTAATTATATGTCATGTGTACCATTTTCCAGTTGTGCTTCACATTAGTGATGTCGCAAACATCAAATTTTAGGTTCGCGAACAGCGGACGCGAACTTCCATCAAATGTTCGCGAACGGGCAAACCCGGCTAACCGCCATAGACTTCATAGGGGAGGCGAATTTCAAAACCCACAGGGACTCTTTCTGGCCACAATAGTGATGGGAACGTTGTTTCAAGGGGACTAACACCTGGACTGTGGCATGCCGGAGGGGGATCCATGGCAAAACTCCCATTACATAGTTGATGCAGAGTCTGGTTTTAAGCCATAAAGGGCATAAATCACCTAACATTCTTAAATTGTTTGGAATAACATGATTTAAAACATCAGGTATGATGTTGTATCGATCAGGTAGTGTAAGGGTTACACCCGCTTCACAGTAACAGACCAATCTCCCCGTTTAATGCACCGCAAACAACCGCAAACAGTCCCTTTGCACAACCGCAAACTCCCCATTTGCACAAGGTTGGATACCAAGCTAGCCATGTCCCATTCCTTGTCCTCACTGATGTCATTGAAGGTCTCTTCCTCCACCCAGCCACCAAGGGTCCCCGAAAGGTGACAACAAGCCCCCGGGACGCCTGCTGTGTTTGGTCTTCCACCTCCTCAAAGCCACCTTCCTCCTCTGACTCTCTCTTCTTCAGACTCCTCTCTCTGCGTTGCCTCTGTCTGCATTATTATAAGGTGTTTACTGTAAAGTAGTACTATTCCTATCGGTTTAATCCCTGTTACGTCCACTATTAGGGGACGTGTATATGGCATTGATTTTTGGAACAGGGAGATGGAAAAAGATGCTTGGTCGGACCTCAAATTTGGGGCACTGCACGTGCAATCTAAGGTGCCACCAGATATGAGTGTCACTGTGCACTGGCAAAAGTTGGCAGAGTAGATGCAATAGGCTTCACACACACGCCTGTAGGCAGGCAATTGCTATTCAATCTATTACAGTCAAAAAAGTGTTGTTTTATGTCACTGTACACTACGGTTGCACCAGATATGACGTATCACTGTCCACTGGCAAAAGTTGGCAGAGTAGATGCAATAGGCTTCACACACACACCTGTAGGCAGGCAATTGCTATTCAATCTATTACAGTCAAAAAAGTGTTGTTTTATGTCACTGTACACTACGGTTGCACCAGATATGACGTATCACTTTGCACTGGCAAAAGTTGGCAGAGTAGATGCAATAGGCTTCACACACACGCCTGTAGGCAGGCAATTGCTATTCAATCTATTACAGTCAAAAAAGTGTTGTTTTATTTCACTGAGCACAATATAAGCTGTGAGCCTGACACAGGCAGGCAACTGAAATTAGATTTAGTCCTTCAGGTCTGTAGTGGAAGCTAAATACACAGCCTGGCTATCTATTTCCCTATTAATTCTCCAGCAGCTACACTATCTGTCCTCTCACAATGAATGCAGCTTCAGAATGATTCTAAAATGTATGCTGTCCTTCAGATGGAAGGCCCTGGAAGAGAGTGTATGCTGCTGATTGGCTGGAATGTGTCTGCTGACTGTGAGGTGCAGGGTCAAAGTTTCCTCAATGATAAAGAATAGGAAGCTAACCGAAAAGCGCATGTGTTCGCCGTCCGATGCAAAAGCGAACATGCCAAAATCGCCACGAATAGTCCGCGGGTGAACTGTTCGCAACTCTACTTCAATCTCTACTTCACATTCAATTTCTTAAACAAGCAATTGCACATGATACTACTTCACTTGTGATCCATAATGATCTTAATTAATGTCTTGCAACATTGTTAATATTATTGCGCTCGTTTCTCATATTTTACATAATCTGCTAGTATCAATTGAAATTATTTATTTACCTAGTTTTCAGCAGTGTAGGGTAATAAGAAATCGTATGAATAAATACATGTATGAATAGATACAAATATCATCCATTTCCAAACCATGACATTCTTACGACATATTGTTTTCCAGTTCCTAAATTCTTCACAACCAACTGGAAATACATATTGAAAATGTGCAATATCCTAAATCAACAATATTGCAGAAGATTTTTTTTTTAGAAACATTCTGTAGTCTCCAAAATGTTATAATTGTCCATAATATAATATTTGTTATACAAGAAGCCCAAGAAAATGTATATTCTTTAAAACACTCTTTTTTAAAAATAAATTATAGACAAATACCATGATTATGTTTCCTATGAGTGTCTTTATTGGGAAAGTTGGAACATTTATAGGCAGAACAATACAACTTGGACTCAACTCACCCACATGATTAAAATACCTGGCCATAACCAGTTATCTCTATCAGCCTCATTGGCCAATTTGGGGGTATGGGAGTTAATCCCATCATAGGGTGAGCTGGTTATGGGCGTAGGAACTGGGGGGGTACCAGGTGGGCATATCACCCGACATTTTTGTTCCCTCATTAATCTCTCTGACTCTTTCTGAACAAATTGGTGTAATTCTAACAATCTGAATAAAGTTTATTGCTCACTGTGCTGCTGATAGAGGGAGCTGCATGCAGAGCCTCCTTGTTCTCCATACTGGTGTCGTGTGTTGCCGATCACCCTGCTCCACACACCAAGCTTGTGACATGTCTGTCACCACCCGGCCTATACCTATTCCAGACAGAAGTAGCAGCAGAGCTCAAGGGAGTTCATATTCCTCTCTGTGTCACTGTCAGGACACTCTCACCCTCTGTCAGTGTCACATCTGTGTGAGTCCATGTCCCTCTGTGTGTCACTGTCAGGACACTCTCAGCCTCTGTTAGTGTCACGTATGTGTAAGTCCATGTCCCTATGGGTGTCACTATCAGGACATTCTCCCCCTCTGTCAGTGTCACATCTGTGGAGTCCATGTCCCTCTGTGTGTCACTGTCAGGACACTCTCACCCTCTGTCAGTGTCACGTCTGAGGAGTCCATGTCCCTCTGTGTGTCTCTGCCAGGACACTCTCACCCTCTGTTAGTGTCACATCTGTGGAGTCCATGTCCCTCTGTGTATCACTGTCAGGACACTCTCACCCTCTGTCAGTGTCACATCTGTGTGAGTCCATGTCCCTCTGTGTGTCACTGTCAGGACACTCTCACCCTCTGTCAGTGTCACGTCTAAGGAGTCCATGTCCCTCTGTGTGTCACTGTCAGGACACTCTCACCCTCTGTCAGTGTCACGTCTGAGGAGTCCATGTCCCTCTGTGTGTCACTGTCAGGACACTCTCACCCTCTGTCAGTGTCACATCTGTGTGAGTCCATGTCCCTCTGTGTATCACTGTCAGGACACTCTCACCCTCTGTCAGTGTCACATCTGTGTGAGTCCATGTCCCTCTGTGTCTGGACACTCTCACCCCCTGTTAGTGTCACATCTGTGTGAGTCCATGTGCCTGTGGGTATTACTGTCAGAACACTCTCACCCGCTGTCAGTGTCACATCTGTGTGAGTCCATGTCCCTCTGTGTGTCACTGTCAGGACACTCTCACCCTCTGTCAGTGTCACATCTGTGTGAGTCCATGTCCCTCTGTGTGTCACTGTCAGGACACTCTCACCCTCTGTCAGTGTCACATCTGTGTGAGTCCATGTCCCTCTGTGTGTCACTGTCAGGACACTCTCACCCTCTGTCAGTGTCACATCTGTGTGAGTCCATGTCCCTCTGTGTGTCACTGTCAGGACACTCTCACCCTCTGTCAGTGTCACATCTGTGTGAGTCCATGTCCCTCTGTGTGTCAATGTCAGGACACTCTCACCCTCTGTCAGTGTCACATCTGTGGAGTCCATGTCCCTCTGTGTATCACTGTCAGGACACTCTCACCCTCTGTCAGTGTCACATCTGTGTGAGTCCATGTCCCTCTGTGTGTCACTGTCAGGACACTCTCACCCTCTGTCAGTGTCACGTCTGACGAGTCCATGTCCCTCTGTGTCACTGTCAGGACACTCTCACCCTCTGTCAGTGTCACGTCTGTGGAGTCCATGTCCCTCTGTGTGTCACTGTCAGGACACTCTCAGCCTCTGTTAGTGTCACGTATGTGTAAGTCCATGTCCCTCTGTGTGTCACTGTCAGGACACTCTCACCCTCTGTCAGTGTCACGTCTAAGGAGTCCATGTCCCTCTGTGTGTCACTGTCAGGACACTCTCAGCCTCTGTTAGTGTCACGTATGTGTAAGTCCATGTCCCTCTGTGTGTCACTGTCAGGACACTCTCACCCTCTGTCAGTGTCACGTCTAAGGAGTCCATGTCCCTCTGTGTGTCACTGTCAGGACACTCTCACCCTCTGTCAGTGTCACGTCTAAGGAGTCCATGTCCCTCTGTGTGTCACTGTCAGGACACTCTCACCCTCTGTCAGTGTCACGTCTGAGGAGTCCATGTCCCTCTGTGTGTCACTGTCAGGACACTCTCACCCTCTGTCAGTGTCACGTCTGTGGAGTCCATGTCCCTCTGTGTGTCACTGTCAGGACACTCTCACCCTCTGTCAGTGTCACGTCTGAGGAGTCCATGTCCCTCTGTGTGTCACTGTCAGGACACTCTCACCCTCTGTCAGTGTCACGTCTGAGGAGTCCATGTCCCTCTGTGTGTCACTGTCAGGACACTCTCACCCTCTGTCAGTGTCACGTCTGAGGAGTCCATGTCCCTCTGTGTGTCACTGTCAGGACACTCTCACCCTCTGTCAGTGTCACGTCTGAGGAGTCCATGTCCCTCTGTGTGTCACTGTCAGGACACTCTCACCCTCTGTCAGTGTCACGTCTGTGGAGTCCATGTCCCTCTGTGTCAGGACACTCTCACCGCCTGTCAGTGTCACATCTGTGTGAGTCCATGTGCCTCTGGGTATTACTGTCACACACAGGACTAAGCCTCCAAACACTTAGGAAACGCGGGATTATCCTTAGGCTGCAAGCACTTGATGAACACGGGACTTATAAAAAAAAAATACGAGACGTGGTTCTTAGAAAAAAAAAATTACGAGACACGGGACTTAGAAAAAAAATACGAGATAGGAAAAATACGAGGTTAACCGGCGAACCACGCTAAGCAAAAAACATGAAACATGCAAAAAAAAAAAAATACATAAAACAAAAATATCACAAACAGCACGGGGGAACAGCCAGGACGTATGGGAGTGAGGTGGAAAGCAAATTTAAGTCGATTTTGTTGAGTTTCGCCACTCGAAAATCTGCTAAGCAAGAAAAAAAATGTCTACCAAAAAAAAAGGAAAATGAGGCTTTTACCCCCCTTGCGAGTCCTCTCCCGCACACCTTAGGCTTTGGTCTCCATTTCTGTGCTACGGGCTAGCTCGCAGGTGATTTTGTTGCAAATTAATAGTCTGTTTGGAATTGTAGCGGTTACGGCTTGACAGATCAAAGGATTTGCGGGCTGCGAAGATCCACGTTCACGTCCCATAGGCATTTTTCGGACTTACGTTACAGAGCTAATTTAATAGCCGTAAGTCCTACTTTCAATGTTACAAGCTACGTTTGACCACATAGCCCGAATTTAGTGAGGCTGTTAGGCAGGTGTAATGGGGGAAAGCAATTGCCTCCAGGTGGGCCATCCAAAGGCCAATCTTGGAGAAGCCTATCTCCCAATGTAAAGTCAATGGGGAAAATGGTTATGACATAGCACTTTCAGGCAGAGGTTTTCAGTGGCAGGCTCCAAACCAATCGTCACCATAAACTGTTTAGTTGAAGAATCAGATATATGGCCCCCAAGTCCTTAAAAATGGCTGCATGATCATTATTAGCTTTCTTTTGGCAAAATATGAAAGAGATAGAGATGGACTGATTTGTGATATAAATAGAGATGAGGACGGGTATTTTGAAGTGCAATAAATTATAATTTTCTAGTTGTGGAGAGATAAAAGGGTCTCAGTGTTGTTAAGGAGAGACGTGTGTTATGCCCACCAGATTTGGGGGACTATGCTCAACCCAATTCTCTCTCTCTCTATGGGTTGCAACTGTTTGTTCAGATCTCAACACCAGCAGACACTTCAGATGACAGCATCATTTCTGAAGAGACAGGCACCAACATACCCCTTTTCTTAGGCTCTAAGAATCACACACCATGTACCTGATTAGTACAAGCAGACTCCGACACAACCTTTGCTTAGTGTGCCCAAAATCAGACTGCCCACTTCTTTATTGTTACAGAGATATATAAAAAAACTGAAAGATGACACAAAACACCAAAGATTTTCTCCCAGTTCTAGCCCACCCCCCTAGGCAAATAGCTTGCTACTTCCTCACCCACATGACTTGTTCTTGTTCTCATTACAGATTTTTTCTCCTCTTACAGAGCCATAAAACTAGCTCCCCTTCATGACTAAAGCAATAGCCTTCACACGTGGCCGATCGCAAGGCTATATAAATTCTTTAGAATTATTTAACCCTTTGAATATTCCAGATCTGACTGGTAAGCAAGCTGTTAGTACCTTCTGACCACAATGATGAACTCTAAACAGTCCAGTGGGTTCTTCTGTTCATAACAACATTATTTCCCAATAGGGAAATACAGAATTGCCTGATAGCCGCATGAGGCCCAAGGGTCGATTATTGTTCTCCACTTGAAAAGGGAGGTTACAAGTTCAAAGATTAGGACCAGAGATGAGGGAAGGGGAGTTACAACATGAGAATAATCAACCAAGGGAGCATGTAGAAGAAGACATCTATTAGTTCAGATTTGGTCAATAAAAAAAAAAAAATAATAAACTAAAGGAAAAATAAAATAAAGTAATGGAATAGCATTGTGTTTACTTCTCTGTGCAAGATAGATAGATAGACAGATAGATAGATAGATAGATAGATAGATAGATAGATGATTATTTTATTTAGAACGATCTGTAACAGTAATGTATTTGTATTTAATCTATGCCGCTGTATATTCTATTTCCTACATGTAACCCCCTATCTGTGAGTGAATAGTGAATAGTAACTCCCTTTAATAACATTCAGAGATGAAAGGCAGACACCTGTGGATGGCAACATAATAACATGTTTTTCCTTGTTCTTTTCCTGTGAATGAGAATGTTTTATTATTGTATCTTTAGTAAGAAGTTTAATATCAGGCTGCCAAGATGTTGAGATCTAAAGACAAATACAAATGTAACACTTTGATACTAATGCTAACATACTCAGCAAGCAACACATTGTGATTCATATAAAAACTGCACTTTATATTTCTATATTCAATGTTATATTTAGAATATGCATTCTTTTGTGGTTTAAGGATATAATTAAAGGGAGTAAGAATTTACGTTGTTCAGTCGTTCAGTCTTGTCCGACTCTCCTATGGATCTCAGCAAGTCAGGCACATCTGTCAACCACTGCCCCATGCTCATTACTTCAATGGCCTCATCTATCCACCTCTGACTTCCCCTTTGTTGTGTGCCTTCAATCTTTGCCCACATCTGACTCTTCTCTATGGAATCCTGTCTTCTTATAATATGGACAAAATATTTGAGCTTTAGACGCATGATCAAATCTTCCAGTAAATAGTTTTGCTTAATTTCATGTAGTATTTATTTGTTGGAACTTCTTGCAGTCCAAGGGCCTCATTCTCTTATCGCCTGTAAATAGGCTGCAAAGCTGCGATTCCTTGCGGGGCTCGCGTTACCTTGCAATTCAATTATACGGCGCCGCAAGGATATCCCCTTACGGCCGGCCGTATATCTTGCAATCGGCCGTAAGCTCAGAAATCTTTAAATGCAAAAATAAATTCAAGATGGCACTGTAAAGCTCTGTAAATGCTAGGGATCATTATGGGGGACATGCGGATTAATAGCAACCCCCTCTCAAGCTTGCACATCAGCCCAAATCAGAGATTACATTAACTGTTTATTTTCCGGCCGCAGCGTGGGCGGGTCTGAGGTGCTCCAAGCCCTCTGGACTTTTTACATGGATATGTGACATAAATAAAAAAAAAATGTATTTACGGATTTGAGTGTAGAGGAATGTTGTGCTATGAATGCTAACACCTACAATCACTTTATAGTCTCCTCAGAGTGCAGGATGGCTTTATTATGGCTTTAAAATGTGCTTAATTGTGTGCCTGCGGGACCTTTTTGCTGCAAGTAAGCTGCGGCTCGCTTTTAGCCTTGCAGAGAGGGCTCCCGGAGCAATAGAATAGCAACCAGGATTTTCTTACGGACGAAACTCTTGCGGACGTTTAAGATCAAAGGCTTTCCTCCAGCGCGTGCGGCCGCAAGGGATAGCAATGCGCCGGCCGCAAGCCTGTCCGGAATCCCCGGCCGGAAGGGAATAGAATAGGTGAATAGCTTGCGCCCGGTCCTTGCGGCCCCGCATCTCCTACGGCCGATAATAGAATGAGGCCCCAAGTGACTTTAAGCAATTTTCTTCAAAACTACAATTCAAGGGCGTCAATTCTACTGAATGAAATCTTTATGGTCCAGCTCTCGCATTTATATGTTACCATTGTTATAACAATGTAGACTATTGTTAATTAGTATCTTTGCTGTTTTGTAGCTTGTCCAGACTTGCCATAGCTTTTCTCCCCAGAAGCAAATGTCTTAATTGTATGGCTGCAGTCACCACCCTGGTAAATAAAATCTGTCACCGCCTCCACTTTTTCCCTATCTATTCGTCAGGAACTGAGATTGCTGTTTGCCATGATCTTTTTTCTTTTTTACCATTGAGCACCAGGCCAGCTTTTGCACGCTCTTTTTTTACTCTCATCAATAGGACCTTTAGTACCTCCTCACTTTCAGCCATCAGAGTCGTATCATCAGTGTATCTGAAATTGTTCATATTTATCACAGCATCTGGCTTTGTATTCCTCCAGCCCGGTCTTACATATGATGTATTCCTGTATTCAACAAATAAGTTAAATAAATTAGCTGGCAATATACAATTTTGCAGCACTCCTTTACTGATTTCAACGTTTCGGTTGTTCCATGTTCGGTTCTGACTGTGGTACAGATTCCCCAGCAAGTGGATGAAATTATCTGGTACTCCCATCTCTTTAAGAACTTGCCACTTTTTGTTATGATCCACACAGTCAAAGGCTTTAGAATAGTTTATGAAGAGAGATAAATGTGTTTTTTGGAATGCCCTTGCTTTCTCTATTATCCAGTGGACATTGGCAATTTGATCTCTTGTGCCTCTTCCTCTGTGGAACCTGGCTTGCACATCTGGTAGTTCCTGGTCCATATACTGTTGGAGTCAAGCTTGTAGGATATTAAGCATTACCTTGCAGGCAAGTAATATAAGTGCAATTGTTCAATAATTGGAGTACTCTTTGGCACTCCTTTTTTTTGCCTTGGGTAGTAGACTAGACTTTTCCAGTCCAATGGTGGCTGTTGAGTTTTCCAAATTTCTTGCATAAGGCAAGCAACATTTTTATAGCATCATCTTGTAGGATTGTGAAAAGTGCTGCTGTAATTCCATTAACTCCTGCAGCCTTGTTATCAGCAAGACATCCTAGGACCCATGTCAACCTCCAATACAGTATATCTGGCTCCAGATCATTGAACAAACTATTCAGTTTATCACTGTTTAGATCCTTCTTACGTTTATTATCACTATCCTTTATTTGTAGAAGGGCCAACATGGAGCCCTATGCTAATCTGGGGCTCTCACTTAGAAATGTAGTAAAAAGTCTGCAGGGCTTTTCCCCCTAAATTCTACACTAATTCAAATTACTCACTCCCCCAGATTACAGCACTCAGATCCATAAATCCTGCTCTGTAGCTGCAACATATATATGTGCAGGGAGCAGCCAAACTAAGCTTTACAGATGAGACGGCCAATAGGAGCCAATAGGAAATGTGAATGTCATGAATCTTATAATGAGTGGGATGTGCTGCAACAACATATTTATATTTATATAAAGTAATTGTTTTTTATTTATTAATATATTTTGATATTAAAAAGATGTGACAATTGTATATGTACAATAAATAAAGATGTGTTTATTTTGTGTTAAAATATGATTTATTTATAGACACTGCATTAGAGTATTTTGTATCATAAAACAGGCTTAATACCAATATATATATATTTTTTTTATTACACATATGTTGATATTGGATTGTTGTGTCAAAAAATGTTGAAATATCATTATTTTGTAGTTGTTTTTTTTTTCTATACTGTCACTTTAAATGTTTTTGGCAGATGCAGCAAAGGTTTTCAAAGCATTTGCAAGTGGTCTTTGGTAAACGTAAATCTTTGCTCTGTTTTTGCAGTTACTGCAGTGCCCTGATTTGCAAGTGATCCATAAAATCTTATTAGCATAGGGTTTGGGTGTCAGGGAGTAACTCAAAATGTATTATCAGTACAAAACTCAATGGAGATAATATTTCTGTATTGTGAAATTCACTGGTAACAGTGACCCGTAGCAGTTTGCTCGCAATGTCTTAGGTATGGGTAAATCGCATAGCTATGTAGGATTTACTCGGCAGTTAGGGCACTCATAATTGCTTTTTCAGGGATTAGCATAGGGCCCATATTCTGCAGTGCTAAACAAGGATTATGTAAAAAGCAAAAACAAAATTATCACATTGCTAAAGGGAAAGCCCTTTTTGGAGCTTAAAACCAACCTTCCATATTGCTTGCACCTGTATAGAACTTCTATGTACTCCTATCACTTCTTCTTTATCTTCTGATCTACTTCTGTTAGATCCTACCATTTATGTCATTTATCACTCCTATTTTGACATGAAAGGTTCCCTTGCGATCCCCAACTTTCTTGAAAACATATCTTGGCTATCCCATTCTGTTACCTTCCTCTATCTCTTTATATTGTTCATTATAGCCACACCCTAGATGGTTATAATATTTGCTCTCCCTTTCTAAGTGCCAAACAGACTCCCTTACCATGTTGAAAGCCAGGGATTCCTCAGTGCAATAATCCAAGTCTTATGGAATAAACATTAGGAAAGAAATATGACCCTAGAGACACAAATTTACATAAGAATCATGAATTAAAAACAGAACCTTTACATATATATTATTGAAATATGTTTGAATAAAGTTTATGTTTTACATGCATGTTAATCACATATATAGTTGTGAGAGTACGGGCCATTGCTCACGATGTGGGCTCGCGCAGCGAGCTGCGGCCCTCGCGCCCTTCGGCGCTCCATGCCAGCAACTGCGCCCATCACAAACTTTACGTCGCAACGCAAACAACACGACACACCAATTATGACCCTCGCAAACTTTACCTCGCAACGCAAACAACATACGACACACGTTAACACACATTACGACCTCGCAACACTCGGACGCAACTCGCGAACATTACAAAATTCAAAAAACAATACATACACACAGCACATACATAAAAAACTTACCTACAGCAACAGGGAGCATCCAGGACCTCAAAAAACCAACTTACACCTTGATTTCACTCAAAATAAAAGAGTTTACACACTAAAATATTTCATAAACGACAGAAAAAATGGCCGCCGAGCAAAACGAAAACGAGGCTACACAAACACTATACGAGACACATTAGCACACATTACGACCTTGCAAAAATTGGACGCAACCCGCCAACATACAAACATTTAAAACACAATAAATACACACAACACACACATAAAAAGCTTACCTACAGCAAGAGGAACCATCCAGCACCTCAAAAAAGCAAGTTACACATTCATTTAAATAAAAATAAAACACTTTAGACACTAATAAAATCGGCCGACGAAAAAATGGCCGACGAACAAAACGAAAACGAGGCTACAGCACTCTCAACACGGAAAACACCACAACACACTCGCAAAACACCACAAGAAACTCGCAAAACACCACAAAGCACCAACGGATAATCCGCAAAGACGCATACCACAGATAACCCGCCATTTTACGCCAATGCGGAAGTACATTTAAATAAATGTCTTTAGGGCCATGTCTTTTTCCAAATGACCCAACCCTAGAGATTCAATTGTTGCCACACTTATTACTTCTAGATATTTTGTGGACTTACAAAATAAGTTAAGTAGTTTTTCAAGTTCTATGTGCTTGTGCCAACCCTCCGCCATTCTATTAGACAGCAATACTTGGCTCTTGGATACTGGAGACCAAGAGCCTTCCTAAAAGCATCACAAAGAAGTACCAATTCCAGATTTCCTGCATATTCACAACCCACTGCAGATGGTGAATGGTAGACAAACCATATAGACATGAACGATCTGGGGGACGGGTGCTTTGTATTGTTTATCCAGCTATTTTAATTAGTCTTAGTGCATTTGCTATTTGGGCCACTTTTTGCCACTAACTACATTCAGTAGAACAATCAGTGAGGTGTAATTACTAATTACAGACAACTCGGATCAGGCATTTAAATGGAACCCAGTTCGATTTACATTTGTGTGTTTTTCTTTGTTGCTCCAGTGGTCAGATGGTCATTGCTGGACATATAGCAGTCCACATTTGACACATGTTCTTTATGTGATTATTGATGAAGGATGCAGTAGAGCATTTTACGAATAAACTAATCTGAGTATATATTTAATGAAGATTTAGTTATATTTAATTTTAAAAAATGGTATGAAAAACTTAAACTAAACCTCATAAACTTAGTTCCTGCAGCTTATTTTTTTAGTTCCCTTCCTTTCATGGTTTCTCTAATCTTGATTATGTTTTACTGAATGTCACTTAAGGTTTATTCATCTACCTGAGTAAAATGGGAATTTAAGTAGGATTAGCTGAGATTATGTAGGATTAGTAGTGGTTAATTACAATAAGGGGGATTTAGTCGGGTAAAAGCAAGACTATTCCCATTTCCTATTATTTTTAGCATCTATTTATCAAATTGGGTACAGGCGTCCTTCGAAACATAGAAGTGTTATTTATTTGATGTATTGACTTATATTTATACAGATTTTTCACATATTTCATTGCCAATAAATACTGGTTGCAAAAGGGTTGGGCACTTGCTATGACTGATTCAAACATGAAAGAGAGTCATAGGGGAGAGGGTCTCCTTTGGTTGTGCTGGGACTGCTGCGGCTTAGTGCTTGCCAAGTGTTAGGATCCTTCAGTAAAGTACAATATATATCAAACGAGGTTGCACCAGCTGAGCTGCTAGAACCTGCTGTTCATAATTGAGTTAAACACTATATATTATTTAACACAGGGTATGAATAGCATTACACTATGAACAAAGGTCCGCATAGTTAGAACTATGGAATTCCCAGTAGTTACATACGGATGTGAGAGCTGTACCATAAAGAAGTCTGAGCGCCATAGAATTGACACCTTTGAATTGCGATGTTGGAGAAAACTGCTTAGAAGATGCAAGAAGATCCAGTCAATCAATACTATTGTTCACTGGAAGGTTTGATCATGAGACTGAAGCTTTGTCCAAATCATGAGAAGATAGGATTCAGTAGAGAACCCTTTGATGCAGGGAAAGTTTGATGGCACATAAAGAAGCGGACAGCAGAGATGGATAGATGAGATCATTGAAACAATTAACATGAGCTTGATATAGTTCAGAGGGGCAGTGGCTGACAGATGTGGTCACAGAGAGTCAGACATGACAGGATGACTAAACAACAAAATTAGTTATGTGGACAGATACCTCAGTGCCTGGGCTTCAAATTCAGGTTTCCTACTCTCTTTTTATATCTGAAATCAAGTTTATTTGATTTAACATAAAGAGAATAGGTAAACACTTTGAAGGATGGATATAAAAAGAGGGGTATATATATGGTTTTTCACATATGGTTCACTATACAGAGTATAGTAGTACAAACAATGAATAGTACATTTGTAATTCCATTTCAATGTCTAAAAAATAAGTTAACAAACCTATTTCCTGCTCAAATTTCTCAGAAATACTGTTGATGCACTGCATACTGGAACATGCAAATGAGACCACAATACAAGCTGATTCTTATTAATACAATAACCATTTTATACATGGCTCCTTTTAAGCTTATGCTCGTTGTATTTCACAGCTTTAAGCACAGCACCGGAATGGATTATTGACAAACCAGGACACCAACCCACATACAGAACTGTTTCACGGTTACTGCCGATCATCAGCGTGGGGTGGATGCCTGGTTTGTGTGATAGATTTTTGTGGAGAGTAGTTCACTACAGCAATCATTTTACATATGGTGGGCTGAAGAGTTATAGAAGCCTCCACCGTACAGAGTACAGTAGTACAAACAATGAATAGTACATTAGTGATTCCATTTGAATGTCTAATATATATATATATATATATATACTAGCGACTTGCCCGTCAAAAATGACGGCAATAAATTGAAGCCTGGCAATGGTGTTTGTCACACACTGCGAGCCTCTCCCCCCCCTCTACTTTATTGGCCTCGCGATGAGCGCCTTTGGCGCTTATCACGGGCCTCGCAATGAGCGCCTTCTGTGCTCATTGCGAGCCCCTCTACTTGACGGGAGGGGCTCATTGCGAACCTCTCCCCCCTCTACTTTACTGGCCTTGCGATAAGCTCCTTCAGCGCTCATCTCGGGCCTTGCAATGAGTGGCTTTGGAACTCATTGTGAGCCTCTCCCGCCCTCTACTTCCTCTCCCTCCCCCTCTCCCTCCCCTGTGTCTCTTTCCCCTCTCCCTCCCCTGTGTCTCTTTCCCCCCTCTCCCTCCCCTGTGTCTCTTTCCCCCCTCTCCCTTCCTTGTTTCTCCTTCCCCCTCTCCCTCCCCTGTGTCTCTTTCCCCCCTCTCCCTTCCTTGTTTCTCCTTCCCCCTCTCCCTCCCCTGTGTCTTTCCCCCCTCTCCCTTCCTTGTTTCTCCTTCCCCCTCTCCCTCCCCTGTGTCTCTTTCCCCCTCTCCCTTCCTTGTTTCTCCTTCCCCCTCTCCCTCCCCTGTGTCTCTGCCCCCCTCATCCCTCCCCTGTGTCTCTCCACCCCCTGACCCTCATCTTTTCCCCCCTCCGCTGTGTCTCCTCCCCCATGTCTATTCCTCCCCTCCTCTCCCTCCCCTGTGCCTCTCTTCCCCCTTCCCTGTATCTCACTTCCCCTGTCCCCTGTGTCTCTCTTCCCCTGTCCCCTGTGTCTCTCTTCCCCTCCCCTGTATCTCTCTTCCCCTGTGTCTCTCTTCCCCCCTCCTCTCGTGTCTCTATTCCCCTCATCCTCTCCCTCCCTCCCTCATGTATCTCTTCCCCTGCTTCTCCCCTCCCCACTCTTCCCCGTGTCTCTCTCCCTCACCTCATTGCTGTAGATGCGCGCGCGCACGCTTGTGTGACGTCTTCGCGTGCGCGCGCACGCTTATCTGCCCGGGTACCCGCGCACGCGTCGTCTTCGCGTGTGCGCGCGCGCGCACGCTTGCCGGCTACCCGTGCACGCCTGCAGTAGGGCTGATGGGAGCCATGGTGAAACTGCGAGTTGTGGTCAGTTGCGGCCCTTCCTTTGCGAGGGACGCAAAGCGTGACGACAACTCGCAGTAAGACAATTATAATATGTGATATATATATATATATATACAAATATTAATGTATTTATATTTATCTATATCTATCTATTTATCTATCTCATATATTTCACCAGCAGAGGCGTATACTTATTTGATCTAATTAAAAACGAGCTGTATTACTTTTTTTTCTGATTACTTATGCTCTTAACTCATTTTTTTCAAACAATTCCTGTTTTCATTGTGCTTTGGCCCTTTAACTCTCATAATTATGCAGTCTTTATGTGTGATACAAGTGATCATGATATGTGTTTGTGTAACATCTGCTCGCTGCCCTCCCATAGAAAAATATAAATAATATTGCCCATCATCTAATGCATTTAATAAACAAGTAATAGCTCGGCGTGTGTATGAGTAGCTATGTTGTAAAAATGTCTGTTATGGGGACATTTTCGCGATTTGCTCACACAACAAGAGACCGATATACATGCACAGAAAAGGGAGAATGGGTGCGTGCATACTTTGTGCATGCACTCTCAGGGGCTCCTCCATTTCACTGCCCAGGGGCTCCAAAAAGGTAGATCTGGCTTGCATATAGCATGTGAATCTTATCAAACCATGACTGAAAGGGGAATTCTTGCCTAATTTAAAAATGATATACCTTATATAATCTTTTAGAAATAGGGGTATGTTTTTTTGCACCAGGAAGGATAACTGTAATTTAGTGTGATGTTTATAGGAAAACAGGAAATGTTTTCATTTAAAGCATTACAGATATCCAGAATTAGCGTTATACATGTGTAGGCTTGAAAAAGGCAGGTTTGTTTTTATAACTGTTGTTATGATTGTTATACAATAAAAGACAACTGCGGTCAGAGGTTTAAAACTGACGTTTTTGAAAAACTACAAGTGAAAAATATAATACAGCCTTTAATTTATTACATTTACATTTGCATTATGCTACTGTAGAACCTATCAATTTAAGGCTCAATTACATGGATCCCCTGCAAGGCTCACACATAGCGATAGGAGTTCTTATAAGCAAATTTGGCTCCCACCAAAACACTTCCGCAAGATTTACTGACTCATACCCAAGGGTTTTGCATATAACTCCTTTGTAAGAATGCAAGCTTTAATCTTGCAAGGTGCTTTAGGGAAAGCACTATACATTTTAGATTTGAAACTCAAAGACAGGGCCCTCCACCTGTCTGCAATATGCTAATATTGTTTTTGCCTAGTACTTAACCCCTGTACATGGCTATATGGGCCCTATTCTAATCTCTAAAAAAGCACTTACGAGTGCCCTAACTGCAGAGAAAATCCTACCTAGCTATTCTAATCACCCATCCCTAAAACATTGCGAGAGAACCGCTACTGGTCACTGCTCCGAGTGAACTTCACAACACAGACAAAAAGTAAGGCATAAATCTCCATTGAGTTTTGCACTGAAAATAAATGACAAGCTTATCACTGACACTTTGACACCCAAACCCTATGCTAATAAGGTTTTACTGATCACATGCAAATCAGGGCATTGCCATAAATGCAATCAGTTGTGAGTGGTCTTTAGAAGAAACACCCCTCGCAACTTGTTTTCAAACTTTTGTAGAGTCCCCAAGAGGCATTTAAATTGACAGTATAGCACAAAAAGCATTTAAACATTATTTGACACGTAACAGTCCAATATCAACATATGTGTGATTAAAAAATATCATATGTTAGTATTAAGCCCGTTTTATGATACAAAATCCAGGGTAACAAATAACCCAGTACTCAAGGGGTTAATACATGTCACAAAACCATGTTGCCTAGGAATGCATTGTCTATGAATATATCATATTTTAACACAATATAAACACATTTTTACTGATTGAAGCTATAAATACAATTGTCACATCTTTTTTAATAGCAAAACATATTAATAAATAAAAAACAATTACTTTCCATATATACAGTATCTCTAATGTTTCCTTGAAGCTGCTAATTATGAGCAGTTGTTGCTGCACTTCCCACACATTATAAGATTTATGACGTTCATATTTCCTATTGTCTCATTCGTAAAGCTTGGTTTGGCTGCTCCTTGCACAGAAATCTGTTGCATCTAAAGCAGGATGTCTGGCTGAGCACTGAGTGCTCTAATCTAGTGAGAATATATTTCTCTAAGCACATTTTCCCATTCTCTACAACTAAACCTTCCACTGACAACACCATTGATCATCACAACAAGATGATCTGCACTATGGGTGTTTGGGATTCCATCCAACGCTATAGGAAACCACTGGATTCAATGGATTTGCTGACTGAAAACAACTACCAGAAGATTTATACTTTTAGATACTATCCAGATGGCTGTGTTTTACACCATATTGCAGACACTGTTTTTTTATAGCGATGTGAAAACGTATTTGAGTAATATAGTTTGTTCCCCAGTAAGGTATCTATGATGTAAAAGATTACTCTTAGTCCGTCCCGTTCTTTTGATGATTATACAAGATCTTTCCCTTTTTTATGTACATAAATTACCATCACACTTTAACAAAGCACCATCTGTCAATAAATCTAGATGCTTTCTTTGAACCTAGATATCTTTCCAGGCTATTTCCAGTACAATCTGTCTCTGCTTGCCCTTGGCAAACAAACGCATTTGGCCGGAATAGGTTGGGTGAGATTTTAATTTCTTTGAACACTGCATTTTTCCAACCCGAACATTTACATTTTTAATTCAACAAAGTCAATATTAATAATGTTACCAGGCAATGAGCCAATAAATAATTGTATATGAGAGTATTCCAAGGCTACAACATGGCAAGTTCTTTGTCTAGGCCAGTGGTAGACAAAATCAATCTTGGAGAGTAGAACACAGGTCAGGATTTCATTATTTCCTTGATGTGCCCAGATAAGTCATTACAACGGATTCACCTACTAAAGACATGAAATCCACATATACTGACCTGTGTTTGTCACTCCCGAACCAATGTTGCTTATGACCAGTGTACTTTTCCTATACTATTTTAAAGTAATACTACTATAAACTGTCAGCCTCTAATTTATTACCTTTTCTGCTACAGAGCTATCTGTCATTTTAGTTTTTGATCATCAGCTTCTTAAGCTACTAAAATACTTTGAATACACATGAAGTTTCTCCTGGTTCAAATCTGGCAGCTGCAACTGCCAGTGCTTTCATAGGAAATAGAAAGCTAGTTTACAAAGATACACCCTCCTGAGAAAGAAGCAGCAGAATAAGCTTAGAGAAGATAATGGTGTCCCAAAATAAGTAATAATTAAATACAAAAGTTTATAACAAGGCTGCTTTTACTATGTGTCATGAGGACATTTTTGATCACTTCCTAAATTGCTTTATTAATGCATATTTGTCACACTGGTCTTTATGCAACAATTAATATGACACTGTCTTTATCTAATTAATATTTATTTATTTTTGCTCATTATGTAAACATTTTTTTCATTATCATGTTTAGTTAGTCAATAGACCATATAGATACAAATTACTATAGTGACCCAATAAATACATAAGAGTATGGCTCCTAATGTTTACTATTGTGTGCTTCAATGAAGCTGTGTGTCATGTCCAGGAGGGCCTCCACCACTGAATTTTTAGGATGATTATGGACTGTGTGGGCCCTTTGGGGAAACATGGGGTCCGATTGTTGCGGGCTCCCGTTAGTCTCCGATTGTGATGCTATTCAATTGCTCAATCCCGCAAGTTACTGGCCCAAAGCCAACTCCATGAACCATGCACTGGTTCGTAGCAGTTCAGGGCAGGAACATGATCAATTAAGCAAGCCCGTAACCTCCCATTTTAAAAATCAGCCAATAGAAAATGAAACTGTCATTATTGTGGCATTAAAACATGGCGTTACGTGTCAACCAATTAGGTTTGAGGGTCCAATATGCCATCAGACTCGCAAAAACGTAAAATACAGAATTATGAAAATGAATGCCAATACTGTTCTAGTCCATATGTGTGGCCGGATATGTATTGATACCCATTGATACCCAAGATCGCTTTAACCCTGAATTGAAACATAAAAATAAATCTTATTTCCTGCCAATTTGCGAGCTTGAGACTGTTGTGCAATTAATTCTAATGTCTGTCATCGCTTTGCCTGTAATTTATAATGTAGTATTGATTTTTTATTTGCATTTACAGTGCTACAAACAGGTGTTTAACCCACTTGTGGGTCCTCTCTAGTAGGATTTTCTCCTTCATTTGCCATTTACGGGTGTGAAAACATTTGCGGGCTTGGGGAAATTGCAGCAATTGAATAGCGATTTGCAATTTTAGCGATCATAACTCTTGCAAAAGTGAAATATCAAAAGCTTTGGGAGGCTGTAAGTTACAGGTTTAACCATAGCAATTTTTTCAAGGTTGTAACTCGTAACCTGTTTGGAGCCTGCAAGAAGACGCCAAATTAACTTGCAACCTCACTTATGGGCTCCAGAAAGCTCAATTGAATCGGGCTCCTGGTATCTGAATCATTGTTATTCGTAATCCCAGTCTAAGGGCCTCATTCAAATGCGATTTGGCCAATTGCCAAAGCACATAGCATATTTTTTTTACAGTAGCTTCTAGTTAGTGAACTTCTATCCAAAAGCAAGGTCTTCACTAACTAAACATTTCTGTAAAAAAAATATGATATGTGCTTATATAGAGCCCTATTCAATTGGCTAAATCACATTTGAATGAGGCCCTAAGACTTTCTAAGAAATATGACATGATGCTATGTGTAATGTACGGTAGGCCTCAATAATTAATGTTGGGGTCACTAAATGATGTGTATTATATAGAGCAGTGTGTGTGTGGCTTTATGGATGCAAACTGGATGTTATGTGTCCGCATGCTGCATTTTCCTTAAAGTGTTTAGTGAAGTGTATTGCTAGGGTCTCTGGGCATCATCAGTTGTGAAGTGATTGGTCATAAGGGAATCCAGTACAATATGGAGAAAGGTCGCCATATTGCCATGTTCCTGCACCTTAGACGGTATGGTGCCACAAGCAATTTGCTTACCTATTAGCATGAGTCAGTTCCTGAATGTATATATCAGAAGAAGTAAGGTCCTAAACAGGAAGACAATGGCTCTCTAATTACCCCCTAGAAAGCGTAGGAAGCAGAAAAGAGAGCACAGGTGAAATAATAGATGTTCAGGCTCCTGAACTCAGTGGGGGGTAGGCAGCTAATATCCCTGACCTCAAGGTATTTTGAAGATATAGGAAGATTAATTAATCTTGTGTGATTGGTTACTGGATGATTTAAATATGTTGGATTGTTGCCTAAATAGATGCTCAGTGCCTCTACACTAAACTAATGGTGTGCTGGTCTGATTTGTTCAGTTTCTCCATGACAGATGTTTTGATCTAAAATGCTGGGTGCCAAGAAGAATATAAGTCAAAATGTGCAGATTGCTCCTATAAGCTGCAGTAGGAGAATTAGGGGTAGATTGAGCCCCTTAAATCTGGGTCATGACATTTTGAGCTATACCATGTCAGGTCAAACAAGATGGGCAGGTCATATCAGGGAGATCAGACAAATTGTGGTTCACTGGAGAAGGAACTAAACACTCACTGCAGTATGTTTGCCAAGATAACCCTATTTGTAACAGTGCTAGGAATAGGTGACATAATGATATGGCACCAGAAGATGAGCCCCTTTAGGTCAGAAGGTACCACATTATTAAAGAAGAGCAGAGGGTGAGTACAAGTAGCACCAGATCAAATTAAGTGCTTGGGCCAAAGACAAGAGGATACCCTTATGTGGATGTGTCTGGTGGGGAAAGGAAAGGCCGCTGCTGCAAAGAACAATTCAGCATATGAACCAGGAATGTTAGAACTATGAACCAAGGCAAACTATACATGGTCAAACATGAGATGACAAGAACAAACATTGATATTCTGATAAGTAGTGAACTCAAATTAACTGGAATGTGACATTTCATACAAGACAACAACCAGATCTTCTACTTTGGTCAAGAATCCCACAGAATAAATGGAGTAGCTCTCATAATCAAACAAAGGGTGGCCAAGCAGTGCCCGGTCACAACACAAAAAATGGGAAAAAAAATAGATTTTAATTCAAGGCAAGTCAATTAACATCACAGTGATCCAAGTCTATGCTCCAACCATGGAGGCTGAAGTTGTCCAATTCTACATGGATATTCAACACCTCATAGATCTAACAGCAAACAAAAGCAAGGGACCAAAAGCTACCTGTAATAACTGGCAAGTTTGGCCTTGGAGTACAACATGAAGCAGGTCAGAGATTAGTAGGATTTTGTCAAGATAATTCTCTGGTCATAGCAAACACCCTCTTCCAACAGCCTCCAAGACGACTCTACACATGGACATCACCAGATGGACAATATAGAAATCAGATTGTCTATACACCTTGTAGCAAAAACTAAAGGAGCTCTATACAATAGCCCTATACACATAGCAAAAACAACCATACACACCTGTTCGTAACACTATAAAAGCAAATAAACACACAATACTGGACTTGAAAATATGAGGAAAGCGATGTAAGATGTTAGAATTCATTGTACAACAATCTCAAGCTCGCAAATCTGCAATAAAAAATATTGTTCTTATGTTTAATTTCCTTGTTATATCAATCTTGGTAAAAAAGGAGTTAATACATATCGGGCCACCCACATGGACTAGAACAGTATCGTCATTCATTTTTATTGATTAATATATTAAACACATTTTACTGATGTCATGATGATGGTCTAATTTACTATTTGCTGTTTCAGTAGTTACGGCCTTGCTTAATTGAACATGATCATGCCCTGAAATGCTACTTACGGGTTCATGGTTTACGGTTTAAAGCCTTCGGCTGTGTACTTGCAGGCTTGTTCAATTAAATCGATCTGTACCTGTTGGAACTAAATGAGGCCCTAAATATACTAAATTAATTCATGTCTTCTGTAAGAATATAAACCATAGACCAAACCCATTTTCCGACACAAACTATAATTTTTATTGCATTTTGTGTATTGTTTCATACAATACTTACAATTTTTCTAGTTCAACTCTTTTATTCACTCTGAGACATTTTTTAGCCATATTTTTTGTTTTCTATTCTAAATCATTGTGTGTTTTCATTCTCTGATGATAATATATATGCTGAGAAGCAGTTCTGTCCAATATTTGAAAATACATTTTTGGAGTTAAAACTAACCCAGGAAATATAAATATTTTAAATTTTTTTAGTTGTTTTATATAAATGTTTTAACTATTTGACTTAATGTTATTCTCCTCAGTGTAATTGTACATCTCATTTACTTCTAAGAAGGCTCCATTGTGGCAGATTCTCACCTTCTGGAACCGCCCCTTACATCCTCCTAGAGTGCCATGTTTCACAACTGTGGCCTTAGCCCATACACACAGAGGGGAGGACTTCACACTACTTGTGTCATGCTGTTAGCAAACATAAAGTTCCATGCTGTGTGTCTGCATGTAGCAGCATGACACTGATAGTGTGAAGCACCTCCTTGTGGGTGGGGCCTTAGGTCACAGATGTGAGGCATGGCACATGTATGAGAGAAACTGGAAGAAATTGGAAGGTGTCATAAGGTGAGAATCTGTTACTCAGGGGTTTCTTAGAAGTTATTGAGGTGTAAATTTTGCATGACAATTACATTAAGGAAGATAAAATTAAGTCACCGCTTAAAACATCCACATATACCAATGCCTAAAGAGTAAGTTTCAACACAACAGAAAGAATGCTTCTTTTTAAGTATTTATTCATTTAGCCATCCCCCTCCACTTGTACAGGGTCCAACAACTCATAGATGCCGGTTAATGATCCTTGGCACCAAAGAAACCACTTGTCTCCATTTTACTGATTATTTTACATAAGATTCATTATATTATAGTACATTTTTATATATTTGACTTCAAGACGAGTACAGCCCGAAATTGTTCTGATCATTCCCTGCTCAATTACATGGACTCAGCCAAACCATAAGTCAGTTTATCCACCCTGGCTCCAGGAGAAATTAGATTTTAGGTACCTCAAGCTTGGCAGGACATATTGTGGTTGATAACTGATATGAAACATTGAGTATTTTATCTTTTGAGAATGGTCATATAAAGCTGCTTCACGGAACTCGTCACTTAACCCTTGTATATAATACACAGATTTCTGTAGTCAATCCCAATAATATAATACCAATCTAATCTTCTAAATTGGCACGACTGTGGTGTGTGTTGTTACACTTGCTAGAAATTGATAGCACTGATGGTCATGTTGGCTCTGAAAAGTGGCAAGTTAGATGTAATTAGTGATACCTTTAATTGAACGTAAAAGTGCGACATTGGTTTCTTCTCCAAGCTGTTCAGTATTTAAATAATCCAGAAGCTACTAACACAACCAAATGTGATGTTCACTATATAACTTCCTCTCACCCAGAAACTTACCTAACTAAACTAAAGATGGAGTCTACACTTACGATGAGATGTTTAGCCATATGGAATAATTTGCTAAAACATTTCCTTAGAATTTGTGTTAAATTAACAAACATTCACATTAAAGCTGCTTGTAAAATTGACCCCCTTCTGGATCGCTACCTTGTCGTGGTGAAGACGCTTGTTTACTTCAATGAAGCTGTGAGCTATACCATGTAGGATCACCCAAGATGTAGACTGAAGAAGGAAATGGCAACCCACTCTAGTGTCTATGCCAAGAAAACCTTATGGATAATCACAACAAGAGACATAATGATAGATGACCTTGACGTGCTGCTGTCCATAGGGTCACAGAGAGTCAGACACAATTGAATGACTAAACAAAAAAATAAATTGACACTCATTAGCCAGACAAACTCACACTAAGGTAATTTAAGCACAGTAAAGTATCAATGCTAATTAACCAATCAAACACTCAAGTCACTATAAGTTATGGGTTCCAGTAATATAATAACTAAAGGTTCACCAGGGGTGTGTTTAGGTTTCTGCTTCTTTAGACCTATTAAGATGTGTGTGCTCCTCGTTCCACAATTACTACTCATTGCTTTCCTTTATATACTCCCAGTTACTACTCCTAACTTTCCCTTGAATATACAATATTCCAGAAAGTATCAGGTACACTTAGCGATTGAACTGTCACTGAATATAGACATTTCTGTCACATACACATACTATTCCATGACACTACACCAGCATCCTCAGCGTGATGCACCCTGAAAATTTTGGGCCTCGTGGGTCTAGACAGAAACAAATTATGGGGTTCACGCTAACAAGCCACGGGCTGATTTAGGAAGAAGGTGGGATATAAATAAAAAGAAGACACTCACTTTGAAACTAATAGAGTGTAGAAGGGTATAAGATGCCTCAGCCCAGCCCACTCCTTTGTCATGGGGTAGATATAAAAAAATAAACATGTGACGTCCTCTAAATCCGTTCATAACTGGATAGCCTTAGGACCCTTACCAAAACGCCTTGTTATGTTGGGAATCTGGATAATATAAATACAAGGGAGCTCCTTGTAGTTTCTACCTTCTACTCTTGGTGTGGTGGGAGAGGAAACTAAAAGAGATAAATTGTTAAACTAAATAAAAAAAAACCCTACCTCTCTAGTTCATCCTATCCCTAATGGACAATCACATAAATCCCCTTAAAATCCCCATAAAACCCACTATTCCTTACCTCAAAAGGCTAGAGAGGGACCAATAGAAAAAACCCATTAAATCAATGATACCCTACTTTTGTAAACACATAAGGGCAGTCATGTTAGGGTCTACACCCCACATCTCTGGATTCAAGACATGTGAGCACTACTAGACTACTGAACGACCCATATATCTCCCAACTCTCACTCATGTCTGCTGTTGAGGGAAAATGCACTTTAATATAATTTTTCTTATATAAAGGAAAAGTAAAAGGGTCATTGACCAGCAAAAGGATCACTAACCAGCATTCATGACTGTTAGTAATAGAGAAGGTGGTTGGCTCTATCAATACTTAAAACTAAACAAATGAATCACATATTATAATTGTCAAACTGCGATTCGTCATCACACTTGCAAGCCTCACGTAGAGAGGCGAGCCATTGAGGCACAGAAGTCTTTCGAGCTCAGAGCATTTAGGCAATGAGCACCAAAGCGAGGTGAGCAGTTGAGGCATTGAAACACGAGGGAGCTCGGAGCACTTAGGCGATGAGCGCCAAAGGTGCTCATCGCCCTGTGAGCCTCGCAAAGTCAGGGGAGCAGTTGAAGCAAAAATGAAAACGAGGCTGAGGAAGACAGAGGCGCGCAAACCACCTCCAGGTACATACTAGTTAGCCATTAATGTAGGAGATACAAAATAGACCATTAAAACCGACGGAAAATACTTACATATCTGTCTTTGCCATGAGCGCTGAAGTTGATCGTTGCAAAGCAGTAAACTTGAAGTACACCAGTGTAGAGGCTCGCAATGAGCACCAAAGGCACTAAGCGCTGGTCTTGCAATAAGCGCCGAAGGTTCTCAGAGAAGCAAAAGCCTTACATTGTGTGGCAAACCACATTCCCATGGTTATTGCCCTGTCATTTTTGATGGGCAAGTCGCTAGTATATTAATAATATTAATACAAATGTGTGTTCAGTGTGTGGTTTTCTTTTGGTAACCTACACTCACTGCTAGTTAAAACCATCTGATCATGTCAAATGAACGAGTTGCACTCTGACCACACTGTTGCCTAATTTCATGAGAGAGCTTCAAATGGCATTTGCACTCTAAGGTCTGCAGGTTGAGATCGTAATTTCGATTTTTGAAGATAGAAACTTTCAGTAACTCAGTGACAGAGAGTATGACCTTAAGATATTCTGCATCCACCACAAGTTCTGTGCATCTTAAACAAAATTTAGTACGGATCCTGCTCCCTCAATCCAGTGCATGTATTGATTACATTGGGCAGAAGCAAGAGACTCTTAACAATATCAGTTTACAATTAATTTATATTTATACTTAAAAAATAATAAAAAAAGGGAAAGTACACCCAAAAAGCATTAATATTTGAAAAAAAATTGTCAAGAATACAATATACACATTAGAGAAATAACATGCATTCAACATGGCAATGTCTACATGTTCACTTGCGATCCGGAGGCATTCATGACACATTGGTGATTGCAATTATAGTCGCAAGCTGTCTGCTTTTGAGCATGTGCTTTCAAATTAGATAAGTGTCAAATTCCAAAAGCCCCAATAATTTAAAAACAGTTTCCCACCTCTCTCAATCCTCCTTCATCCCCCCCATCACTGTTGATGAGATTTGTCTCTAAAGAAATAAATCTCTTCCTCTAGGAAGCTGCAGTTGTTCTATGGTGTATTAAGATAAACAACTTTGATTAAAGTAACTTTTTGTAAGAATTGTGGCAGAGCTAGAGAATGGAGGGCCCCAGAGCAAAACATTTGTTTACTCCCCCCCCCCCCACCCAAGTGGGGGTTGTAAAAAATGTTTTGCGCTGCTCCACACTAGGTATCAACTTACTCAGTTTCCCTCCCCAAAACCTCTTCCCATACCAGACCATTTCTCCCTAAGACCCCTTCCTATATATGCACCTCTCCCTAAGACAATATGCTATATACATATACTATCTCTATATAGCTCCCATACTCTATTAACATCCAGCTCCATACAGCACTCACCCCTCTTAGCATTCATCCCTATATAGCACTCAGTCCATGTCAGCAGCCATCCCCTCTCAGCATCCATTTTCACACAGCACACAACACTAGTCAGCACCCACCTCATAGAACTCATCCCCTGTACTTTGCTGTCATCCAGTCCTTGCTCTCTCTCAGCTCTTCCCTGATACACATCTCTAGCATGCTGAACTGCTCCAAGCTGGCATCACATGGATGTTCAGTAAAAATACAGAAAATTAAAAAATTAAATTAAATAAAAAGTAAAAAAAATACACAGCTCTGATACCCCCCCCCCCCCCCAAAGAAGGGCCCTGCGTCATTGCACCACCTGCAGCATTGGTAGCTCCGCCCCTGCTCTAAGCATATTACTTTCAGTATGTATCATTAGTAGTGCAATACAATAAAATCCTTGGTGAGTGCCTGGAAGCTTCAAAATGCTATCACTAGTGCTACATTATGACTGACAATTGAAATTACAAATTATTTGGGAATTGCTACCACCCCTGGGATTCTGTGGCCCTATTCCATGAGATGTGTGCATGCATTAGAGCTTTTTACTCTGGTGGAAGAACAAATACTACCTTACTATAGACTGCCCAGCCTGAGGTCCAGGACAGTGGCAGAGTAAATGCATAGGGAAATCCGTGGGGCCATAAGGGGCCACACAGACTACAGCGAAGCACAGGGGGCCCTGGGGCCTGTGGGGGCCACACTACATGGGCTACAGGGGCCTCACAGAAGGTCCATGGGGCCACACAGGACCCTAGGGGCCACAGGGACCCACGGAGAAACCGATGATCCACGGGGACCACAGAAAGGCAGAGAGGGCCTCAGGGGATCCGCATAAGGTTCGCAGGGGCCGCGGGAGGTCCGTGGGGGCCCCTCAGAGGTCAGGGGCCTCTGTGCCTTGCACTGTCTGCATCGACAGTAGCTCCGCCTTTGGTCCAGGGCCATCAACATGAACCTCCAATGTTTTCCATGTGGCCCTCAGCTGTATATCGATCTTCCTCCCTGTTTCCATTTCTCCTGCGTTTTTTAAATACATAATTTTTAAAGCATTCCAAATTCTTTATTATGTCTTTGGTGCTCATCTCGTGGCTTGCAGCGAGCGCCTTTGGCACTCATTGCGAGCCTCTCCTCCCATCAACTTCAGCACTCATTGCAGGCCTCAGTAACCTGCAATTTTTGTGCTTGGCAATGCCATGTGTCTCTTTCCACCATCTCCCCCTGCCCCTTCCCTGTGTCTTTCTCCTCTGTTGTTGGTTTTATTTTCAAAGTCCTGCATGCCTGGCATTGTTGGTGTAAGTGTTACTGTCTTTTCAGTCGTGCCTGGCCTTGCTGAGCCTCGTCTTCATCTTGTTTCAGAATTTTTAAGTTTTTTCGGTGGCAATTTTTTTCCTGCTTTGACGATTTTTGATTGTTAAAAAACACAAAATACGCCTCAAATTATCTTGCAACCTCACTCACAGGCTCCCTGACTCTCCCCCTGTGGTTCGGCAATTAAAGTCGTATTTTTTGATTGATATTACTTCTGAAATTCGATTTTTGGCCCTTCATATGAAAAAACTTTTCCCTGCTTTGTTTTAACAAAATGGACACCACAGACAGCAATGGCTTTGATTCTGGCATGCGCTTAGTTAAATCTTTGTTTGTATTGCTGTAATGAAGCCTGTTATTGTTTAGTCATCCAGATGTGTTCGACTCTCCATGACCCTATGGACTGCAGCACTCCAGGTACAGCTGTCAATCACTGCCCCTCTGAAGCTCCATCAAGGTCATGTACATTGCTTCAGTGACCTCATCTATCCATACCCTCCTCTGTCGTCCCCTTCTTCTGGTGCCTTGAATCTTTCCCAGCATCAGCGTCAAACTATTTGAGCTTCGGCCTCATGATCGAACCTTCCAGTAAACAGTTTGTCTTGATTTCTCTTAGTACTGATTTGTTGGATCTTCTTGCATCCCAAGGGCCTCATTCAAATGCAATTTGGCCAATTGAACAGGCCTCTAAATAAGCACATGGCATATTTTTTTACAGAAGTTTTTAGTTAGTGAACTTCTATCCAAAAGAATGCTCTTCACTAACTAAAAACTTCTGTAAAAAATATGCTCTGTGCTCATATAGAGCCCTATTCAATCGGCCAAATTGCATTTGAAGAAGGTCCCAAGGGTTTAAGCAGTTTTTGTCAACACCACAATTCGAAGGCGTCAATTCTACAGCGCTCAGCCTTCCACATGGTCCAGCTCTCACATCCGTATCTTACTACTTGGTAGTTAAGCCTGCCTGTGTTCAATAAACCAGCTCATTGTATCCCATTAACTGGGTTGATTTAATTAGGGGGTAATTACTTTTTCACACAGTGTCTGTTGTAGTTGGATAACTTAATTAACAATAAATCTGCACACTGCGGATAAGAGGAGATTTTAAAAAGTTGATCTCGATGGACTAAAAGTCTTCAACTACAATTCCTATGTAACTTTGTTCTTTAAATGAATAAAATAAGTAAGAAAATTTTATTTATGCACTGTTTTCTTGTATCTGGTACGGTGGCATGTACTTTGAGGGCAGCTCAATAGCACAATGTCATCAAAGTGCAGAGAACTGCGCTCTGATGATGCTCTGTGCTCCACCCCGATGCTGTGTGATCTGCCCCTGTATGGTGCCCCCCATTAAACAAGACACCTCCAAAGGATAGAGAAGAGATGACTGGACATGTGAGACTCAGCAGTGTATTCTTTGGAGGTATCTTGTTTAATGGGGGGCACCGGACATGGGCAGATCACACAGCACCAGGCTGGAGTGCAGAGCATCATCAGAGCGCAGCTCCATGCGCTTTGATGACATTGCGTTATTCAACTGCGGTGGAACAACGGGTGCCATCTGGTGTAATATTTTGTTTATATATCTGAAAACATTCAGTGTGATGAATGTTAAATAACAGAAGAAACCAGTGTCTAAAGGGAGTGGTATGTTTAGTGATAGACTCTCCTCATCTCTCTGTCCCTGAGGACTACGGTCTCAAGAACTGGCAATTGCCCCAAAACTGTCTATTTATAAACACTGCTGTAGAGCACTGCACTTTAAGAAGAAAGCATATGTTTGTGAGATATGTAACATCTTGGAGACTGAAGAGGTGTATTATTTTCTATTATTTATTGTTAAGGGATGGGTATTTGCCGACTCATTGGTCAGTTTAGATAAGCTTTTAGCATTTGATATGTTCCTCTCCCACCTGCATGCTCAGTAAAATACAGTCACAAGTGAACTTGCAAGCCCTACTTGTTGCGGTCTGTACCTGCCCCCTCTTGCCATGAAAAGGTAGTATTACTGTAATGGCGGTTTCCTTGCTTTAATCCATGTGCAGATGGGTGGAGGAGTGGCTTGGCTTGTATGAGTTTAAATCTGTATGAGAAAGTGTGTTGTGTTTGACTTGCAGTTATTCTAAGGGAGTTGCTATCTGGAAGGGAAAGGGTGTTTTATTTTTGCCTTGCTGTAAGTGTGCAGTAATTAGGGTGCAGGTGAGTAGGCAGAATCTAATTTAACAGGAGAAAGAGTGAACTCGGGAGCTTGCATGCAGTCATAGTGTTAGTGCAGTTGTAGTGTAAGTGTGGGAGTTTAAAATAAAAGGAGTTCAAAGAAAAGGGGTTTGGGCATATATAGTAAATAGTTATATTTATTTAGTGGATTCCAGCATAGAAAAACACTTTCTATAAATATATTGACTTTTTCACTATATTTTTTTGCGCATTATATTCATGAGTTGGTCCAGTGACAACCAAAGCCAATGTAAATTCTGCCACATATATGCACTGATGGAACAGCTGATCTAGAGTTAATAACTCTATGGTAGGTTGTCTCTCTTTAAGCTCAAACTGGAGAATTTGAGAGGAGAATTGCAGCACTTTCTGATATTGCTCCACTGGAAAGGCAGTTGTGCTCACTGAGCACAGTTTAGATAGGGCTAATAAGGATGTCCCGGGATGTAGCTGGCTACATTTATTAAGGGGAAGCAGGGGGAACAGGAGGAGGAAGCAGGACAGTATTAAGTTGCAAGCACCAACTGATTTGCCAGATTGTTAGGGATGTCCATTCAGGAATGGCAATGCCAGATAGAGCTGTTCCCTCTAACAGCCGGAAGAATACTTCTACTGAAGAAGCGTGGGGGATTTGGTAGATTAGGCAGAGCAATAGATAGAGTTTGGTGAAGGTAGATCAGGTCATTTGTCACAAAAATATTATGTCCATTATGCTCGAGTTCAGTATGTTCAGAGTCAATACATTATTGGGAGGGGCTTTAAATTACCTACAGTCTTGGTACATATTGGAATCAATAACAAAGTAAGTTGAAGAGGCAGGACCTCAAATTGAGTATTTTCTGTGATACTAACAGTGCCATGTGGTAGCAGGGCTGGAGCTACTAATGGTGCAATGCACCAGAAACCTCCTCTGGGGGCAGTGCTGTGTAATTAGTTTTATGCATTTAATTCTTTCTCTGTAGTGTTGGGTCTTCCAGGGCCCCATTATATCGGCACAACCCGCCTCCCTCCCGCCCCCAGGCCTTCCAGGACTCCAGAGGCCCCCTGAGCCTCTTTGGCTGAAAACTCTGGAAATTGGTTTCTGCCTGTTTAAAAAAAGGATATTTCTACAGAGGATGTGACCATGTGGAGAAGTTCCGCATTCTGGGGATGTGTGGGTGAGAGAGGTGAGAGAGAGCAAGGACTGGATCCAAGCATACAGGGGAAAAGAGTTATGTGAGGGGGGAGCAAAGGAGAGGGAGGTTGGTGCTATGTGAGGTGGGTGCTGAGACGGGTTGGCTACTGTCTGGGTGCTATGTGAGGTGGGTGCAGAGAAGGGTTGGCTGCTGACGAGGACTGGGTGCTATGTAGGGATGGATGCTAAGAGGAATGGGTGCTGCGTAAGGGGTTGATGTTGAGAGGAAATGGCTGCTATGTAGAGATAGCCCTTGCCTGCCCACTAGATAGAAGTAATGGGGTAGAAAGTGTAGGGTAAGTAATGAATTAGCTAGTCATGGGGGAGGAGAAGGGGAGGGTTAATATAGTCATCATGGGGTGGGGTTCATGGTAAATACCTCCTATAAAAGTACTTTACACGTGCATAGACAAAGCAACAAAAAAATGTATGCTTGCTAATGCAAAAAACTTGCCATAGAAAATGGATGAGCAAGAATTAATAGCAATTAAAGAGAAATATAGGCATTACTGAAACATGGTGGGATGATTATCATGACTGGACAGTTAACTTGGAGGGTTATAACCTACAGTGCCTTACACAAGTATTCACCCCCTTGACATTTTACCTATTTTGTTATATTACAGCCTTAAGTTCAATGTTTTGTTAATCTGAATTTTATGTGATGGATCAGAACACAATAGTCTAAGTTGAAGTGAAATAAAAAAATATATACATAAAACTATTTTTTAGAAATAGAAAACAGAAACTTGGCATGTGCGTATGTATTCACCCCCTTTGTTATGAAGCCTATAAAAAGCTTTGAGGCAACCAATTACCTTCAGAAATCACATAATTAGTTAAATTATATCCACCTGTGTGCAATCTAAGTGTCACGTGATCTGTCATTACATATACACACTTTTTTTGAAAGGCCCCAGAGGCTGCAACACCTAAGCAAGAAACACCACTAACCAAACACTGCCACGAAGACCAAGGAACTCTCCAAACAAGTAAGGGACAATGTTGTTGAGATGTATAAGTCAGGGATAGGTTATAAAAAATATCAAAATCTTTGATGATCCCCAGGAGCACCATCAAATCTATCATAACCAAAAGGAAAGAACATGACACAACAGCAAACCTGCCAAGAGACGGCCGCCCACCAAAACTCACAGACCGGGCAAGGGGGGCATTAATCAGAGAGGCAGCACAGAGACCTAAGTTAACCCTGGAGGAGCTGCCGAGTTCCGAAACAGAGACTGGCGTATCTGTACATAGGAGGACAGTAAGCCGTACGCTCCATAGAGTTGGGCTTTATGGCAGAGTGGCCAGAAGAAAGCCATTACTTTCAGCAAAAAGCAAAATGGTACATTTCGAGTTTTCGAAAAGGCATGTGGGAGACTCCCAAAATGTAAGGAGGAAGGTGCTCTGGTCTGATGAGACCAACAAGTTTTCAGCCATCAAAGAAAACGCTATGTCTGGCGCAAACCCAACACATCACATCACCCAAAGAACACCATCCCCACAGTGAAACATGGCAGTATCATGCTCTGGGGATGTTTTTCCAGCAGCCTGGACTGGGAAACTGGTCAGAGTTGAGGGAAAGATGGATGGTGCTAAATACCGGGATATTCTTGAGCAAAACCTGTACCACTCTGTGCGTGATTTGAGGCTAGGATGGAGGTTCTCCTTCCAGCTGGACAATGACCACAAACACACTGCTAAAGCAACATTTGAGTGGTTTAAGAGAATGGCTGAGTCAAAGCCCAGACCTAAATCCAATAGAAAATCTGTGTTGAAAATCTTCAAAGTTGTGTGCATGTTCTGTAAATTAAATGATGCAAATCCTCAAACAATCCATGTTAATTCCAGGTTGTGAGGCAACAAAACACGAAAAATGCCAAGGGGGTGAATACTTTTGCAAGTCACTGTACACCATAAGCCTAATATCTCTGGTGATGCTTCAGGCTTGTGTCTACCTCTGGAATCATGAAGAATCATCCTTGAGCACACAGGAGAGGAAAACCCCCTTGTAGAGGAAACCTATGGGGAACCATGGCATAAAGGACTGCCCTTCCCTCTGAGCTTTAAGAGGTAAAAAAAGGACAGAGTGGAGGTTTCTAGATATGTTCTAATTTAAAAATAAAATTAATTTAAAACTATATATATAGCTAATAACCAGTAATCTGCAAAACAATGGTAAGGAACCATTCATGTCTCATATTTGCAGTGGTTCCCAAACCTCTCCTCAGGGCTTCCCAGACAGGTTAGGGTTTTTTAGTTTAACAGTGTGTGAGCACAGGTGAGGCAACTAGTGTTCAAGGCAATGGAGCATCTAATTTCCTCACCTGTGTTCACACACTGTTAAACCGAAATCCTGGCATGTCTGGGAAGCCCTGAGGAGAGAGTTTGGGATTGTTATATAGTCTTTAATTTTACCCATCAAGAATGCCAGGACATGAATATTACATACTAAATATATGGGACTTCATTGGCCCCATAAAAAAACACAAAAGTCGTCATATGTGATCTGCACCATTAGCGGCTGAAAAGGGTGTTTTCCTCTGATATTGATGCTGAATTCATTATGATCAATATAATTTGGGCTATCTTAGGGCCTCATTCAAATGCAATTTGGCCAATTGAATAGGGCTCTATATATAAGCACATAGCATATTTTTTTACAGAAGTTTTTAGTTAGTGAAGACCTTGCTTTGAAAGGGGTTTTGGGGGGAAGTAGCTATGGGAAATGGTCTTGGGGAGGTGTGTTGTTATGGGAAGGGGTCCTAGGGAGATCCACTAAGTGAGTTTGTACAGGAGGGGGCCAAGTGTAAAAAAAAAATTACTATCCCCCCTCGGAGGGCCCCCAAACTTTTTTTTTTTTTTAACCAGAGCCTTCCATTCTTTAGCTTTGCCACTAATGTGCATGGACTGAAAACTGACTAAAATACAGGAAACAAAGGGTTATTGTAAATGGAACATACTCAGATTAGACTAATGTGGTAAGTGGGGTTCCTCAGGATTCGGTATTAGGTCCATTTTAACATATTTATTAATGATTTAGAAGAAGGACTGGAAAGTAATGTCCCCATATTTGCTGATGACACTAAGATAAGGATTCTTCACAGTAGGACCAGTCAGCTTGTGAAAATCTCTACCAAAGGAAGTTGTGGCAGCAATTTCACTTTAAAAAGGGGTTGTGTAGCAAAAAACAGCCACCTAGTCTTATTACAAAGACATTGTGTTATTCATATGTGTTAATATACAGAGAACAGGGGGAAATACACAGAGCTAGAGGGTACGGCAGGGAAAGGGTTAACCTTTGCCCTCCCAGAGTCATGGGGGATTACTTGGTAGCTATCTGGTAGACCTCGTGGTCTACCAGATAGCTATCAATCTCTGTACTATATCGTAAGGTAGACCTTGTGGAGACAGATAGGGCAAAGAGAGGGATGATCCTATCAATCTCTGTACTATATGGTAATGCCTTTTATTTTGTAAGAGTAGCCAGTTAGGCACCTGGAGATGTGTGATGTGACCGCAGCTATTGTTCTCCCTCTCTGTACTGTGTGGCCAAATATGGGCACGTGTTTATTTACCTGTGTTGATTTCCTGTTTTCCCAAGATATATATATATATATATATATATATATAGATATATATGTGTGTGTGAGAAAATAAAAGAGTGTTTTCTTTACTCCCAACTGTGTATAGTCCAGTATGAGATTGGGATTATGAGACTGTACATTGCTTCTCTTGGATATTTTACAGTCTACCAGCGGAGATATTGAGTGTAATATTGCATCTCCGCTACATTGGTGGCAAGTGACGGGATACAAGCCTCGCAACAAAGCAGCAGTTAGTACACTATCAGTGAGTTGCGTACAGTTCGTCTATATCGTCTATATGAATGAATGGAGATGAACTATGCAGCCCTAAAACAAACAACTTTAAAGGAACTTTTGGAAGCAAGGGGCAAGATAGCCAGCAAAAAGGTGAAAACTATTCTGATTGCCAAACTGGTTGAGGGAGACCGAGACAGCAGAGCTGTACCATTACCAGAGTTGGAGGAAAGCGAAGTCACAAGGGAACTAAGGATAAGGCTGGCATTTTACTGGGAACCACCATCAGAAGAATCTGTAACAAGAGTGATGGCGGAGGTACAAGATTACATATTGGTCAACAGGCAACACAGCAATAACTGGCAGATCAGCGATCCAGAGCGTGGTCAGCAGCAGTATCGGTCACCACACAATGAAAAGCGAAGCTCCCATACAATGCATTTTAAGCCGTCACAGTCACGGAAGAGGATATTGATGGGTACTTTCAAGATTTTGAAAGACTGTGCCACTTACATGATATTGGAAAAGCAGACTGGGTACCTCTGTTGGCAGGCAAATTGTCTGGCCATGCTGCAGAGGCGTACCGGGCAGTACCAGATGAGGATAGCAAAGATTACCACCGGGTGAAGCAGGCCATCTTAACGCAATATGCTGTCATCTCAGAGGCATACTGATGCCGATTTCGGGAGCTCAACAAGCAGGAGAAGGCCTTCCATGCCGAGTGGGCTTATCAACTGCAGAGAGCTGCCATGGGATGGGTTCAGGCTAACTGAGCCACAACCATGGAAGAACTGCTGCAATTGATTCTGCTAGAGTAGTTCTTCAGTGGACTGATCCTCGAGATACAAGTATAGGTAAGGACCCGTAACCACCTTACCCCCTCCGACGCTGCTCAGCTGACCGATGAACACTATGATGCACGGCGCCACCACCATCCACCACCGCACCCATCGTAATGGCCTGCAGTGCCCACCCAAGCCCCACCTGCCGTAGACCCACCCTATCAGGGCAAGTGCAACGGTTTAACACATCCGCTCCCAGGTACTAACCTCGTGCCAATATCCGGTGTCACCTATGCCAGAAGTTGGGACATGTACAGAGGGGATGCCCATAGAACCAGAACACATGGGTTCGTCTGGGCCAACCACCATCAAACAGAGCAGCGGCCCATTGTTACCGTACCAAAACCGGTACCCATGATCCCGAACCCTGCTACCAGGAGGAATAACTAGGGGTTTTACATGAAGTTGACCCCGTCCAGGCTGCGTCGTACAACCGAGAACACCATAGGCAAACTGTATGTCTGGAGGGGAAGAACGTCGAAGGGCTAAGGGACACTGAAGCCACGTTAACCCTCGTGAAAAACCACTTGGTCCCACTCAAAGCACGTACCGGAGGCTCTGTGGCAGTACGGGTAGCAGGGGGAGCAGTACTCCGCTTACCCACTGGCAAGGTTCATTTGCACTGGGGTGTGGGGTCAGGGGTTGTGGAAGTAGGATTGATGCAGAACTTACTGGCAGATGTACTAATTACGAATTACTTGGGTCAGCTAACTTCTGCATATGTATCCCCAAACTTCTACCCAAGACATTTACCCAGTGACCACACGGCAGCAGGCTCACACCACGGACCCACCAGCACACTCTGAGGATCACATAAATAACCAGTCTCCACCCCTAGAGAACTTGCCCATAGATGTAGCCATAGACCCCTCTTTGCAAGTATACAAAGATCGGGTCACCTCCAGTCAAGCAGGATTAGAGGGGGAGAGGTACTCGTGGGACAAGGGATTACTGTACAGGAACTCAGAGAAGATAGGGCTTGGGTCCGTACCGATCCCCAGGAAACACAGTACCCCAGAGATTTAGGCAGGAATTGCTCCGGATAGCATATGATATTCTGTTATGCAGACATCTGGGAGTTAGACTAACTAAATACCTGCTAACTCATAACTTTTTCTGGCCGGGGATTTTGAAAGATATTCATCAGTACTGTCAGACTTGTGACACCAGTGGGTAATAGAGGGGACCGCCAAAAAACAAAACTTCCCCCCCTTCCCATTATCGAAGACCCGTTTAGAAGTAGCCGTAGACTTGGTAGGGCCGATAACTAGGCCGAGCCCTTCCGGCAAGAAATACATCCTGAACCTTGTAGATTATGCCACTAGATACCCAGAGGCTGTGGCGCTGACCAATGTCCATGCTGAGATGGTCGCGGATGCCCTGATGCAGATTTTCTCTCCATGAGATTATCAGGGCACCAAATTTACAGCCTAAGTCACCCACCAACTCTGGAGACTATGCAGAATTAAGCCCGTAGTAAACTCGGAACCCCACCCCCCCAGTCCAATGGTCTCTGCAAACGTTTTAATGGGACGCTAAAACAAATGCTCCTGGCGTTCACAGACAGTAGGAAAGACTGGGAAAGATTCCTGTCCCACCTTCTATTTGCGTACAAGGAGGTGCCCCAAGAATCCACCGGATTCTCCCCCTTTGAACTACTGTTTGGTAGAAGGGTGAGAGGCCTGTTAGACTTAATAAGAGAGTAATGGGAGGGAGCGGTTAGCGCAGATGGTATCCCTATTATCCCATATGTGTAGGAGGTCAGCACCGATGGTACGATAGGGGAGCCAGGGACAGCAGCTTTCAAGTGGGACAAAAAGTATTGTCAGGGCCCATACCGGGTGCTAGAACAAAAATGCAATACCACCTATGTGATTGGCACGTGCTCAGGAGTAGGGGGAAGACGCATGCTCCATGCGAATATGCTAAAACCCTATCATGAGCGCACAATGGATGTGGCAGCTATTTGCTCCCCAGCCTCCGAAGATTTTGAGAAAATCTCTCTACCAGACCTCTTAGAAAAAGAAGACCAGACAGAGGGTATCGGAGTGGTACTTCTAGGAGAACGGCTGAGCTCACAGGAGCGTACCCATCTGCAGGAGTTCATCAGGCCCAGGGGGGCCACCTTTTCAATTCTGCCTGGGTACACACATCTGGCCACTCACCGCGTAGACATCTGTGGCCAATTACCACTACGCCAAACTCCCTACCGCATCCCTGAATCTGTAAAGGAGAATATGCGTAAAGAGATTCAGGAGATGCTTCAGCTAAGGGTTATTAAACATTCTTGTCCCTGGGCATCCCTGGTAGTGCTAGTACCAAAGCGGGACGGAATAACCCGACTCTGTGTGGACAATAGGAGGCTAAATGACACAACGATGTCTGATGCCTATGCAATTCCTAGGATAGATGAACTTTTAGACAAAATTGCCCGAGGGCGGTAACTCACTACAAGAGATCTTTGTAAGAGGTGCTGGCAAATTCCACTTGCCAAAGAAGCCATAACCAAGTCGGGTGTTGTCACCCCGATTAGCCTGTAACAGTTTAGAGACATGCCCTTCAGGATAAAAAACGCTCTGGCAACTTTTCAGCAGATGGTACGCCTATCTGGACGATATAGCTATTTACAGCGACAATTGGTCAGAATACCTGACCCACATAGGACCAGTGTCAGACCATATCAGGGAAGCAGGGTTGACCCTCAAACCTGTAAGTGTCACATAGGGATGGCTGAAGTGAAGTATCTTGCCCATTGAGTAGGTAGTGGTCAACAAAAACCAGAACCAGCCAAGATAGAGGCTGTAGCCAAATGGCTGACCCTCCGTACGAAGGCTCAAGTCCTAGCTTTCCTGGAGAGCAGGGTATTATTGCAAATATGTGCCCAACTATAGTGCCTGGGCAAGCCCCATATGGATTTGACCGGTAAGAACATCGCTAGGCAGGTAGTCTGGGCCACATAGTGTGAACATTCAGTTCAGCAACTGAAAACTGCTCTCATCAAGGCTCCTGTACTGGCTGCTCTTGATCCCTCCAAACACTTTCTTGTTGATACAGACACTTCTATGTTTGGATTGGGGGCCGTATTGAGCCAAGTCAGAGCAGATGGCGAAGAAAACCCTGGTGGCCTACATAAGCAGAAAATTATTACCCTAAGAAGTCAGCTATGCCGCCATCGAAAAAGAATGCCTGGCCGTGGTTTGGGCCCTCAAGAAGGTACAGCCATATTTGTACGGGCAAACCTTTTCCTTATTCACAGATCCCAACCCGTTAGTGTGGCTCAACTGGGTGGCAGGAGACAATACTAGACTGCTTCTCTGGAGTCTAGCACTGCAGCCCTTTGACTTTACAATACACTACCGCCCTGGAAAGCAAAACAGCAACGCTGATGAGTTATCCAGACAAATTGAACTGGAAAAGTGATCTGCAAGGACTAACCTGGACATCCCCAAGCTGACCCGCTGGCATCAGACTGGGTATTGTTACGGGGGAGCTGTGTGGCAAAAACCAGCCATCTAGTCTTATTACAAAGACATTGTGTTATTGATATGTGTTAATATACAGAGAACAGGGAGTAATACACAGAGCAAGAGGTTATGGCAGGGAAAGGTTTAACCTTTGCCCTGCCAGAGTTTTGGGGGATTACTTTGAAGCTATATGGCAGACCTTGTGGTCTACCAGATAGCTATCAATCTCTGTACTATATGGTAAGGCCTGTTATTGTGTAAGAGTAGCCAGCTAGGCACCGGGAGATGTGTGATGTGACCGCAACTATTGTTCTCCGTCTTTGTACTGTGTGGCCAAATATGGGCATATGTTTATTTCACTTTGTTGATTTGATGTTTTCCCAGGATATATATATATGTATATATTTCTGTGTGTGAGACAATAAATGAGTGTTTTATTTACTCCCAACTGTATATCGTCCAGTATGGATATGTTACAGTCTACCTTTCATAAAAAGGACATTGGGGTTATGAAGAATAATTAAAGAAGGCAGGGTATTGAATCAGTGAGTAATCTAATTGCTGGAACTTAGGGGTCAGTAAGATTTTTTTTCCATTTATGATATAATTTGCAGTGTTTTAATGGGGTTTTTTGTTTGCCTTCTGTTGGATTAATTAATAATAACAAATCTCAAATTACGTGTATCAGAGTAGATGGACTTGATGGACTAAATGTCTTTTTTCAACCTAAAATAAATATGGCCTTTAGTCCATTGCTCTTGTAAAAGTCTTGGAAGGCTGACTTACAGCTACAGAAGTTTTCAAAGGCTATTTACTTGAGCTATTCTATGGCTACTGGAAAAAGAAGGCCAGAGGGGTTTGCTCCAAGTCTGAATCTCAGTAGTCCACATAGCAACACTGCAGAATGGTACCCTTAACTTGAACACTAGCCCTAACATCCTCTCATATCCCTATCTATATAAATAATAATAAAAGCAAAAGCGGACCCTATGCATCCGCTACCCCATATGAGCCTGAGGATTCCCCTTCATACCTGCTAGCCCTTACAAGACTGGAGTTCCCTGGAATTCCCCTCAATACCTGATAGCTGGGACCCCGATTTGAGAGCTCACGAGAAGTATGCGCCTCCATGTGTGCGCCGAGGAATGCGCGCACTAATACCAACGCGCTCCAAAACAAATGGGGATAGAGGCATGGGGATAGTCACCCAGCAGAGGTGAGACAGCTTTGTCTAAGGAAGCTCTGCACCAAATCTTACTAAATTGGAATATAAAATGTGAGACCGAATCAGGAACGGTGCCATTTACCTCATCCACATCACTATGCCTTGCAGGAGGACTGGCAAGGCATAGTGATATGGATGAGGTAAATGGCACCCCAATTACGGGCGAAAAAGGGAAATAGAGGAAGAGAGAAAGAGTGGAATGTGGAGAATGGGGATAGAGAGAGATAGGAAGGAAAATAAAGAGATAGAGGAGAAAGAGGATAATGGGGAGAGAGAGTGGTGAAGGAAATGACAGAAGGGGAATGGAGAAAATAAAGAAATGGGGAGAAGATAGAGAAGAGAACTGCTGTATCATCCGGGCCCGCTGATGTTGGTTCACGCATTTGTCAGGCATCCTGGGAGCACACGTGGTGGCGCGCACGTCTTGTGCAACGAGAAGTCGTGCCACCCTCGTAGCCTCTATGAGTCTGGGTATCCCCCAGGAATTCCCCTTCATACCAACTAGACCCGATGAGCCAGAGTATGCCCCAACTAAACTATAACCATGAGGGTTCTTATGGATACCTGTGCTCATAGTACAGGGGAGATACTCTGACTCATGGGGTAGCGGTATTAACCTCCTAATTGTGTTAGATATGAGCAATCATGCCTCAATCTGACACAATGTAGATGTTATCTTGTGCATAGCATCAGACTTGAAGCATAAATGCTCCTCAGAGGCATTTTCTGTGCTTTTGTGGGAAGTACCCAGAGGTTTTTTAAATATTTTGGGCCCTTGGAAAGAATTCAGAGTAATCCTCAGCAAGATCTGATATCGTTACAGAAGGCATGAGATAGTGATTTTTAAAATAGTTATGGGACAGGTACTCGGGGCTCACAATATTAGGGATATTTGGAGCATTTGGATGCCATTTGGAGCATTTGGATGCCATATAGAGGTTAGACTTAGGTGTGTAATAGCTCAGTGGCAATTTATGAGAAACTTCATTCAACTCAAATCTTACCGGAGCCAAAGAATGGAGACCAGAGTTTGTTAAAAACATACAGCCTTATTTAATTGCGATTTGGTACATTTAAAAAAGCTCTATTTAAGCACACAGCATATATTTTTTACAAAGGTTTTTAGTTAGTGAACTTCTATCCAAAAGCAAGGTCTTCACTAACTAAAAACTTCTGTAAACAAGATATGCTGTGTGCTTATATAGAGCCCTTTTAAATTTACCGAATCGCAATTTAATAAGGCTGAAAGTTTTTCTCTGATCTGGCTATTATGCCCATGATTTACATAGCTGTTATGTTACTGGTTCAATGCATACTTCTCAAGCAAGTGAACATTTCCTAATTTGCAATGATTCTTTAAGCATAACTAAATAAGCAGAAATGTTATCTGTCATAATAGGCATATATTTCATATTTATTCACTTATTTCACTACTGGTATTTTATGTACCATAATTAAATAAGTCATGAAAAACAACAATTTCTGCTGCCAAAATATCAAAATCCCTTTTTTGTTTGCAATATATAAAAATGAATACATTTATAATATTTTCCGAAATAAGAAAATTGTATTGCGTAAAAAGACAGACATATTTTACAAATAAAACAACGTATTTTAAATCAAGATTGAAACTAATACTTTTTTTGTATATGTGAGAAGAGAAAATACAGAAAAGTTACAGTCTTCAACATTTTGCTATAGGGCAATTCAGTAGAGTTACTGCCCGTTGAAGCGTTATACTGGAGTCCATTCTACAGATATATTAAATGTCATGTTTGTGATCACTGAACTGTATGTTGGGGAAAGTTTCTGCAAATTGCCAAGAAAGTATCATTTATGTCTACCATGCAGATAAAGTTGCAAAAATGGATTCAGACTATAATAATAAAGATGCTGTTTTTGTTATAAAATTAACATCTAAAACAATACATGTATTCTGCACAGTTGTGTCACATTATTATGACCAGCAGCTAATATCCTGAATAACCACCATGTACAGCAGACGGCATGGGAGTGAGTCAATAAGATGCTGGAAAGTTGCAGCGCATCTGACAGCTGCTGAAGAGTCCGTGGTGGAAGATTTATATGGCGAACATGGTGATAGAGGGGGTCCCAAAGCTGCTTCATGGGATTCAAGTCCAGAGAAGTACTTGGAAGTCTTCGTCGTGCTTCTCCAACCACTTCCAGACAATTCTGGCATATGACGTGTTGCTGGAAGATCCCATCCGCTCCAGGGAAGACAGTCAACATGTATGGATGTACTTGATCTGCAAGGATGGATAGATAACCCGATTGGTTGAGAGTGGCTTCCAGAGCTATGAGTGGACCCAGACAATGCCAAGAAAACATTCCCCAGACCATAATGCTGCCACCACTAGCTTGTGTTATTCCAACAATGGTTGCAGAGTGTTTGCTCTCAGAGGTTTGTAGCCTGACAAGCCAATGTCCGTCCAGTCGATGGAGCAGAAAACTTGACTAATTTAAATTTAAGAATTTAACCGTTTGCCAATCCGAAGAGGTCCAATTTCAGTACTGTCATGCAAATTGAAGCCATTTCTGGGGATGTAACCTCGTCAGCACGGATGCCATGACCAGCCATTTGCAACAAGATTTGCTGTACTGTAATTTTGGACACTCATCTGGTAGCCCCTGGTTTGTTTGGATGGTGAGTTGCTCAACTGTGGGTCTTGGTTAGCCCTCACACTCCTTCTCAGATGGCGTTCACCTCTGACATCAATGAAACGTGGTGCTCCGCAGTTTCCACAACCTTTATTCGCAATGGTGCCATTTGTCCAGTCAAGGTACACTTTAACCACAGCAGCACACTAAGGGCCTCATTCTATTAGCGGCCGCAGCCGTTGCGGGGCCGCAAGGACCGGCCGCAAGCTATTCGGCTATTCTATTCCCTTACGGCCGGAGGCTCCGGCAGGCTTGCGGCCGGTGCCTTGCTATCTCTTGCGGCCGCTCGCGACGGAGGAAATCCTTTGATCTTAAACGGCCGCAAGAGTTTTGCAATTCAATTCCTCCGGGAAACCTCTCTGCAAGGCTAAAAGCGAGCCGCAGCTTACTTGCAGGAAAGAGGTCTCGCTAGCACCAATTAAGCACATAAAATAGCTCAAATAAAGCCATCCTGCACTTTTAGAAGACTATAAAGGGATTTTAGGTGTTAGAAAAAATAGCACATAATTATCCTGTACTCAAATCCGTAAAATATTTTATTTTTAATATCCGTAAAATATCCATGTAAAAAGTCCAGAGTGCTTGGAGCACCTCAGACACACCCACGCCGCAGCCGGAAAATAAACAGTTAATTTGAACTCGGGTTTGGGCAGATGTGCAAGCTTGAGAGTGGGTTCCTTTTAATCCTCATGTCCCCCAATATGATCCCTAGCATTTACATAGCTGTACAGTGCAGGCTTGAATTTATTTTTGAGTTTTTATATTTCAGAGCTTACGGCCGGTTCCAAGATATGCGGCCGGCCGTAAGAGGAGATCCCTGCGGGGCCGTATAATAGAATCGCGAGTTAACTGAACGCCCGCAAGGAATCGCAGCCTTACGGCCGATTTACGGCCGATAATAGAATGAGGCCCAAAGAGTTCACAAACTGCGCTGTTTAAGAAATACTGCCACCATTGGCCCGAAAGCCAATAACCATCCCTTTTCAAAGTCAGATAAATCACACATTTTACCCATCAATGTGATGGTTGATATGTTTGCCTATATGTCACCTTATATAGCCACCAAGCCAGATCAGGATGAATGCAGTATTTCATTGGCTACGCACGGCTGACCTCAAACTAGGTGCTGGTCATAATAACATGATTCGACCTTGTATATTATAAATGAGGTCTTATTATATTTTAGAACTATATTATATTTAATTTAGAGCATGAAATTGCAACTTTGTATCATGTATTTTTAAAGTGCAGGGGGGTCGATTCACTAAGGTTTTCTTTAAAATAATAATATATAACAGGTGTCACAAGCAAATTGTGAAAGTTTTAAAAATTTGTGCAGCTTGGTAGCTACACGTCTTGACACATGTCCAGAAAAAGGAGAGAATACTTCATCTAAAAAACAAAATATATGAAAATATATATAAAACATAGAATATGCTTTTGTCTTGCTTGGAGAGTGAACAGAATATGTCAGTTGAATGCTTTACCATACAATTTTTTTTGTCTGGAAATCCATCTTTTGAACAGCCTAGAAACTATAACACATTTCTTAATAATAATAATAATAATAATAATAATTAGTTGTACTAAACATACTTGTATATCCATTTCTAAGTCTTTTATCTATGTACTGTGTAAGTATAAAGCCATAAGAAACTTATTCATTTATTAAAGATCCAATGGTCATATTTTTTAAATTTGAAAACACTCTCCTTTTGCACATTTATCACTATTTATCAAGACATCATAATTAGAATAATGAAAATATATATATATTTTTTGAGGTGGTGGGGAAACTCCCTTGATATAGCTTCATTTAGAAGCTGAATTTGCATAGAAACCACAAATTCACAAGGTTTAATTTGCATACCATTTGTCAGATAAATAGCTTGACAAAAAAAGCAGAGAAAAACATTTAATGAGCAGATTTGTTTTTATTTCTAATGAAGCAATATCCTAAACTAGGAAAAGTTTTAGGACAGATAATTTCAGTATACTGTCATAAGGTAACATCAAGTTCATATTCATTTTTATACTTAAAAAGTATGTGGTTTAAATATGAATAGGTTTATTATTGCTTTGGGAAAATTACTACTCTACAACATTATTAAACTTTATTAAACAAGTTCTCAGTAGAGACAATGTGGTCTGATTTGATGAGTCCTAACCTGTTTTGCGGCAAATTGCATAATAAATTATGCACGGTTATTGAAACTTATTGTGCTGTAATATAAAAACCAAATTACTTGTACCCACCTTTATGTTTATTAGAAAACAACAGTCAAACTGTTAAAGTGATGGACCCACGAAATAGAGGTAGATATTTAAATATATATTGACAGGGTCAGTTACCATTAGCATACAGTTCTCAGAATCCATTCAGGGATCTGGGGAGGGCAATGGACTGAAGCATCTGCAAAGGAGTAATACGGTCAGACCCCTAAATCTGAATCAGAATAAACAGCAAAACAAGTATCACAGATATAGATCACCAACAGACTTATTAAATTAGAAGTTTTAGTTAGTGATGACCTTCCTTTTGGATAGAAGCTCACTAACTAACAACTTCTGTAAAAAAATATGCTCTGTGCTTATATAGAGCCCTTTTCAAATGACCAAATCGCAATTTAATAAGGCTGTAGGTTGATGCTAGCAGTGGCAGAGCTAGTGAGTGGAAGTCTCAGTGGCAGAAACAAATTTTGGGACACTCTGTCTAGGGGAGGCCCAAATATTTTTTGTGTTGCCCCCCTCATTGCCCCACTCTGGTGCCAACTCGTTATACATTATATATACACTGCTCAAAAAAATAAAGGGAACACTTAAACAACACAATGTAACTCCAAGTCAATCATACTTCTGTAAAATCAAACTGTCCATTTAGGAAGCAACACTGAGTGACAATCAATTTCACATGCTGTTGTGCAAATGGGATAGACAACAGGTGGAAATTATGGGCAATTAGCAAGACACCCCCAATAAAGGAGTGATTCTGCAGGTGGTGACCACAGACCACTTCTCAGTTCCTATGCTTTCTGGCTGATGTTTTGGTCACTTTTTAATGCTGGTGGTGCTTTCACTCTAGTGGTAGCATGAGACAGAGTCTACAACCCACACAAGTGGCTCAGGTAGTGCAGCTCATCCAGGATAGTACATCAATGCGAGCTGTGGCAAGAAGGTTTGCTTTGTCTGTCAGCGTAGTGTCCAGAGCATGGAGGCGTTACCAGGAGACAGGCCAGTAGTAGTATCAGGAGATGTGGAGGAGGCCGTATGAGGGCAACAACCCAGCATCAGGACCGCTACCTCCGCCTTTGTGCAAGTAGGAACAGGAAGAGCACTGCCAAATGACCTCCAGCAGGTCACAAATGTGCATGTGTCTGCTCAAAGGTCAGAAACAGACTCCATGAGGGTGGTATGAGGGCCCGGCATCCACCGGTGGGGGTTGTGCTTACAGCCCAACACCGTGCAGTATGTTTGGCATTTGCCAGAGAAAACCAAGATTGGCAAATTTGCCAATGCCACTGGCGCCCTGTGCTCTTCACAGATGAAAGCAGGTTCACACTGAGCACATGTGACAGACGTGACAGGGTCTGGAGACGCTGTGGAGAACGTTCTGCTGCCTGTAACATCATCCAGCATGACTGGTTTGGCAGTGGATCAGTAATGGTGTGGGGTGGCATTTCTTTGGGGGCCACACAGCCCTCCATGTGCTCAACAGAGGTAGCCTGACTGCCATTAGGTACCGAGATGAGATCCTCAGACCCCTTGTGAGACCATATGCTAGTGTGGTTGGCCCTGGGTTCCTCCTAATGCAAGACAATGCTAGACCTCATGTGGCTGGAGTGTATCAGCAGTTCCTGCAAGACAAAGGCATTGATGCTATGGACTGGCCCGCCCGTTCCCCAGACTTGAATCCAATTGAGCACATCTGGGACATCATGTCTCGCTCCATCCACCAACGTCACGTTGCACCACAGACTGTCCAGGAGTTGGCAGATTGTAATGATATAGGAATCACAAAGTTGTGGAGACCAGTAGCCAAGGTCAGCAATAATCCGGTTCAGCAACTTGTAGGTTAAACAGGAACAAGCTTTATTGAAGGGATCAGGAACCAACAATAATCTGGCAAGGATACAGAGACAGGAAGTGCCTTATATAGGCCAAGAACCAGACACCTGACCAGACACAGCTGAAGAGACTTAGGTACTGATAAAATTGCTAGCAGAGTCAAGCTTATAAGGTCTCAATGGATTTCACAAAAGGCAGGCTGGCGCAGTGGTAGGGAAGAGGGATAGCAGCCTGGGGACCAGGGTTCAAAACCCAGCAGAGTCAATTCCTCACACAGATGCTTTAGTCCAGGTCTTGGAGGAGATCCCTCAGGAGACCATCCGCCACCACATCAGGAGCATGCCCAGGCATTGTAGGGAGGTCATACAGGCACGTGGAGGCCACACACACTACTGAGCCTCATGTTGACTTGTTTTAAGGACATTACATCAAAGTTGGCTCAGCCTGTAGTGTGTTTTTCCACTTTCATAATGGGGGTGACTCCAAATCCAGACCTCCATGGGTTGAAAAACGTGATTTCCATTTTTTTTATTTTTGTGTGATTTTGTTGTCAGCACATTCAACTATGTAAAGAACAAAGTATTTCATAAGAATATTTAATTCATTCAGATCTAGGATGTGTTATTTTAGTGTTCCCTTTATTTTTTTGAGCAGTGTATATTATATTTGACATATGTTGCAGATCTTTTTCAATTGTGGATTTTCCACCAAAAGTGACTGTAACGGAGCTGGGACACGCAGTCCAATATCTCCGCTGGTATACGGTAAAATACCCAAGAAGCACTACAGTTTCACCATCCCCGACCTCCCATATTGGACGACACACAATTTGGGAGTCAAATGAATACTGACTTTATTTTGTTATTGCAGAAATATATATACATCTCTTTGGCCACAGGCAATACACATGCCCATATTTGGCCACACACAATACACATAAAGAGAACAATAGGGGGGTCACACCTCCCTGGCAACTTTGATACAATCAGACATTGATTCAATTTCACTTCTTTGTTCTTATCTGAGAATGAAAACACTGTATACAATAGACTTCCTTTATCTTATGCAGAGTCGCTGTAACAAGATTATCTCCCATGCCAAGTAGCTGTAAATGTCTGGGACAATATTCTGCAGAGCATCAACCAACATACATATAGTAGGATCATATTTTAACCATAATAATCATAAAACAGGGTAAAACAGTGATGGGTTCCGCTACACACCTCCCCCGTGACCATAAGCCGGCATACACGGTCTGATCCCAACGGATCGGCCTGGGGATGTCCAGACCAAAGTATTTGTTGGTCAATTCTCTAGTTTGACAACCCATCAGCATTACTGCAATTCACATTTACTCACATTTCCCATATCCCCAGATAGCTGGGATCTGAGCGCACAAAACCACCGAATAGCGCTCAGATCCTCTTCACACAGTTCAATTGCCATGTAGCTAAAGTCTTTCCCATAGTCTTTCATTATATGAATGGGCTTCATGGCACAGTTATCTGGGGTATCATGGTTCACACAGGGCAAGTACAGAATGACCCCCCTGTATGTAAAGGGCCAGAATGAGTGACTTACACTCTGGTATGGCCGAACACTGGTTCCAAAGGGCAATATGTACCAGGGCCATAGTCGCAGGGCAGGAGGCTGGCAAACAGTCCTCTCCAAGACAAAGTGGCGAAGGGCACTTCGTCACACATCTCTCCTTTGGGGGGAAGTCTAACCAGGCACCTGGATATTTTGCTGGGGTGATGGTGCAACACGCTGAGGGGACTTGAGGGGCAGAGGCCAGCGGCACTCTGCCCTGATGCCAGCTCTTCTGCTGGTATAACCTGCAGGACCTCCTGCTCTGTACAAGGGACAAAGGGAGGGCAGAGGCCGACTGCACTCTGCCCCGCTGTCAGCTCTTCTGCTGGGGTACTTGGGACATATTCCGGCTCAGTAGCCAGGGAAACGTGGGGGTCAGTGGGGGTTAACATTTCCTCTGTTAACCCTGGGGCCACATTAGAAGTTAGCTGGGGAGGGGAATTTGTACTTACCCCCTCCTCCGGTTGTCCCAGTGACGGTAGTTGGGGATCTGGACAAGCTGTGGGAGCAGAGACCACGGTCCCATCTGCGCCGTCTGGGAGATTGGTGTCTCCCCTGGTTAGGGTAAACTGTTGCTGGGGGGGAAGGACGACACCTTCTGCCCCCTGTGTTTCACACTGCCGCTGGGGGAGAAGGACGACACCTTTGGCCCCCTGGGGTACCCACTGCCGCTGTGGAGGATGGTCGACACCTTCTGCCCCCTGGGGTACACACTGCCGCTGGGGGGGAAGGACGACACCTTCTGCCCCCTGGGGTTCACACTGCCGCTGAGGGGGAAGGACGACACCTTCTGCCCCCTGGGGTTCACACTGCCGCTGGGGGGAAAGGGACGACACCTTCTGCCCCCTGGGGTTCACACTGCTGCTGGGGAGGAAGGACGGCCCCTTCTGCTCCCTGGGGTACACACTGCCGCTGTGGGGGAAGGCCGACACCTTCAGCTCCCTGGGGTACACACTGCCGCTGGGGAGGAAGGACGACACCTTCAGCTCCCTGGGGTACACACTGCCGCTGGGGGGGAAGGACGACACCTTCAGCTCCCTGGGGTACACACTGCCGCTGGGGAGGAAGGATGACACCTTCAGCTCCCTGGGGTACACACTGCCGCTGGGGGGAAAGGACGACACCTTCTGCCCCCTGGGGTTCACACTGCCGCTGGGGAGGAACGACGGCCCCTTCTGCCCCCTGGGGTACACACTGCCGCTGGGGGGGGAAGGCCGACACCTTCAGCTCCCTGGGGTACACACTGCTGCTGGGGGGGAAGGATGACACCTTCGGCCCCCTGGGGAACACACTGCCGCTGGGGAGGAAGGACGACACCTTCGGCTCCCTGGGGTACACACTGCCGCTGGGGGGGAAGGACGACACCTTCGGCCCCCTGGGGTACACACTGCTGCTGGGGAGGAAGGACGACACCTTCAGCTCCCTGGGGTACACACTGTCGCTGGGGAGGAAGGACGACACCTTCAGCTCCCTGGGGTACACACTGTCGCTGGGGAGGAAGGACGACACCTTCAGCTCCCTGGGGTACACACTGCCACTGGGGGGGAAGGACGACACCGTCGGCCCCCTGGGGTACACACTGCCACTGGGGGGGGGAATTAGTTGGAGTATTCCACGTGGAGCGGTTTCTGTTTCTGGGACAGTCTCTCTGCATGTGGCCCTGCTGGTTACACGTGTGGCACCTGATGTACCGTGGAGGGGTTTGGTAGTTCCCACCACCCGGACGCAGGGCTGGGGGGGGGTTAATGGTGGGAGGTGGGTTAGCAGCTCCCAAGATGGACCGCTCCCGTGCCCGCAGCTTTTCCATTATGGATTTGTGGACATCTGTCATTAACCATTCCAAGGTTTTCATGGGAAGCGTACCTGGGAAAAAGGCCAGTCTGCTTTGGAGTTCTCTTCCAAACTCATTCTGTGGGGTAATACGAGGTACTGTAACCATGAGTTCCTTTCTGTCTGCATCCCTGTAGTCCGCGGCCGCCTCCTCCTCCTCATGATGGAACGCTGTCTGAAAACTAGCCGGTTCCATCCTGCTGTAGCCAGGGGCGCTGTACGGATACTAGCGTTGCCCTCAATTTGTACTCCACGGAATGGTGTCTCCTGTAGCTGTCCTTCTGACCGTGGGAACAATCCCGCCACTTGCCAACAAATGTAACGGAGCTGGGACACGCAGTCCAATATCTCCGCTGGTATACGGTAAAATACCCAAGAAGCACTACAGTTTCACCATCCCCGACCTCCCATATTGGACGGCACACAATTTGGGAGTCAAATGAATACTGACTTTATTTTGTTATTGCAGAAATATATATACATCTCTTTGGCCACAGGCAATACACATGCCCATATTTGGCCACACACAATACACATAAAGAGAACAATAGGGGGGTCACACCTCCCTGGCAACTTTGATACAATCAGACATTGATTCAATTTCACTTCTTTGTTCTTATCTGAGAATGAAAACACTGTATACAATAGACTTCCTTTATCTTATGCAGAGTCGCTGTAACAAGATTATCTCCCATGCCAAGTAGCTGTAAATGTCTGGGACAATATTCTGCAGAGCATCAACCAACATACATATAGTAGGATCATATTTTAACCATAATAATCATAAAACAGGGTAAAACAGTGATGGGTTCCGCTACAGTGACCACAATCACAGGCTTGCGTCTCTCTTTCTTGGATGATATGTCCTGTGCTGGCACGGTGGCATGCCCCAATGGGTTGACAAGCCCTATTTCAAAAGATATCGCACATGGAGAATCACAACATGGCACCATGAAATAATGTGGGTAGGTGATTAGCCATCAAAGGAACCTATAATTTCACTTTTACTTAATATTAATTATGTACCAAGGAGAAAGAGAGCAGGTAATCACGAATGTATTTCAGCAGTGCTTCATGTTGCCATTGCAGGGTAGTAGTTGGATGTAGATCTTTTAACAATAGTTTTGTTTGCTTAGTATGAGTCTAGTACATACTAGAAATCTTGTGACCAGTGGTCAGCAGGGGAATGGTCTAGAGATGATAAAAAAATACTATAAATAAAAATACAAGGTAGAAGTACTCACTAATTAATGCCAAGGCATACACAGAAGCTTGCAACATCACCTTTAGTCACATTGTCTTTATAAATCTCCTATTAAAACATTATAAAACATTAGCATGGTATTATAGGGATATGGAAGTGTCACTATAGACGTTTAACTCTCTGTCCGTGCACAAGGTTCCTTTCTACACCTCACCAACTGGAGTAGACAGCAGAATTTTGGTGCCTTTCATCAGACCAGACAGCCACAAACAGAGCATGGAAATGCCAGCATCCAGGAAAAGTACATGGTTCTACTACCTAGGTTTTAACAAGAAGATATCTTTATTAAACAAGGTACAGCATATTTATAAGGAAAATACAATGGTAACTAAACAAATTAACATAAAGTAATTAAACAGTGGTGTCATTAAACAGTATTACTTGATAACATAATTAAGATCACTAGATCAGAACATGTGGCTGGTTAGTATCTGGTTGCTTACATCTATCCACAGAAGGCCTTCAGTCGTAAAAGCAAAGTAAAGTTTCAGCTCCACGAAATATACCTTTGCAAACAATAATTTGATTACACCTCCATAGACCAGGTCATACAGTATAGCATTACATACAAACATCAGGTATGTTTAACATGAATATAATCACTATAGCAAGCTGTTAGCCACAAATATAATGTACCCAGTATTAAAGTACAGTGACATAACCACCTCAATAGTACAATGAATATACCCAGAGGTGAACATGGTACCACCAGTACAGTGAATCTAGAGGTCCAGTGCAGAGAGAATACTTCACCCAGCCCTGACTGGCACATGGTGGTTTGAGAGAGGAAGGTTTTCTGGGTATCACTAGGAATATATTATCCCTGTATATATATTTACTTTTATTGTAGTAAGAAGTTCTTATAAGCCCTGTTTTTCTACCTAAAAGTATACACATTTTATCTGCTTGGGTCTTCCCTCTGCAACTCATGAATACATTGTTGTACTTGGTGCGCAGTTTTCTCATAGTAGCCAAACAGCGACAACATTCTGCAATATTTTACAGATAGATGGTCACTGACTGGCAAATTTGAGACACTGCCCTTTAGAGTCTGTTTTCTCATGAGCTGCAGAGGGCAGACTCAATTAAATACTATTTGTATGATTTAAGGCAAAAAATAAACAGAGCTTTTAAGCACTTCTTAATAAAATAAAGTGCATAAAAGTAAATAACTATATATGTATATTATATGTCTAATGAAATCCAGAAATCCTCCATGTCTCTAAAATCCACGTAATGGCTGTGTCTAAATAAAAATGCCTGATAAATTTCAGAGGGGTTCATATTAAAGAAAAGTTTGCATTACAGTATAACATTTATTTTAAATCTTAATTCTCATTATCCCCTAAAGTCAATACTTTGTAAAGCCACCTTTTGCGGCAATCACAGCTCCAAGTCACTTTGGATAAGACTCTATGAGCTTGCCACATCTTACCATTGGGATTTTTGCCCATCCCTCCTTGCAAAACTGCTCCAGCTCCTTCAAGTCTGATGGTTTGCTCTTGTGAGCAGCAATCTTTAAGTATGACCACAGATTTTCTATTGGATCGAGGTCTGGGCTGTGACTCGGCCATTCCAACACATTACATGTTTCCCCTTAAACCACCCAAGTGTTGCTTTAGAAGTGTGTTTGGGGTCATTGTCCTGCTGGAAGGTGAACCTCCATCCTAGCCTCAAATCACGCACAGAGTAGTACAGGTTTTGCTCAAGAATATCCCTGTATTTAGCACCATCCATCTTTCCCTCAACTCTGACCAGTTTCCCAGTCCCAGCTGCTGGAAAAACATCCCCAGAGCATGATGCTGCCACCACCATGTTTCACTGTGGTGATGGTGTTCTTTGGGGGATGTGATGTGTTGGCTTTGCGCCAGACATAGCGTTTTCTTTGATGGCTGAAAAGTTTAATTTTAGTCTCATCAGACCAGAGGACCTTCCTCCTTACATTTTGGGAGTCTCCCACATGCCTTTTCGCAAACTTAAAACGGGCCATTTAGTTTTTTGCTGAAAGTAATGGCTTTCTTCTGGCCACTCTGCCATAAAGCCCAACTCTATGGAGCTTACGGCTTATTGTCGTCCTATGTACAGATACTTCAGTCTCTGCTGTGGAACTCTGCAGCTCCTCCAGGGTTACCTTAGGTCTCTGTGCTGCCTGATTATTGCCCTCCTTGCCCAGTTCATGAGTTGTGGCGGGCTGTTTGCTGTTGTGCCTTGTTCTTTCCATTTGGTTATGATAGATTTGATGGTGCTCCTGGGGATCATCAAAGATTTGGATATTTGTTTATAACTTAATCCTGACTAGTACTTCTCAACTACATTGTCGCTTACTTGTTAGGAGAGTTCCTTGGTCTTCATGGCAGTGTTTGGTTAGTGGTGCCTCTTGCTTAGGTGTTGCAGCCTCTGGGGCCTTTCAAAAAAGGTGTGTATATGTAATGGCAGATCATGTGACACTTAGGTTGCACACAGGTGGACATAATTTCACTAATTATGTGACTTCTGAAGGTAACTGGTTGCACAAGAGCTTTTTATGGGTTTCATAACAAAGGGGGTGAATACATACGCAGATGCCAATTTTCTGTTTTTTCTTTCTAAAAAATAGTTTTATGTATATAATTTTCTCATTTCACTTTATTAACTTAGACTATTGTGTTCTGATCCATCACATAAAATTCAGATCAACAAAACATTGAACTTAAGGCTGTAATGTAACAAAATAGGTAAAAAGTCAAGGGGGTGAATACTTTTGCAAGACACTGTATTTATTTATTTGTCTCTCACTATGTATCAAATGCATATGTCCTGTGCTTCAGTCATCTAGTATTTTGCATGTTTGATGCGCTGTTTCTGAACACTAATTGAGCAGAATAATAATTATCATGTTATGCTAATTTCTGAACAAAACAAACATAATTGTGCATTGAAAAAATAATATGCACACCCACAACATACTCAGCGTTTTCATTTGCATGAAATATTCTGTACTAATTAATAATTATGTTATATATTTATTTGTGGGGTAATTTTGAAGATAAATTATAAGCTTGTATAAATACTAAAATCATTAAAAGAGTATTGTGGCTCAAATGAATGTTAATAATTTGTACAGTTTATTTATTTCTTAGTAATATAGCTGAAAAATATTATGGGTTATTGTGGTCTGAATTAATACTGGGATAAAGTGGAAAGTGTGAAAAAGTAGAGGTAAATTATAGGATAATGTAGAAAAGTGAAGGAGCTGCCACAGGTGCAGGTGGTGCAATGCACTGAAGCCCTCCTCTGGGGGGGGGTGTTATTTGTTTGTTTTTATTTTTTATTTTTTCATAGTATATAATAAATAACATAAAAAAAATGGGTAGTGCAAAAAAAAAATTCTCACCAGGGCCCTGAATTCACTAGCTCTGCCACTGAATTGGAAAGTTGGGAAAAACGAGAAAAAGATGATCGGATAAAGTAGGGAAAGGAGAGGCAAATGATAGAATAAAGTGGGAAAATGAGAGACAAATGATGGGATATAGTGGGGAAAAATGAGGAAAAGAGGCAAATAATGGGATAAAATAGGGAAATGGAGAGGCGAATGATGGGATAAAGTGGAAAATGGAAAAGAAGCGGAAAATGATGGGATATAATGGAAAACAGGGAAAAGAAGAGGCAAATGATCAGATAAAGAGTAACATGGGGAAAAGAAGAGGCAATTGATGGAATATAATGTAAAAAAGGAGAAGAAAATGATGTGATAAAGTAGAAAACATGGAAAAGAAGACGCAAATTATGGACTAAAGAGTAAAATGGGAAAAAGAAGTGGCAATTGAACGAATATAATGGAAAATGAAAAAAAGGAGAGAAAAATTATGGGATAAAGTGAAAAATGGGGAATGGAGAGACAAATGATGGAATAAAGTGGAAAATGGGAAAAGGAGAGGCAGATAATGGGATAAAGGGGAAAGTGGGGGAACAGAAGAGACAAATGAAGGGATGAAGTGTAAAGTATGAAAAAAGGAGATGCAAATGATGGGATAACGTGAAAAATAGGGAATGGAGAGACAAATGATGGAATAGAGTGGAAAATGGGGAAAGGAGAGGCAAATAATGGGATAAAGTGGAAAGTGGGGGAACAGAAGAAACAAATGAAGAGATAGTTACATAGTTACATATATAGTTACATAAAGCCTTATTAAATTGCGATTCAGTAAATTTAAAAGGGCTCTATATAAGCACACAGCATATTTTTTTACAAAAGTTTTTAGTTAGTGAACTTCTATCCAAAAACAAGAACTTTACTAAAAACTTCTGTAAATAAAATATGCTCTGTGCTTAAATAGAGCCCTTTTAAATTCACCGAATCACAATTTAATAAGGCTGATAGTAATTAAGGTTGAAAAAAGACTTTCAGTCCATCAAGTTCAACCTGTTAAGATCTCTATTGATCTTTTTAATATGTGGACTATTTATTGTTAATTGTTAATTGATCCAGAGGAAGGCAAACAGAGAAAAAAAATCCCATTGAAACTTTGCCAATTGTCTCATAAGGGAAAAAAAGCAAAATTCCTTCCTGACCCCAGAAACTGGTGATCAAATTTCTCCCTGGATCAATATTCCTTTGCTAGTTATCTAGGATAGCCTTGAATGCCCTCTTTATTCAAAAATATATCTAACCCCTTTTTGAAGTTGTCTATCGAATTCGCTGTTACCACCTCCTTAGGTAGAGAATTCCACAGTTTAACCACCCTAACTGTGAAGAACCCTTTTCTTTGTTTCAGGTGAAATCTTTTTTCCTCTAACCTCAAAGGATGTCCTCTTGTCAGTGGAAAATCTCTTGGTACAAAAAGTTCACTTGACAAAGCCTTATGTATTTAAATAAGGTAATCATATCCCCTCGTAGACGTCTTTTTTCTAGCGAAAATAAGTTTAGTTTGGTTAGTCTTTCTTCATAACTTAGCCCCTCCATTCCCCTTATTAGCTTTGTTGCCCTTCTCTGTACTTTTTCCAGCTCTAAAATGTCCTTTTTATGAAGTGGTGCCCAAAATTGTACTCCATATTCCAAATGAGGGCGTACTAGGGATTTGTATAGTGGCAGAATTATATTTGCTTCCCTTGCATCTATAACCTTCCTAATACATGCTAATATTTTATTTGCCTTTGCAGCTGCTGCTTGGCTTTGAGCACTGTTACCTAGGTGGTTGTCCACAAGCCTCCCAAATCCCTTTCAATATCTGATACCCCTAGATTTGCTCCATTAAGATTATAGATTGCATGGCTATTTTTCCTTCCCAAATGCATAACCTTACATTTATTCGTATTAAATCTCATCTGCCATTTAGCCACCCATTTCTCTAATTTATGCAAATCCCTTTGTAGGGAATGTACATCATTATCTGATTTTATTACCTTGCACAACTTAGTGTCATCAGCAAAAATTGGGACACTACTTTCGAGTCCTACTTCTACGTCATTAATAAATATGTTAAAAAGGAGAGGACCTAATACTGAACCTTGAGGAACCCCACTTATCACATTAGACCAATCGGAGTATGTTCCATTTACAACAACCCTTTGCTTCCTGTCTTTTAGCCAGCTCTCAATCCATGAGCAGATATTTACTGCAATTCCTGTATCCCTTAGTTTGCTCACTAGTCTTCCATGTGGCACTGTATCAAATGCCTTTGAAAAATCTAAAAAGACTACAACCACTGAGTTGCCCTGATCCAAGTTCCTACTAACCTCCTCATAAAAACTAATTAGATTGGTCTGACACGACCTATCCTTCATAAATCTGTGTTGACTGCTACCAATGATCTTGTTCAAATAGACAAATTCTTGTATTCTGTCCCTTATTAACCCTTCTAAAAGCTTCCCAACTACAGAAGTGAGGCTCACTGGTCTATAATTCCCCAGATTTGCTCTAGATCCCTTCTTAAATATAGGTATCACCTCTGCTTTTCTCCAGTCATCCGGTAGAGACCCTGTAGTGAGTGAGTCTTGAAAGATTAGATATAATGGTTTGGCTATTATAGAACCCAGCTTCCTCAGTACCCTTGGAAGTATTCCATCAGGACCTGGGGCTTTATTAACATTTATTTTCTCCAATCCCTTTTGGATTTCTTCCTGCGTTAACCAATTATTTAGTGATGGTAGAGTAGCCCCATTATGTTGCGGTGTCCCAACCACTGGTACCTCCCTTGCGTATACCGACGAAAAGAACCTATTTAGCTCATCTGCCTTTTCCTGGTCACTAATTATCAGACTGCCTGTGTCACATTGTAATGTTCCTATAGCTTCCTATAGATGAAATGGAAAGTATGAAAAAAGGAGATGCAAATGATGGGATAAAGTGAAAAATGGGGAATGGAGAGACAAATGATGGACTAAAGTGGAAAATGGGAAAAGGAGAGGCAAATAATGGGATAAAGTGGAAAGTGGGGGAACAGAAGAGACAAATGAAGGGATGAAATGGAAAATATTAAAAAAGGAGAAGAAAATAATGGGATAAAGTAGAAAGTTAGGAAATAGGAGATGCAAATGATGGGATAAAGTGGAAAATGGGGAAAAAGGAGAAATAAATGAGTGAATAATATTAAAAGTGGAAAAAGGAGAAGTTCATGATGGGATAAATTGGAAAACAGGAGAGGCAGATGATGGGATAAAAAGGAAAAAGGGAGACGCAAATGGTGATAGAATGCAGGAAGGAGAAGGAAGGAGACGAGTGAGAAGAAGATCTAGAGATAGAAGCTGTGACTGAATGGAGTAGCAGACAGAGAGTAATAATGCCGAGTAACATTTTCTGTATGGACATAATTGGCAATTATATCATTTGTATTTTAAACTAATTGCTCATTTTTAGAAATATAGATAACCTGATTGCAGAAAAGACATTTCCTTGTGTTTGGACAGGTGCAATCATCTGATTAGTCCTTAGAATTCATGCAAAAATAATATGTCAATTAGTCTCACACATTAAGAATGCTTTTAATGTCCACCTGTTGCGTAAAAGACCAGGTAGTTCTAAATGAAGCAATTTTAGCATCATAAATTTACATATTCATATTTAAAGGCAGTGTTCTTGGAACTGACATGAAGAGAAAATAAAACTACGTCCTCATCTGAGCACACTAAAACATGAAAATAATTCTTACTTTAATTATGTATTTTATATTAGTAAAGGAAAATATATATTTATACGCTGTCAGTGAGAATATTATCCATTCAATGTCATAGAGACAAACACAGAAAGGAAATTCAAGCATAAGGATATCCTCAGAATTAAAAAGCCACAGTGATCAAATTTACAGTATCTCACAAAAGTGAGTATACCCCTCACATTTTTGTAAATATTTTATTATATCTTTTCATGTGACAACACTGAAGAAATGACACTGTGCTACAGTGTAAAGTAGTATGTGTACAGACTGTATAACAGTGTAAATGTGCTGTCCCCACAAAAAAACTCAACGCACAGCCATTAATGTCTAAACCGTTTGCAACAACAGTGAGTACACCCCTAAGTGGAAATGTCCAAATTGGGCCCAAAGTGGCAATATTTTGTGTGGCCACCATTATTTTTTAGCACTGCCTAAACCCTGCATGGAATTCACCAGAGCTTCACATGTTGCCACTGAAGTCCTCTTCCACTCCTCCATAATGACATCACGGAGCTGGTGGATGTAAGAGACCTTAAACTCCCCCACCATTCGTTTGAGGATGCCCCACAGATGCTCAATAGGGTGTAGGTCTGGAGACATGCTCAGTCCATCACCTTTACCTTCAGCTTCTTTAGCAAGGCAGTGATCTTGGAGGTGTGTTTGGGGTCGTTATCATGTTGGAATACTTCCCTACGGTTCAGTCTCCGAAGGGAGGGGATCATGCTCTGCTTCAGTATGTCACAGTACATGTTGGCATTCATGGTTCCCTTAATGAACTGTAGCTTCCCAGTGCCGGGGGCACTCATGCAGGCCCAGACCAAGACACTCCCACCACCAAAAGTATACATCTATAATGAGGAAAGGTAGTTGAAATAATCCCTAAATGACAGATAAACGGATAAGGCACAAAGAACACAAAAACACTGCAATGCACAGAGAGTGGAGGCAGCATCTGACATCATCAGGCAAATGCATATAGGGGGAATCAACACAACCTATTAAAGAAAATATATATACACATATAGACATATGTGTATATATGTTTGGTATGGAAGCGCATGAGTGCTGTCGGCCGTTAACAATACAAAGCTATCGTCCGAACCGAGCAAAGCTAAAAACACAAAAAACACACAAAATACAAAAAAAATACAACAAAAAAGTCACACACAGCATGGGGAACAGCCAGGAAGACTGGGAGTGAGGTAGAATTCAAATTTAAGTTGATTTTGACGAGTTTCGGCACTCAAAAATCATCTAAGGAAGAAAAAAAATGGGGACCAAACAAAATGAAAACGAGGCTACATGACCCTGGACCGTGCAAAACACCGCCAACCGCGTACCACTTTCATACAGGAACGTACAAGGTACAAAATACACTATTACAAAGGACGGCAAATGCTCGCGAACCGCGTAGTACATAGACAAACTATGCAATTTTACAACCCTAACTTGCAACTAACAACATTACGCATCTAAAGTAGAGCTTTACACAAATAAACCAACGGTTTGCCCTCGCGCACGCAGCATATTTCTAATGCACAGTTGGGACATGAGTGCTGCCGGCACTGGGGAGCTACAGTTCATTGAGGGAACTATAAATGCCAACTATGACATACTGAAGCAGAGCATGATCCCCTCCCTTCGGAGATTGGGCCGCAGGGAAGTATTCCAACATCACAACGACCCCAAACACATCTCCAAGACAACCACTGCCTTGATAAAGAAGCTGAAGGTAAAAGTGATGGACTGATCAAGCATGTCTCCAGAGCTAAACCCTATTGAGCATCTGTGTGGCATCCTCAAATGGATGGTGGGGGAGTTTAAGGTCCCTTACATCCACCAGCTCAGTGATGTCATCATGGAGGAGTGGAAGAGGACTTCAGTGGCAACCTGTGAAGCTCTGGTGAACTCCATGGCCATGAGTGTCAGAGAAGTGCTGGAAAATAATGGTGGCTACACAAAATATTGCCACCTTGGGCCCAATTTGGACATTTCCACTTAGGGATGTACTCACTTTTGTTGCCAATGGTTTAGACATTAATGGCTGTGTGTTGGGTTATTTTGTGGGGACAGCACATTTACACTGTTATACAGGCTGTACAAGTACTACTTTACATTGTAGCAGAGTGTCATTTCTTCACTGTTCACATGAAAAGCGAGGCGAGCAGTTAAGGCGCTAAAACTAGCAGCACTTTGGCGATGAGTGCCAAAGGCGCTCATTGCATGCGAGCCTCGTGAAGCGAGGAGAGCAGCGGAGGCAATGAAACGTGAAACTTAGCCAGAAAGGAGCACTAAAAGCGCTCCTGCGAGCCTCGAAAAACAAGGCAAGCCGATCACACATTGAAACTTGCGAGACTTAGCCTCCAAACACTTAAAAAACGCGGGATCGCCTTAGGCTGCAAGCACTTGACGAACGTGGACTTAGAAAAAAAAAAAAAAAAGACGCAGAACTGAGAAAAATAAAATACGAAATGCGGGACTGAGAAAAAAAAAATACGAGATAGGAAAAATAGGAAGTTAACAGCCGAACAGCGCAAAGCAAAAAACATAAAATACAACAAAAACATCACGCACAGCACGGAGAACAGCCAGGACGTCTGGGAGTGAGGTGGAACTTAAGTCGATTTTGATGAGCTTCGGCACTCGAAAATCGGCTAGGCAAGAAAAAAAATGGTGGCCAAACAAAATGAAAACGAGGCTACACGACCCTGGACCGCGTTAAACACCGCCAACTGCGTACCACTTTCACACATGAACAAACGAGGTACAAAATACACTACTACAAAGGACGGCAAACATTACGCATCTAAAGTAGCGCTTTACACAAATAAACCAACGGTTTGCCCTCGCGCACGCAGCCTATTTCGAATGCACAGTTGGGACATTCATAAAACTATCTCCTCAGGCCAGCAACAGTCCCACTGGACATTATATGCTGCAGAACAATAAAAAGAGATTGTTACCTCTTCAGGGTATTGATTGTTACATATATTAATTAGAAAAAGGTAAACAATATTAATTTATTATTTAATTAATTGATTAATTAGTATTTAAAAAAATAGAGAGTGGAGCAAAAGGACACGTGAGGAGAGGCTCGCAATGAGCGCCGAAGGTCCTTAGAGTATAAAAAGCTTAACATTGTGTGCCAAACAGCATTGCCATGGCTTAAAATTGTATTGACCATCATTTATATATATAATATATGTCCTTACCTGCATGTCATACCTGTAATGCTCCACTCCACTTCCTGGATGAGCCAAGGAGTCGGGGCCAAGGCAGGGTGAGCACTGGGACCCTCAAAGTCTCATGGCCCTGATGCATTGCACCGCCTGCACTGGCGGCAGCTCCGCCACTGGGTAGATTACATTCTTATTTTGAATATTTGCCATAATCCATTTTTTTACTTTTGTGTTGGTAAAAAAGAAGCCATCTCAGGCAATGCCACTATTTCTGGGATACAAATTGCAAATAATCTTCATGCATTATTGTTTGTATAGTTATATGTATATATGTTATCCTTAAAATAGAAGCCACTATTAATAGGGTGCTTGAATAGAAAATTATTCTATCAACCCTCATTAAACCCTGGCTCATGTATTTGGACAGCTTCGATTAAACTGTGAGTCCTGGTGAGCGAAATGTTTACATTAAGTCATCAAAGGACGGAACTAGGAATGAAATGGTGCCATCAAACACACAAGAGATAACATATGCTCTCTGTGTTTATAATTAATCCATGATACATTTGTCATCGCACCTTGACTAGATAAAAACATAAACACTGCCGTAAATGTTTAACTTTTTAATTACATTTCGCTTCACAGCAGTGAGATATTCACTTATGTTCCTTACAAGATTAGCAAGGAGGAGCATTGGACCATATACTGTAAGATCTCTAGTCAGTTCTATTGTAAGGATGCTACAATGTTGAGGCAATTACTAATGTGATTGAACAGAAGTATAACTCGCAATAAGATAACCATCTGCCTAAAGCCCCAACAAGAAGTCCAAACTGGAAGCATGCAGCTAGTAGTATAGTCTATTAAAATCAATATTTTCACTAAAATGCTTTTACACCCATGTGATTAGTTATTACTAATGTTATGAGTTGTCTACTTATCGGTCCATTATCTTTTTCTTTATTATTTCTCCAATTTATTTTTCCCTCTCACCACTAACCCTATTCTATTAGATGCAAGTAAATTACTTCAAACTGTAAATTTGGCTGCGGGTGCTTTTTTCCCTAAAGTTTTAGACTTATTCTATTATCTGTAACCCACAACTTAAGTCTCTCATCATCCATGTGTAAACCATGCCCTCATAAGTAAGATTTTAGGGGGTGTCTAAATAATAGAATATAGACATAATTCACAATTAGAGACTAAGTATTACTGAGAGCAAATAAGTATTTTTTTCCCATTGGCTAGTACTCTAGCACTCTAGACATTGCATTAGAGCATCTGGTTTAGTCCATGTGAGTTTCATGATATGCATTAAAGCATTGTGTACAAGGATAGATATTACACATAAATAACAGTTAAAAAATATTTTTTAATTGCATATTTGGGAGTTTGAGACTGTACTGCAATTAATGATGTCTTTACATGTTTTCCCATGTTTTTAAAGTACAGTAGTGTATGTTTAATTGCTGCTACAGATATCAGAAATGGCATTAAAACCTTTTTTGTTACTCATACTATTTGTTTCAGAAATGTGATACTTTTTCTAGCTGGAGGTCTGACTTAATTTGCGAGCTAGACATATACTTCTAATAGGATATGGATTTTGTGTAGCCTTAATTATATTGCACTTGTAATGTTTGAGATGTCCAAAAATCAAGGCTTGCCCTAAGTTGCAACTTTGTCTTGTCTTTAGTAACTCACAATCAGGATGCAAGTAGCTAAAGTGATATGTGGCAACTTTACGTACAACTTTTATGATCTGGGCAATAGAATAGGGCCCCATGTCTTCTTTTTTTAATCTTCAACCACCAACCCTATGTCCTCTATTACCTGGATTCTTTTACCATCCATATCCTTCTTCCTTCTTCTCCTACCATCCATGTTTCCTTAAACCTCTTCTTACATTTCATGTATCTACTTCTTCCTTATGTCTGCTTACTCATCCAATGTCCTCATGAATAACCCCATGCCTCTCCTATCCAAATATCTTCTGTCTCTACCCACGTTTTATAAAATCCATGACCAGGATTTTCTATGATAATATAACTCAGATCCTTCTTGGAAATACAATTGTGTTTTTTATTGAACAGCCAAGTTTACTTTCCGTTATGATATAACCTTTTGCTACATCAGCACAGCTATAATAGGTTTCCAATAAAAAAGCCTTTCTCTCTAAATAAAATCTGCTCGTTGAATAAGACTCTCACTTTTTCATGTGATGAATAGCTCAGTGAGTGTAAATTTATTGCCAGCAATTTCATCTTTTGTAGCTTCATACTGTGGCTCCCAAAGACTTTTTGAATGACTTCTACTTATAGTGTCACAATAGGAGTCCTGTTTATACCCTACCTTCAAAATACATAAAATAATAGAAAAGGTATATTAGCTTTATCATATCTTCTATATTCCACACAGGTACAAAATTAATTCACTAAATTAATTGATCATAAACATGTGATCAATTAGTATTATGTTCCTGATTTTGAGCCCCATTCAATTGAGGTTTTGGGAGATCTCGTAGCCCGTAAGTGAGGTTGCAAATTGATTTGCTATTCAATTGGTGTCTTTTTGTGGGCTCCAAATGGCTTACTAGGGCCCTCATTCAATTGCAATTTGGCCAATTGAATAGGGGTCTAAATAAGCACATAACATATTTTTTTTAAGAAGTTTTTAGTTAGTAAACATCTATCCAAAAGCAAGGTTTTCACTAAAAACTTATTTAAAAAAAAAATGTTATGTGCATATTTTGAGCACTATTCAACTGGCCAAATTGCAATTGAATTAGGGCCTAGTTATGGCCTTGAAAAACTGGCGATGGTTAAACCAGTAACTTACAGCCTCACGAAGCCTTTGATCTTTCACTTTCGCAAGAGTTACGATAGCTAAAATCGCAAATCGCTATTCAATTGCTACGATTCCCCAAGGCTGCGCTTGATTTCAAACCCTTAAATAGGAAATGTAGCCCAAAATCCTACGGGTACTACAGAGTACTCTCAAGGGCTTTAAAAGCACTTACGTGTGCTCCCCTAAACGTCCCCTCTGCTCCTAACCCCCCACTCCTAAAGTAACGCCCCATGATGCAGGGGTCCCAACAGGGACCACTGCAGGGTCCCCACATTAACTCCATGCTGCAGGTGTCCCAATCAGGACCCCACAGCATTTAAAAATGTAAATCCCCCGCCGCAGGTCCTTGAACTGTAAGTACCCCCGTGGCACCTAACATTAACCCCCCTATGTTGCAGGGTCTCCATCAGGACCCCCGCAGGGTCCCTACATTAATCCTTGCTGTGGGGACCCACGCAGCATTAAACATTCAAATGTCCCACCTAGCAGGTCTTTAAAGGACCTCAAAGCTCCTTAAAGGACCCGTGCTACAATTGTACATAACCCCTGCCTAAAATTAACCCCATCACTCATGGTGTTCTATACAGACCCCCATAAGCCTCTAATTAACTCCATCAGTTCCATAAGGGTCTATATAGACCCTTATGGGACAATAACTAACCATGACATTAACACCAAAAGTGCCATGAGGGTCCGCCAGGACCCTCATGACACTAAGTCTAAGCACTACCCTACATTACACTATTATCCACCTCAATAAACAATTGCATCTAAATGAACCGCCCTCTAAGTAATTACCCCTCTAAGTATTTAACCCTATTTAACCCTCACCATACCTAATTAACTCTGTCACTAACCACTTAATGCTATCTAGACTCAGTCATCCATATCTAGTCATATTTAACCCAAACTGTACCTATTTAACCCTAACTGTACCCAATAATTCCCAACTGTATCTATTTAACCATAACTGTACCCAATAAACCCTAACTGCACCTAATTACCCCTAACTGTACCTATGTACCCCTAACTGCACCTATGTAACCATAACTGTACATATGTAACCCTAACTGTACCCAATAAACCCCAACTGTACCCTAACTGTACCTATTTAACCCTTACTGAACCTAATAAACCATAACTTTACCTAATTAGCCCAAACTGTACATATTTAACTTTAACTATACCCAATAAACCCCAACTGTACCCAATAAACCCTAACAGTACCTAATTACCCTCACTGTGCCTATTTAACCCTAACTATACCCAATAAACCCTAACTGTACCCAATTACCCCTAACTGTACCTATTTATCCCTAACTGTACCTAATTACCCCTAACTGTACCTATTTAACCCTAACTGTACCCAATAAACCCTAACTAACTAATTCCCCCCACCAGTACCTATTTAATCCTAACGTTACCCAATAAACCCTAACTGTACCTAATTACCCCAACTGTACCCATTTAACCCTAACTGTACTTAATAAACCCTAACTTTACCTATTTACCCCTTACTGTACATAGTTAACCCTAACTGTACACAATACACCATGACTGTACCTAATTACCCCAAACTATAGCTATTTAACCCTAACTGTACCCAGTAAAGCCTAACTGAACCTAATAACCCCTTACTGTACCTATTTAACCCTAACTGTACCTATTTACCCTTAACTATAACTATTTAACCCTAACTGTACCCAACAAAACCCTAACTGTACCTAATTACCCCTAACTGTACCTATTTAACCTAAATGTTCCCAATAAACCCTAACTATACATAATTTCCCCTAAGTGTACCTTTTTAACTATAACTGTACATATTTAACCCTAACTGTACCCAATAAACCCTAACTGTACCTATTTAACCCTAACTGTACCCAATACACCATAACTGTACCTAATTACCCCTAACTGTACCTATTTAACCTTAACTGTACCCAATAAACCCTAACTGTACCTAATTACCCCAAACTATAGCTATTTAACGCTAACTGTACCCAGTAAAGCCTAACTGAACCTAATAACCCCTAACTGTACCTATTTAACCCTAACTGTACCTAATTACCCCTAACTATAACTATTTAACCCTAACTGTACCCAATAAACCCTAACTATACCTAATTTCACTTAATTGTACCTTTTATACCATAACTGTACATATTTAACCCTAACTGTACCCAATAAACCCTAACTGTACATATTTAACCCTAACTGTACCCAATAAACCCTCACTGTATCCAATAAATCCTAACTGTACCTAATTACCACTAACTGTACCTATTTAACCCTAACTGTACCTAATTACCACTAACTGTACATATTTAACCCTCACTGTACCCAATAAACCCTTACTCTATTCAATAAACAGATATCCCATTAACCCCTATCCTATTAAACCTTACCCTATCCTATTACCCCTACCCTATCCTATTAACCCCTATCCTATCATATTAGCCCCTATCCTATTAATCCTATCCTATTAACCCCTATCCTATAGTATAACTCCTATCCTATTAACCCCAATCATATCCTATTAACCTCTATCATATTAACCCCTATCATACTAAACCTATCTTATTAACCTGTATCCTATTAATCACCATCTTATCCTATTAACCCCTACCTTATTCTATTAACCCCCCTTTACCCTACTGTATTAACCCCTACAGACCCTGAAGCAAGGTTTCCTTTGGTGAGCGTGCGGGAGTGTAACAACTGTACCCAAAAAACCCTAACTGTACCTAATTACCCCTAACTATACCTATTTAATCCTAACTGTACCCAATAAACCCTAACTGTACCTAATTACTCCTAATTGTATCTATTTAACTCTAACTATACCCAATAAACCCTAACCTTACCGAATAAACCCTTACTGTACCTAATTACCCCTAACTGTACCTATTTAACCCTAACTGTACCCAATATCCTATTAATCCCTATCCTATCCTATTAACCCCTACCTTATCCGATTAACCCCCCTCTACCCTACCCTCATTTATTATTGGCTCTGTCTAAGCAGTAGCTACGGGCTTGCATGCGCCCTGCTCTGCTTACATATAGAACCATGGTTTACTATTTCAGATCTCGGGCAGCAAGTTGCGGCCTTGTTCAATTGAATAGCACTGGAATTGTACCACAGTGTGAGCCCGCAACACACCCGCAGACATTCGGTCTACTGCGATCGAGTTGCGAGCTTGCACTTGAATGTGGCTCTTTATTTTTAACCTTAAACAAAAAACAAAGTTAGAGGAGCTCAATCAGAGAACAAACTAACCTTAACAGGTTAGTTCCATGGACATGATAAGCCACTCTGAGAGCATCCTCCTTTATCCTTGTTTTATATTTGTTGGGAAATCCAAATATTTTTGACTCCTGGATCTGGTTATTGATTCCACCCTAATGTTCCAAGAAAACACTTTTCTCACTCCACTGGAAGTGAATATTGTTATACTTCCCCTATTGAGTTTATGTTTAGTACTTTTGTGTCTATTTTACAATGAAGAAATATTCCGAGAGCACTTTCATCAAACCGTATAAAAAGAAGCTCTGAGCTTAAAAGCAAAAGGTCAAACTACAAGGAAATAAATAGTCAAAACAATCTTCTGCCGGATACATTTTCCGAAGCGCTGATTTGTTTTTTACGTTATGTAATGTTATTTCTCATCAACAACAAATGTCTAATTATACACAATAAATAAACACAGAGAAAAAAATCATTATAAAAAACAATTAGGAGTATTTACAGAGCATTTATCAAAGCTGTGTTTTCAGACAACATTGGAATATGGTTACACAATCAATAAGCCAACCCTACTGGGAGATGCTTCATAATTAATTGCTTGCTATTGAGAAAACATTATTGTATCCACTTTAATCCTACAGGAAAGAACTGCCTGTCGACTCGGACGGTTTCCTGGGAGCAGAACAAGATAATGTTTAAGACATGCCATAGGTCTGACTCCAGTAGAGCCAAACATTGACTAATTATTGCTTTTAGATCGTAAGCAATTTAATTGAACTGTAAACTCTTCTCGGAGAGCTATATTTCTGCCACCTATAGGTCTTAAATCACAATGTTTTATAATTAGGAATCGTATACTGGATCTTTTGTTTTTGTTTTAAACCTTGTATAATCAGACATTAAAGTAATAAAAACTTTATCCAGCTGAGAGCCATTGTAAAATTAATGGTAAAAAAGTTGTTTTCCTGTAGTGATAGAGACTTTGAGATATATTTACATTTATTAAATTGTAATAGCGCTATTCTTCAGGCATTTTAGAATTAATTATTATAAAATGTATTTCATTTAAAGGTATATCTAAGTTTCCCTGTGTTTCCCTTATTATAATCTAACACACATTACATTAATTAATTTGATACACACAGATTTATTTTATTTAAAAATAAAATATTTTCCACACCCCCAGAGCTGCTTACATAGGCACAATGTACCTACCAATAGAAACACTGCATTTTGATATGGATTTTAACTCTTTACTAACCTCAATGCCAGCAGCAGCAGCTCAATGCAGAGATCTACAGATTCGTTTTTGGCCTCTTCTGCTTACTGCTCCCTGGTAAAAACAGGACTACACCGCCAATGAATCTTTGGTGCACAAGCTTGCTTTATAGATGGATACAAATGTATAGCTGCCTGTGATTGGCCAACTCAAATATTTAATTTTATGCTAATTTTAGCATGGATATCTAGGGGTGTTAACTCGGAAAATCTACTGCTTGCAAACTCAAGAGATTTAAAACATTAGGGTGAGTTTGTTAATGTTTATTTTGGTATTTTTTCATGCAAATTTTTTTTTTAAACATTGCTGGTTTGAGATGCATTTATAATCCAGGAAACATAGATATGCCTTTAAGGGAAACTCAACATGCATTGTGTCAACTTAATAGTAAGTACTTCTATTATTTGGTAACATGCCTATATATTTTAAAGCAAATAGATATATTACATACTCATATTTCAAATGCGTATTAGGTGGAGCTTCCCCACGCTACCGATCCCATTAATTAAACTAGTGTGAACTATGACCTCTTTGTTTATGCTGATGCATAGACAAAGAAATGTCTTAATTCTAATAACGTACGGCATGTTTGAAACAGGAGACATCTGCAGTACTTTTTATCAGAGAGTATTAATAATAATAATAATAATAATAATAATAATGTATATTACTGTAACTGATCTAATGTAAAGAGCCTTCAGGGGGGACCATTGAGCCAAACAATTTCTAAACTATTACTACAAGTACATTGTCTCATTAAAGGGACTATTGGAATTGTTTGTTTTATATTAATATTTAAGCTAAGTTACTTAAGTAATTGTATGTTGAGTGAGTGTGAGTGTAATTGTGATATATAATTCATGTTTCACTTACTTCTAAGAATCCCCCAAAGTAAGAAATGTTTACCTTCTGGATCCTCCCCTTTTTTCCTGTTCTTGCTCATGAATGCTGCCATCTTGCATAGCTATGACCTAAAGCTATGTCCATAAGGGTTTGGCATCACACTACCAGTGTCTCAGGCTGTTAAATATATAAATTAACCTAGTAAATTATATATACAAGTAAACAAAATTTAAATAAACAGTCCCTTTAAGTCTTATCATTTGCATTGTTCCTAATCCACATAATTTAAAAAAAATCATTGCGCTAGAGGAGTGGCTGGAGTAGGGCACTAGGTTAAAGAAGCACCACATTAAAAATATTAAATATATTAAAATGTAATGAAAAAAGTATCCCATAAGGGACTTGTAGATTACTTTGTCACTGATATGTCACAGTTACATTATTTTTATTACTAATTTACAATTAAGTTTTATAATTTTTTTAAGTTCTATATTTCGTCAATATATTTAATTACATTTTTTATAATATTTTTTTCAGAATATGGATAACATTACAAAAAATATATATTTATGTTAACTGCAAATAAAGGAAAATTATACCATATACTAATCATTTGTTTCTAGATTGAATATGTGAGTTTTAAGCTCATAGGGCCAAATCTACTAATGGTTTAAATATTAAGGTATAACTTAGATACAATTTTTGCTACTCCTCACAACCCTGAGGTTCAATGAATGTACCAATTTTTCATTATTATAATGACGAATAGTATTCCACTGGAAGCCTAAAAAAAGCCTATATATCTAATTATAAGCAATAATACATGGATATGTTTATTATTACTATGAAGCAATGTCAATTACAATAATAATCATTAGTTTATCATGATATTTATTTACATGCATTGTCCATCCCAAGATTATTAACTTAACCTTTTAACCTATGTTTTATTACAAATATTTTGTTTTCTGTTATAAATTCTAATGCATATCGAGGGGCGGCTGGTGCATAGGGGCAAATGGGCAACCAACCTCCCAAAATTAATGCACTGACTTAATCCCCCCATCACTTACTAAATTGTATAATTTATATAATATTTTTTTTTTTTTTTATCATGTTCAATATACTGTTTTTTTTATAGCTGCTGCTGTCACTTTACATTTTAAAACCCTCTTTGCTGCAGTTAAACACACTGACTTATCACATCTAGACCCCTGCTGGTTACTTGTCTAGTACTACAGATCAGGGAACATGTAAGAAGTATAAAAACCCAGTAAAAATGCTGTCTTTGAGTGAACTGTGCTCTAACCGATAGAACTGAGCCGGTCTGTCAAACGCAGCATCACCCAATCAGAATGGCCGGGAGGAAAAAAGTCCCGGAACCTGCAGGGACAGCTCCTCTCACAGCCACCCGTCAGTGAATACATTGGTGCAATCTCAATAAAGTGTATTTAAAAAAAAACAACTCCCAGCTCACAGTGCATGCGTGTAAAGCTTCAGTTTTTTAAATACTTTGGTGGTCTTATTGATTCTGACTACCCTACTCCATGCAACAAGCTTGTGACCTGTCCGTCACCACCCGACCTATACCAGACAGAAGCAGCTGCATAGCTCAGGTGAGTCCATATCCCTTTCTGTGTCTTGTTGTTGTTGTTCTGTCCTTCAAACATGTGTGACTCTCAGTGACCACATGGATGAAGCACACCAGGTACATCTGTCTATGTTTCTGGTTGTGCTTATCCATATGGTTTTCATGGCAAAGATACTGGAGTGGGGTGCCAGTTCCTACTCCAGTGGACTGCATTTTGTCTGACCTCTCTAAAATGACCTTCAAATCTTGAATGACCCTTCATGATATAGCTCACAGCTTTATTGAGGTAACAAGCCCCTTTACCACGACAAGGTATCGATCCAGAAGGGGTCCTGTGTCTTAGTCTCTCTCTATGTCCATATGTATTTATAAGGAGAGGGTATACTTACTTTTGGGGGAAATCTATTATGTGTAAGATATCATAATTAGAAATATATGTTTAATTAACCACTCAAATATTTTTTTTTGCAATTTAATATTAATTATGTATAAGCAGCCTCTAAACTGAATAAATATTTTTTACAAGCACATAGATTCATTCAAATGTATTTTTTAAAGACAATTATGTTTACAATGTAGGGAGAAACAAAACAGTACTGAGTCATGCAGAACAAACTTGGGGTGCAACTTTCTGTTTGTGGTCTGTTGTTGGTGAATTATCACCATGTCCATCTGTAAGATGTTCCTCCCATGTCCTGTTTAGTGTCTGTTTGTTTAATTCATCCATTTGCTTATTTACAAATTATTTACTTATGCAGTTTTACTCTATCAGTATATTTGCTGCTATCATAGTATCTGCTTGTATCATTATTGGCTCAGTCATAAAGTACCTGACCTAGGCTCAGAGGGATAGATAGAGAGAGGGAGGGATGGAGAGGTATGGGGATAGAGGGGGGAGGGTATTGAGGGAGGGAGGAGAGGGGTAGAAGGAGAGATGGATAGAGAGGGAGAGAGAGTGATAGAAGAAGCTATAGAATCTCTCTAACTTTCTATTTACCTCTCTCTCTATCCCTTCCTATCTCTCTCTCTATCTATCCCCCTCTCTCTCTCTCTTTCTCTCTCTCTCTCTCTCTATATATATATATATATATATATATATATATATATATATATATATATATCCCTCTCTTTAACTCTCTATCTCTAACCCTGTCTCCCTCTATGGGATCACTTTTGTGGGTGGAGTCTGTGTCACTGGGCAGGGTCTATACAGGTACCATGTTGTGAAGAGGAGGGGCTTATACTGTTGGGTGGAGTCAATGTAAGCGGAGGGGCCATGTCTCTGTTTGCCATGTTTTAGTACTTAGCACTGGTTGTATTTGGACATTACCAGTATGGCAAAACTATGCTCGCTGACACTTTACTATATAGTATGCAACATGGGCTGGTCGTCTGTATAGTGATACACCCACAACATATATCATTTAATCATTTCATAAAAAAGAGGGTGGAGATTAACCGGTGAGCATAGCTTAGCACATAACTCATTGCTAAAGCACTGCACAAAGGAGACTCTGCAGAATCTGGCCCCGCTACATTGTAAAAGGGGCACCATATGTTCACTTTACCATCAGATGGGGGTGGAAAGGATATGGAAACTATGTTTTCCTTTTAGAAATTGCTGTTAAATTAATTGGTATATGAGCTTTTGAAGTTAGTGGTTTTACAGTGCTTCTAACCCTTCCCTGCATTGATAGAATACACAATTAATTGCACCAGCGGAACTGAGTATTACATTTTCTATATTAGTTCTATATTAGTTATATTATTCTTGCTTACACATTGGAATTCATGTAGAGCTACAGTATTGAGGTAAAATTAAGTGCCTATGAAAACGTGGTTGTAAGACTGAATCTTTTATAACCTTTCCAAGCTTTACTAAAAGTTAGCCAATTATACAAAATAAAAAAATAAAAAATAATTTGCCTAGCTTTCACTGAAGCACTACCTTATCCAATAAACAGTTTGCCACTATTCTGTTCTAATACAGTTAAACCTGAATGGGGCAAAAACAAACATTTCTATATTTTGAAAATCAGTGGCCTGTATCTTTTTTCAGATTTCTGGTTCTCTACTCAGCTCCAAATGATCATAAGTTGCAAGCTACTGTTTCGCTCTCTGTGTTTTCAGACACACTGCAAACACTTAAGGCACTATTAAATTAAATTTGTCGTGGTTACAGTGCAATTAAATTAGAAAATCCTGCAACTACCTGGCCGAAATATAAATCCGTAAACCATGCTTTCATGTGTAGCAATTCAGGGCAAGATCATGATCAAATCCGCAAGCCCGTAGGTACCGATGTAGAAACAGCCAATAGTAAATGAGTCCGTCATCATGTCGTCAGTTAAAGGTGTGGTTTAAACGTCAAGGAAACGTCATGCAATCAGTCTCATAATCCAGCAATGTGAACATCAATAAAAATGAATGAAGCAACTGGTTTAGTCCATGTGGATGGCCTGATATGTATTAACTCATTGATTCCCGAGATAATTAAAAGAATTTTATTGCAGATTTGCGAGCTTGAGACTGTTGTGCAGTTAATTCTAATGTCTTTCATCGCTTTTCCCATCTTTTAAAGTGCAGTATTGATTTTTTATTTGCATTTAAATTGCTACAAACAGGTGTTTAACCCCCTTGCGAGTCCTCTCTAGTACCCGTAGGATTTTTGGCTACATTTGCCCTTTACGGATGTGACAACGATTGCGGGATTGAGGACTTACAGCAATTTAATAGCGATTTGTCATTGTAACATTTACGAGCTTGAAAGATCAAAGGCTTAGTTGGGTTGGAGTTATGATTTTGGCAACTGCAGTTGTTTTTCAGGCTGTAACCCGCAGATTGTTTGTGGGTAGCTAAGGGAGGCCTTTTTGATAGCCGTAACTTTTACGGGCATCAGTAACTACAATTTGGTGAATTTAATAGGGCCCTAAGTCCATTAGCATCCCTTCCCATACTCCAGGTGCAGACTTAATTCAGGTAATTAACTGAGCAGAACAGTTATGTTCTTCAGACCTCCTGGGACAAGACAGCTTTGCAAAGTATATGGCTCACATTAATTTCCTGTATAAATAAGTCACAATATATGATAATGAATGCAGGTAAACATGTATGTAACATGTAATGCCTCTCTTAAAATGATTTTATATGAAAATATGGTTGTTTGAGTATAAATCTTTTTTTTTTCTAAAATAATTTTCATTTTGGTTACAAGATAAAACTGAAAATACATTTAAACTGTTTAATGGTGGTGTGACAAATATAGGTATTGCATTTAAAAAATATTTAACCCCCTCAAAAAAATGCAAAAACAAAAAAGAATAAATCACGGTCAATAGTTTTAATGCAGATGTTGTAATCACTGCGCTATGGTAAAAATGTAATATAGAAATCAATAAAGCTGAAATAATTAACTAAACAATATTATCTGTGGAGTTTCCCCTAATATGGCTTAATAAACTATACAAGCAATAACCAAAAATCAGAATATATAAATTAATTCTTCATCAATTTTCATCAAACTCAGCTTCCCAGAATGCAGTGTAATAACCATTTTTCTCAGAATTCTGAGCTTGGAAGCAGGTTTTTAAACTTGTTTTAGACATTCAAATGTGAACACAGATGTACTATTTATTTACTTAGATAAAAAAACTTTCTATGTATGTATTGTAAAGGGTAAACAAGAACAATATACCTAATACAGAACTATTATAGGAGGTGTTTGATTTCCATGTTCTTTACATATGAATTTCCTTTTTCCTCTATTTTGGAAAATGAATACAATGAAATAATTATATTACTTTTAACAATGAGATAACCTTATAACAACACTCACATTCTATTGAACAATCTTACTTTTATGTGCCTATAGTTTTATTTCAGCCAACAACAACCAGCTGCGTACGTCTAAATCACTTTTATGTGCCCAAGACACTTCCGCTCACGATGTAATTGCAAAGTATATCTAAAGCTAAAATTTAATTTACAAGGAATACTTATTTTAAGCTAAACTTACATAACTTAATATTGAAACAAATATAGGTTTACATCAAATAAATGCGAGTTTATATGTGAAAGCTTTCTACATATACCAGTAAAAAATACACTACAAATAAATCTGTTTGAACAAATTACTTTACGGCTTTTTTATTGTGCTTCTTTATTGTACTTTCTGTGAATATGAAAATAAGAAGGTGGCTATAAATGGAAAAAAAATGCACAATGACATGCAAATATATTTTGAGTATTTTACCGTATTTGGGAAAAAATGGCCAAATTGAGTATTCCAGTCTTGGATCATTTTAAGTTCTTATAAAGTGTAGAAAATTGAAAATGATTTGCTTAAACAATGTCATTACCCCCTTCGTACCTATGAATACATACACATTGTTAACTTTTTATCTTAGTTTTTACTTCAGTATACTGATTGTCCAGATAACCTTTTTGTGGGCTCTACTATATGTTAACATGGCATTTATTTTTGTGCTCAAACTAAAATCTTGTATTATCATAGATGTTCCTGTTGTATGCGTATTATATGTATAATATATTTTGAAAGATAAATCTTAATAAGGTCCATTAATAACTGATCAGGGTGTATGTATATTGTGACATGTTACCAGTCTCCTCTGGGTTTGTGTCAGTGTTTCAGGCACTTTGATGGAGGACACAATACAAGAGTCTGGATGTACTTTTCCTAACATTTAGCCAGTCATACAAACATAATAAAGCAAAATAAATCAAAGGCAATAATAGGCCCAGCTTCCATTGAAGCTTTACCTTAACTGCTAAACAGTTCTCTCACTAATGCACTCTCATCCAGCTAAACCTGGGTGGAGCAAAAACAATTCAATAGATTGAAAATTATTGATCTGTATAGTTTTCAGGTTTCTAGCTCCATGTTGCTCCAAAAGATCATAAGCTTAAAGCTGCTGTCTCTCTGTATGTGTCTTTCTCCAGCTTCAGACAAACTGAAAATACTCAGTCCATCAGCAGCCACTTCATACTCCAGAAGCAGTCTTAAATCAAGTCTGCTCAGCTGCAGCTATTCATCGGAGCAGGACAGTTAACTCCTTCTGTCCTACTTAGGGAAGAGAGCTTTGCAAAGTTTGTGGTTCACATAAATCCCTTTTTTAACTCTGTCACAATACATGATAATGGACTTAGGTAAATGTGTGTAATATATAATGCCTCTATTAAATATATTTTAGTAAATAATTAAATAATTGTTCAATCAATTGTAATGGATTGAATGCATGTAGTCATGATGTGTGAAGTACTGTACTGTCTGGTATAGCTTGCATGTACTAAATATTGCTTATTATCAGATGCATAAAGGTATAAAGCTTAATGCATAAAACTTGCCTAATAAAATATACTGTTAGCCTTTTAAAGAAAAGTATTTGTATACTGCAATAGAAACATGAAAAACAGAGAGTTATGGACAGTGGGGGAGTTGGTAATGTATATTGCCAAGAAGCACATCTCCATATGGGCAACTTAGGATTCCATGCCTAGGGCAGCAAACCTATCAATCTGGGCCTGCCTATAATATGCACTAGAAAACAAGCACACTAAATAAATTGTAGCAATTATATATAATGTTCATTGCTAAGAAAATATCCAGGAATTGATGTGATGTGCCTTAGGGAGTTCAGCCACACTCCACTGATGAGGCCCAATCAAGGCCGAAACGCACTTCTCGGGTTTGCTGTTCTGCTGTTCAGGGTAGAATTGCCTGGCATTTTGGGGCTGGATCACTCTATTGGGTGAGACATGACTGATATAATATAGGATATTTATCCCTATGAAAGGCACAAGCGAGCTAAAAGAGGTTGCTGTCTGAGTAGGTTACCAGACCTATAGGACAAACTTGCTTCAGGTGTTGTTCATTCTCATATCAAGCATCTCTGACTTTTTGTTTTGCTTATGAAAATTACCCTTAGGGTTTTGTCTCACTAAGAGTAATGGGGACTCCAGATGTGGACTTCTTGCTCACTGTGCCCTAGGGAGTTCAGCTACACCTCACTGACAAGGCCCAATGAAGTCCAAACGCATCTGGGTTTGCTGTTCTCCTGTTCAGGGTAGAATTGCCTGGTATTTCAGGGCTGGATCACTCTATTGAGTGAGCCCAGACTGATATATTTCCGGTCATTTCTCCCTGTGAAGGGTACAAATTAGCTAAAAGAGGCTGGTCTCTGAGTTGGTTACCAGGCCGATACAAACCTACCTCAGATCGAGCACCTCTGACTTTTTGTTTTGCTTATCTCCAAATGTAAAACTTAAATATCAAATCATTGAATATTGCAAAACAAAACGAAGCCTACATTAACCGGCCCAATCATGAGAAAGTAATCGCTACACATGGCATTCCCAAAGGTTTATTTTGATGTATCACATATAACAGTTGTCGAACTACAAATTGTCGTCACGCTTTGCTAGTTCGCGAACCAAGCTCGCAAGAGCTGCATCCCTCGCAAAGCGAGGGACGCAGTTTGGTCCCCAAATGCAGACCCTTGCGAAGCCGAAGGCTCATTGAAGGCCGCAAATGTGGACCCTCGAGAAGCTCTACGACACCTCACAAGCGGTTAAAAACACCCACACAAGCGCCATTTTTAACAAAATAGATTTAACACGCAATCACTAAATACAGACTTACACAAAAAAGTACGAGCCGCGGGACTTAAAACGCAAAATAAACGGACTAAGCCTACAAAAATAGGAGCCACAGGACTTTAAAAAAAAACATTACGACCTCGCAAAAATACGACCATAACGGCCGAACCGCGAGCACCTGAAAACATTAAAAACACGAAAAATACACACAAAAAATACATAGAAAGCTTACCTACAGCAAATGGGGGGGGGGGGGGGGCACCCAGGACCTCTGCAAGTGATGCTACACCTCAATCTAAGTCCAAATTCCTGAGTTTAGACACACGAAAATCCCCTAAGCGAGAGAAAAAATGGCCGTAGAAAAAAAGGAAAACGAGGTTACAGGACCCTAAAGACGCAAAACACCGCCAAGCACATACGGCTTTTCAAAAAAGCTGTACGAGGTACAAGATACACTCTTACCAAGGACGCTATATCATCCACACCTGCGTACCACATACACATTAGCCGCCATTTTAGAACACTAACTTACACAATGCGGAAGTACACAGCTACACTAACGGCTTCCCCTCGCGCACGCAGCCTATTTACACTACCCACTGCACACATTGCTGACACTTACACCTCAGCTCAACAACACTGCAAACCTACATTATATGCTGCAGGAACATCAAAACAGATTGTCAGCTCTTCAACACAATGCTTCCTGCATATATTACTTCCAAATTGGTAAAGTATATTTCATTTATTAATTTATTAATTATTTAATTAGAATACAAAAATACATATACACAAAAAAAACACTCTCGCAATAAACACAAACGCCATTCACTGTGCGCCTCACAACGACCGCCAACGCTGCTCATAGCACACAAAGCCTTGCAATAAGCGCAGAAAGAAGATCAGCGCCGACCAAACAATAACAGCAAAAGCGCCTATCAGAAATAAAAATACAGCAACCAACAGCCTAGATTTTTCTTTTGGTTGAGGTATCTGAATTGAGCAAGTTGTTCCTGAACCCTGTTTTTTGTTGTCCTTTTTGCTTTTTCATATTTACTTATTTTTTTTAGCAATAAATACTGTTAATCATCTGTCATCTTTTGCACTTTATTTGTCATTTTAGTGTTTTATTCTCTATGTGCTCCTTTTGGTTGTTTCTTTTTGACAGACGTTGATAGTTATGCCACTCCCACTGAATCATTGATAAAATTAAATTAATGTTATTTTAGCAAGAGTTTCCTTATATGATATGTTATATATAGCCTGTGCTCTTGGGTGAAGCTCAATAGGTACTGCCTGTTCCTATAGGATTAAGATGATTTATACTATTCATTTTCCTGACCTACAACAATTCTTTCATGCAAGGTAAAACTCCTATCTCTATGTTCTTTATAATTGACATGAAAAAAGCTAATTGAAAATAGAGATGTGGTTGATCAACGCATGATTTCACAGTCTTTTATCACATTGGATTTATGATGATTACAATTGGAGATGTCCGGTTGTACAATGGAAGACAAATTGCAGATGCATTAACAGGTTCTACAAGTATATTGGTCATTTGTATAGGGGAATTTGAAAGGATGAGGTTAAGTGGAGTGCTTACTTCACTTTTAATATCAGTATGTAAAAAAATATAGGAATTAATTAATAAATGTAATAAAATTAATTTAAAATATTTTATTTATTTACCCAGCTACCTGTTATGACAGCCTTGATGGGGGAGAATCTTGAAGTGAAGTGCTGAGGTGTTGTGAGTTGCTGTGGAAACAGTATTATGCAGAAAGCTAATGTTGACTTTTCAACTGCTATTAAGTGCTGTTTTGCTCATGAGCTCAGAGGAAGGGGAGCATAACTTTATCCTAATATTATGGATACCTAATACTTCTCTACTTGCTATGTGCTTGAGACATAGTGAGGAAACATGATGCATTAAACAATTTCCTAGTCAGTGCTTGGGACAGAGTCCCTTACTAACTGCCATCTTGCCCAGATCCTGAAGTCGCTGCCTTCCAGATAATCCCTAGCACCAGAAACCTGCAGAGGGGAGGCCCTAACCAGTGGGATCCATCCATTGGCCGGTCCAGCTGGTCCCTCCTCTTGACACCACCCACAGGGGATCATCATCATAAACTTTACCAGATAAGCAGTCAGTTCTCCACTAGTTCTTTTTCCTGACACTCCCATGTAAAACGTGAATTGTCTCCCTTTTCACCCTGACAAGTTTCTTATGCAGAGAAAATCTTACAACTGATTCTCAGCCAATCAAAGGAAGCAAATATAATCCTGCCATTGTATAAATCCCTAGTAAGACCTCAATATGGATTACAGTTCTGCGGGGGTTTACTAAAACATAGTACTCAGGCGCAATAGCTCACTCTATCTGCGATCCAGCATCTCAATGGCGTCTACTAAAAGCCTTTCCTCTGTAACAGAAAGTGTGACATTGCGTGTTATGAACAGGGCGCTTAATGGGCATGTTATAGCTTGTTATTGGCGTGTTACATACAGCTACCGTGTAAATACAAGTTCTCTGAATTTACTAAATGCAAACCTTGCTATTAACTACCCATAATGTTGATATTCAGCATTGTGTGTTGCAACCCCACAATAACAGTATATTTTATATTTTACCAATATTCAGCCATTAACATACAACTTAAGCGGCTAAATATTTACAATATTTTTTTTCTAGGTTTATTATATACCGAGTAACACTGAGAAACCTTCTATATCTCTTTAACTAAAAGAGGTAGGATATTGACCTAGGATATGAATGAATTGCTTTGGGGATCAGGAATGAGACAATTGACAATGTTTCAGTAGGTTCTTGTTTTCCTTCCTCTACATCAATCCGCTATTCACTTAAAGCCCCAGCGTCAATAGCTACATCAGATGCAAGAGACATATATATTATTTCCTGAGATGTCAGTATGCTGAGGAAAAATGGTAGAGGGAGGAGGGAGAAAGTTCACCTTTATAAGGTATCCGTACATAAATGGGAACTGGCAGGGGAGGATAGATTAACAGATAAATGTTTCAAAATAGCCTTTTAATATTGAAAAAAATGATCTAGTATTGTTGTACATGCTGATAATACATTGGGATTAACAATATTGCTTTACCATTATTTCCAACAGTACAAATAAAATGCCTGCAGCCAGTCTGATGCTGGGAAGCTTCTCATGGGCTCTCCAGCAGTGAATAATTCATAATATTTTCTCAGTCTTATGTATCTGATACAATAGTCATGTCCAGAAAATATAGTGATCAGTTTAAACTATAGCAAAAAGTGCAAATGGCAATGTCTAATTAGTTGCAATGAGAAAGATTACTTAATTATCACTTAATTTAATATATTTCCCTCTACTTAATGTAGAACAGAACATGTACTGTGGTCAGTTTTTAAGTTTTCTTTTCTTTTTTTTTGCTTAAAACATAACCTTTATTGAAATGAAAAATACAAATTATATTTAGAAAAATAACAAGTAAAAGTTATTAGAAAATATTTAGAGGCTCAAAAATATTCCCTCCTGCTAAGTGATTTAATAAATAATAATTATAATAAATAAATATGATGCGTAATTAAATATCAGTGTGTGTGAGTGTGTATTTTTTTTTTGATGATATCTAAAATATCTTAGACAATATTAGCCCTTAACTGTTAAAGTATCCACTGTATATAATGAGTTCTGAATGATCTTGAATTCACAAACTTACGTAGTTTGGTCCTAAAGCTTCAGACTATTACTTAAAGGCATATCTAAGTTTCCTGGATTATACATTCATCTGATAGAGCAGAATCAGTAGTGTATGAAAAAAATACCAAAACAAACATTTAAACACTTCACTGTAGTTAGCCAAATGTCTTGTATTTTCTGACAGTTGAAAAATCAGAGTTAACACCCCCTCCAAACCCAGGCTAAATTAGCATAATATTCATAATTCATTCTGGGCAATCAGTAGGAGGCTCAGGCACACTTGTTGCTTTGGGGTTCCTGTTTGTACTGCAAAGCAGCCTGGGATATGTAGTGTAACACATGTTCGAAGGTGCTATGTATTTTCAAATAAGAGTCTCTCTGTGGAGCACATTCATACTGGATTACCATCCATGCATGTTGTCAGATCCCTGCCTCAACTACTACTGCTGCTTGTGTGTTTTTTTATCTATTTCTCCCCCATCCTTCTCTCTCTCCCTCCCTCTCTCTTTGTGCTCCATTTAACTGTGAGTTCTGACCCCGCCCAACCATGTGATTCTATCCTGCAACATCACTTCCTCTGGTCTCTAAAACAAAGGTCAAACTCCATACTTGGCAGCTCTCCTCTGCATACTTGGTTATGTAAGCTTCCTGCAGGTGTGAAAAGCTGGAATTTACTTTCCTGCCTACAACTTTGTAAGTACATTGAGATTTTCTGTATAACACATATTTTTCTAATAATCACTGCCTGTTTCTTACCAAATATTTGAATCACAGGAAACTTATATATACCTTTCAGTTAAGATTTAAATTTATATTTTTTATATATGATTTTTTGGATAAAAAAACATTCCCTATAACAAACTAACAGCCCTATTAAATTTGAAGCCCGTACTGGCATCGGCACACCTGCAAAGGCTGCGGGCTTGAAATTCAGCTTCATTACAGAGCTATTAAATTGAACCATGCCGCGAGTTATGGGCCGTAGATGCAAACTCGTAAATCATTCTTGCGCACGTTGGATGTGCGGCCGTGAACATGATCAATCAGTAAAACCTGTAGTTACGAGTTTAGACAGAGCCAATAGTAAAAGAGATTGTCATCATTACATCACTGAAAAATGGAGGTTAGATTTCAAAGCCTTACGTTTCAATTACTTTTAATTACGAGAAATTTCATCCTACCCACATTCCAGAAATAATGCAATATTGATAAATCAGTAAATATGATATTCTAGTCCATGCGAGTTCCATTATATGTATTATCACATTGATTGTTGGGATTGATATAACACGGAAATTTAACAGAAAATAAAGTATTTTATATTGCAGATTTGCAAGCTTCAGAATGCTGTGTTATTAATTTTAATACCTAACATCACTTTCCCTTTAATTATGAGTACAGTTGTGTGTTGATATTTGCATTTACAGTGCTACGGATAGGACTTTAACCCCCTTGCGGGGTACCCGTTGGCTTTTTGGCTCCATTTGCGGGTTACGGTTTTGAATGCCAGTGGTTTTGTAGCAATTTAATAGCGATTTTCGAACGTAGCATTTACAAGCTTGACAGATCAAATGATTTGCAGCCGCGGAGTTCGTTTCGACGTCCCGTAGATCGTTAGCGGGTTGCTTTACGGGGCCAATTTAATAGCCGTAAGACTTGCGGGCTACGTTACGGGCTACAGATTTTACATATTGAGAGAATTTTACACGGCTATAAATCTCTTGGAGAGAACTAAATAAACAAATGAACTCTATAAATAACTTGATGGCCACGTATCATGTTCCCTTAAAGCTAATTTTACAAATGCATTGTAAATGGTTAAATGTGTTGGATCCTCACAATAAAATGGAAATATTTTCATACACTGAAGTTCCTATGGACTCCCATGGGGGAGTCCACTTAGAATTACTGTAGGTAGAGCTAGATGGAGGGTGGGAATGATGTCCTGTCATAGCCCACACGTTGTATTATTAGCTGTGATGGGTATGACATGTATTTTAGAAGTTAATAGTCGACCCCCAAAGTTCCTAAAGGTCCCATGATTACGGCGAGATCCCCAGGGACTCCAGAAGTGTATTATATTATTAGCTGACACGGTCAGGTACAAATATAGTAATAGATAGAGCTTTACAAACACTAGATAAGGCTTTGAACAGCCTTAGAGTGGGGTCAGAGTAACCATTCCTTTTTAGACCATAGCGAGTGTTCGCAAATCTCTACAGGCACTCGCTAAAGATCTCATAAAATATCTAGTGGTTGTGGAAATGCTCAACATAGACTTCTTAGTTTTTTTACATGCAAAACCTGTTAATCAGTTTTTTTTTAACGTGTGATACTCACACGTAAAGAAGTCATATAATGGAAATGGCGAATTTTCCAAGCTTTTGGATAATCTTGCTTCTAATGATTCCTTGATTATTAATATGTTTTAATTATTAATACCTAAAATAGCATGTGAAGACAAAGTGACATATGTATATGGATGTAAGATTGCTAGGTGTTGATGGCTAATCAAGTTCTAATTATAACTGGAGCCAATAACAGCTGAATTTGGATAAGTGGCAAAAGCTATATAGTAGTTATATGGGTGGTTGCGTGTATTTTTTCAAGGTTATTAGCTTCAAAGACATAATTAAATGAAAAGATGATTATAGTTTATACAAATGAATACCTGTTACTAGGATTGGGTACAGTTGGCATATTACATTGAATTTGGAAAATTTAGACTATTCTATTTTTCTTTGTCATTTTTAAAAAAATAGTGAAGCATTAATGAGTGATTTTAGTAAACATCTATAAAGAAACAAGTTGTAATGACTGACCATTTTTTAATTGACTCACTTGGTCTTCCTCAGAGATAAGGGTAAAAAATAACGGATCAATCTTGTGATAAAATTCATGTTGCCAAATTTTGGAAACTTAGGAGAGACAGAAGCTCTACTTTCAAACCGAATCGTAGATTGGAGAATGAGTGTATAAAATTGGTAATACAATCTATTTTATCAACAGGTAAACTGTTGGTTAGTTGAGCTGAGGGAATATTATAGGACCACTGGAGTTTGGTACACATGTTTGTGACGTATATAACAAAAGAATAACTTTAGCAACTATACAAGGAAGGAATATACCAGCATTTTAAAGACACTTGTATATTGGGGATCCCATCTTTGACTGCAAGGGATATGAATATATTTGGCATGTTAATTATTTATATTTGGTGCATAGACTGTGACGCTTTTATGAAATATCTCAAAGCGTAGGTCATAGTCAGTAATTAAGATTATGTTGTATAGTGTTACATAAATTCCTATTCTAGCCATCCCACAAAATGTATGCAGCTTAAAAGAATTGTACGAAGACTCCCCTCCAGCACTAACAATTAGGTAAAATGTCTCATTCTTGTAGATTCAAAACTGGCCTCATTTTATATTCCAAAAATACACAAAGAATGAAATCCTAGAAGACATATGATTTCAGGAATTGGCACATTGACATAAGATACCTCTGGATGACTATAAAATACTCTGAAGCCCCTGAAACCCAACTACATTAAGGACACTACTAACCTGCTAAACAAATTGGCCACCACTTGCACCATCCTGGACCATTCTGGCCACTGTAGATGTCTACTCCCTCTATACCAACATTTCACAGAAGATGGTTTAGCATGTGGGAAAAGTACTTGAAGCCAGCACACATAGCCATGGTACCAGTTACATAGCTAATACATTCCATACTCACCAACAACTATTTCGGAAAGAATTCTACTTACAGAAGATGAGGATGACTATGGGAACACATCACAATATGAGAAACTCTACTTAGCAAGCTTGGAGGAAGAATACATGTTGACTTGCCTCATAAAACCTCTACTCTACCTGTGCTACATAGATGATATCCTTATCATCTGAACCACAGATGAAGGAAAATGGGAAAATTGGGAAATCCACTGAAACTACCTTATAGATTGGAAAAGCAGCCATTCCTCCACACATGTACTGGACTCTACCACAAATGATAAAAACAACTCAATTCAGACACCTCAATACCATAAACCAACATTCAGGCCAACGTCACTCAAAAACAACAGCTTCCATCTCCAACACAAGCACAACAAAACAATAAAATATAATTATATCCGCCCTGAGTTAATGCAGATAGGACAAAGGAAGAGGCTGAAGGTTCAGGAGTGTAGAAAGAGATATTCATACACTACTAATTGTAACAGTTTTATATTTATAATTATAAGAGAGAGCATCCGCCCTGCTTCAGACCACTAACAACCAGGCTACACCAGTGATCCCATCCTGCAAGGTGACACAGGTAAGTGCATACTTCCAACATTTCAAGGATTAGACGCATGAGGATGACTGGATTGAGATGGTTTCTCCATTTAGTTCTTTTGAAAGACTGCTATATAGCCATTTGACAGGACTAAATACAGGAGCAATTCCTAATAGGATAACTCCTCCCCAAGAAAACCGGCTGTCTTGGACAGACATGATGAGACAAGCAACGTCTACTAAATGTAATTTCCTTTTACAATTGTAGTATTTATATAGTCTTGGGCAAATTCTGTTTTGCCCAAAGAGAGGGCCTTACAGGGGACATTCACTAGCACCGCCACTGATCCAACTGGAAGTAATTTGTATTGGGCAAATGAGCTCTCAGCAATAATGTAAATAGCCTACCTGCTTTATTACTCAGCTTGTGTCTATCTTATTGACAGAGGGAGGTACTAACATTGTTCAAAGAGGTCTTCATCCCTGGACACTCATATTGTGATGACACCCAGATTTACCTTTCTGCGTCTAGCTCATGTTGCTAACTGCCTCTCTAGCATAACCTCCTGAATGTCTGCCTGTCATCTCAAACTTAATGTCAAAGACGGAGCTCCTAATCTCTCACCGTTGACAATGCCATCATCACGCCCACCTCTCAGGCCTGTTGTCTTGGGGTTCTACTAGATCCCACCCTCTTTTTGATACCTCACATACAATCTATCCCACAATCTTTTAATTTTTACCTAAAAAACACCAAATGATGTAACTTTCTCTCATAAGACACAAACAAAATTGTAACACACTCACTCATCATATCTCACCTCGACTACTGCAACTCTCTCCTTGCTGGCCTCCCCATCATCTCTCTCCACATCAGCTAAGAATGAATACCTCCATGAGACTCATCTACCATACACATCACTCACTGTCTGCAACTCCTCTCTGTCACTCACTCCACTGGCTTCCCATAGCCTCCAGAATAAATTTAAAACCTGACCCTAACATATAAAGACCTCAATAATCATGCAGTCTCTAAATACTCTCTCTACCGTCATCTTCAGACTGCTCATTCCCACCTTCAGGACTTTTCTCATGCTTCCCTTATTCTGTGGAACTCCTTGCTTCGCTCCACTAGACTATACCCCTACCTCAAATCCTTCAAAATCTCACTTAAAACTAATTTATTTAAATAAGCTTATCACCTTCAGCCTTTATATGCACAATATATTGTACCTCGCCTTTCTATATCTCACCCATACCCTCTAGACTGTTAGTTTGTGAGTTTTCAGTCGTGTTGGGTGCTTTAGAAAAAGCACTTTGTTTGCTTGACTTTGAACTCAATAACAGGGCCCACCATTCTTTTGTAGTTTGTTAAGTTTATTTTTGACTTGTATATACCCTGTTTAACACTACTGAATATGTCGGCGCAATACAAATAAAGCATAAAAATAATAATAATAATAATGAAAAAAAACATCTCTATAATTATTTAAAACACATTTATTTAAATGCATAATATAAAATGTTGGTCTTCAGGTATCTTTTAACTGACAAAAAATATATATTTTGATTTAATCCTGCTATGCATTTGATATAAACTATACATATATTTAAGATTATATTTTAAATCCATTTTGCATTTTGTATCTATTATCAATCACTGTGCATTTCTCTAATGTTCTTAAAATATTCAAATTCATGTTTTTGCTAATTGCTGTTTGACAAATCTCTGCCTCTGATTGAACTACCACACGGCAGAAAAGATTTATCAAATAATCTAATTTTATCTCACTCGAGAAAATAGCTCTTAATCCTGGCTTTTTCAATTAGACATATTTACCAAAGGGTTTAAGCAATCTCCCTGCATGATCACTACTATAAGGTAACAAAGGAAAGAGGAAGTCATATGGAGAGACATTTCAGTGTGGTCAAAACATGTGCATTACCCAGCTTTGTATAAAATAATACAATTTATTTCATGCCTCGAAATCTCTCATGTGAAACACTACATGACATTGCTTTCCAAGAAGATTTTTGTTTTTTATTTCTATAGTGTATGATGTATATATATATATATATATATATATATATATATATATATATATATATATATTTTTTTTTTTTTTTTTTTTTTTAATGTCTTTTTTAATATACTTTTATATATAATATTGTGTTGGGGGACCCAACGCATAAAAAAAAATGGCCCCTCCATTAACTAGCTCCACCACGGTGTTGACAGATAGGTTTCATACCAAGACAATGTATATAATGCCTAAAATCACCAGGCAAAGTATGAGATGTGTTGCAGTTTTGTGTGAAATGCTTGTGGATTAACCAAAATGAGGCCCCCAAATATAGCCCAAGTCAGGTCAGTGTCATGACGGTTTTGACAAAAGAGCAGAAGTAAAGAGGGGAAGATGAAGAGCTTGGTTTACTAGATGCTGAGCTTGAGATGCTGAGAGGAAAGAAATGTACAGGTCTGTTACTGAGAGATAGCGTCATCCTACTGAAATTCAATAATTTATTTACAAAGCAGCAGTGGGCCTTGGATTGTACTTTGAATGCTAATGGGAAATAGAAGCAGACACTATTATTACTCTTTGTTTAGAATGCCACAGCAATGTAGTACCCTCTACAATAAAGTAGAGTGGGTACAATAAAGAAATAAAATGTTGAGAAGAAAGTATAAGGTATACAGTGGCTTGCAAAAGTATTCACCCTCTTGACTTTTTACCTATTTTGTTTCATTACAGCCTTAAGTTCAATGTTTTGTTAATCTGAATTTTATGTGATGGATCAGAACACAATAGTCTAAGTTGGTGAAGTGAAATGAGAAAAATATGAACCAAAAAATATTTTTTAGAAAAATAAAATTGGCATGTGCGTATGTATTCACCACCTTCGTTATGAAGCCAATAAAAAGCTCTGGTGCTACCAATTACCTTCAGAATTCACATAATTAGTGAAATGATGTCCACCTGTGAGCAATCTAAGTGTCACATGATTTGTCATTACTTTTTTTGAAAGGAACCAGAGGCTGCAACACCTAAGCAAGAGGCACCACTAACCAAACACTGCCATGAAGACCATGGAACTCTCCAAACAAGTAAGGGACAATTTTGTTGAAAAGTACAAGTCAGGGTTAGTTTATACAAAAATATCCAAATCTTTGATGATCCCCAGGAGCACCATCAAATCTATCATAACCAAATGGAAATAACATGGCACAACAGCAAACCTGCCAAGAGACGGCCGCCCAGCAAAACTCATGGATCAGGCAAGGAGGGCATTAATCAGAGAGGCAGCACAGAGACCTAAGGTAACCCTCCACAGCAGAGACTGGAGTATCTGTACATAGGACAACAATAAGCCTGGTGGTGGCAGCATCATGCTTTGGGGATGTTTTTCAGCAGCCGGGACTGGGAAACTGGTCAGAGTTGAGGGAAAGATGGATCCTGTGTGTAGCTCTCCAGGACTGAATTTGCCCCTGGTGTAAGACAAGAAGTTCCACAGAGTATGGGTAGTTCAAGTAAAGGCCGGTAGAGAAGGAAAGAAAAGTCAAAGTAAGATGCATATTGTAAGCAGCTACCATCTACTTACTTGTAGAGGGGATGGGGAGATAAATGTAGAATATAGATATAAGGTTATGCACTGCTGTTCAAAAGCAACATTATTGTTCTTATAAAGGGTACAGCGTTCTCTAAAAATAAATAGGGCTTGGTAGGAATAAAACCTTAAATTACACTTTTATTGTTCATTTTAACAATGAATTAGTATTTTTAATCATTCCCCAAGGCAGTATGAGCTACTTAGCCCACCACCAACCATGAATGATATACTGTGTCTGGCGAGGGAGCTGCCCAGAGGGGAATGCACGCCAAGTAGGCATATAGTACAGTATGATAGTGAGAGGTGACTAGAAAATGTATTTATGTAAATTGCTAGCAGCCCCTGTTACACTACTGCCTTCTACTAATGTGTGTTTTACTTTCCTTGGTGTCTGGAATGGAGCAAATTGGTTGAAAAGCTCTTTCTCACCCTTCATCTGACATGCTTGTATGCTTTTAAAAAAGGGCTAATGCACTTTATTGAAATACACAGGGCCTTATATACAAAGAACAAAACAATTCTGGTAATTCAATTAGCCTGGATTCAGAGTAACAAAAGGAAACATTATTAAGTTAGGAAGCCCAGCTAACCTAATCACTCAGCACTAGGTATTCAATGATGAATGCCCCATTGTGTTAGTTTCACAATGGGCCTCTTAAAATATGTACCAATAACAGGCATGTTATAAGAATAACAAGTGGTTTGCCACACAATGTCCAAGACACACACTTGGGTGAGGGTCTCCATACCAAGTCAGTCCAAACAAGGGAATTCATGATTATAACAGAGGAAGCTGGAGATATCCCCATGCCGATCTTATGCTGACCCAGGAAAACAATTAATTTTGGAAAGACTGGACTAGGTTCCTTTTGGGACAAAGGTAGGTACCATAATTCTTTATTATAGATTTCTCCCACATCAGGACTTTAGGCACATGAGATTCAATATGATTATTTAGTAGATTCAATTTATTTTTCTTGGGGAGGAAACAATATTATTTGGTTAATATAATCCCAAGGCAGCAGGTCTAGGTGGCAACATGGTTTGGTTAATGGTTATATGTAAACAATGATAGAGAAAATAGTTTCCAATATAATTTATAGCCGCAGATTACATTTAGCCTCCTGGCTAATACCATCCAGACTGTGTTAAAAAAGAGGGGCCTACTACAAACAAACAGTAATATATCTGTGTGAGATAACAAGATAAAACACTGTAGTATATACTTAATATTTGTTTATGGGGAAACAAACATTTGTAAAAAAATATAGTACTTGAAATGCATAAAAATTTGAATTTTCTATGTTACTTGAATTAAAAGCAATAAAGCCAACTCTGAAATGTGGACTTTACATGAATAACAAAAGGGGCATATACAGAGGAGAAAATTGCATAATTCACAATTTATCCATAAAATTAAACCGGTATTACAAAAAAAGAGCAAAATTAATCAAAATAAATTATTATTTTACGCATTGCATTTTATAGAATGCCTAGATATTCTCTACTATACTTAGGAAAAGTGTGTAATAAACTATAAAAACAATCTATTTCACACTTTGCCTGAAATGATCAGGCATTGTATATGTTGCTTATGCACTGTATAGAACTCCTGGATTTAACATATACACAAAATTAAATTATGGGTAGGAAATCATGTCCCCATCCAATTAGACTGGGAGTTCTCAATATATAGTTCTTGAATTTTAATGAACACAGTATAAAACCACCATTGTATGGTAATACATGCGCAAACTGCTTTTGCAACAGGACTTTTTCTGTGTCACATGGAGCCAATCGATCTAGAGGCATACCTGCTTTCTCTAGAGTGCTCCATAGTCTGGTCAGTGCAGTCCTGACATGTCCTAATTAGAGATATTGAGCAGAAGCTTCTGATTATGTTGCAAAGCTGCATTGCCATGCATTTAAATGTATGATTTATAATTTTTCACCCCAAAATTGTAATGTTTAAACCTGGTTCTTTGAGGTGCACAATAGCAAAAATTTGACTTCAGTTTACCGTTAAGTGAAAATTACATTTAAAAAAACCACATTTAAAGGCACATTGTGACCCCAAAGTTGAGTTTTTTTTTTTTAGTTAATTAAATTATTGATTAAATAATTATTAATAGTATAGTATTGGAGGATGAAAAAAGAGTTAGTCCATCAAGTTCAACCTTTTTAGATCTCTATTGATCTTTTTAATGTGGACTATTTATTATTATTTGTTAATTGTTATTTGATCCAGAGGAAGGCAAACAGAAAAAAAAACATTGAAACTTTGCCAATTGTCTCATAAGGGAAAAAAAAGCAAAATTCCTTCCTGACCCCAGAAACTGGCGATCAAATTTCTCCCTGGATCAATATTCCTTTGCTAGTTATCTAGGATAGCCTTGAATGCCCTCTTTATTTAAAAATATATCTAACCCCTTTTTGAAGTTGTCTATCAAATTCGCTGTCACCACCTCCTTTGGTAGAGAATTGCACAGTTTAACCACCCTAACTGTGAAGAACCCTTTTCTTTCTTTAAGGTTGAATCTTTTTTCCTCTAACCTCAAAGGATGTCCTCTTGTCAGTGGAAAATCTCTTGCTACAAAAAGTTCACTTGACAAAGCCTTATATTGACCCTGGATGTATTTAAAATAAGTTTAATTTTGTTAGTCTTTCTTCATAACTTAGCCCCTCCATTCCCCTTATTAGTTTTGTAGCCCTTCTCTGTACTTTTTCTAGCTCTAAAATGTTTTTTTTATGAGGTGGTGCCCAAAATTGTACTCCATGTTCCAAATGAGGACGTACTAGAGATTTGTAATTATATCTTCTTCCCTGGCTTCTATACCCTTCCTAATACATGCTAATGTTTTATTTGCCTTTGCAGCCGCTGCTTGGCTTTGAGCGCTGTTACCTAGGTGGTTGTCCACTAGTACTCCCAAATCCCTTTCAATATCTGATACCCCTAGATTTGCTCCATTAAGATTATAGATTGCTTGGCTATTGTTCCTTCCCAAATACATAACCTTACATTTATTTGTATTAAATCTCATCTGCCATTTAGCCGCCCATTTCTCTAATTTATGCAAATCCTTTTGTAGGGAAAGTACATCATTATCTGATTTTATTACCTTGCACAACTTAGTGTCATCAGCAAAAATGGAGACACTACATTCGAGTCCTACTTCAATGTCATTAATAAATATGTTAAAAAAGAGAGGACCTAATACTGAACCTTGAGGAATCCCACTTATCACATTAGACCAATCGTTGTATGTTCCATTCACAACAACCCTTTGCTTCCTGTCTTTTAGCCAGCTCTCGATCCATGAGCAGATATTTACTGCAATTCCTGTATCCCTTATTTTGCTCACTAGTCTTCCATGTGGCACTGTATCAAATGCCTTTGAAAAATCTAAAAAGACTACATCCACTGAGTTGCCCTGATCCAAGTTCCTACTAACCTCCTCATAAAAACTAATTAGATTAGTCTGACACGACCTATACTTCACAAATCCATGTTGACTGCTACCTATGATTCTATTCAAATAGACATATTCTTGTATTCTGTCCCTTATTAACCCTTCTAAAAGCTTCCCAACTACAGAAGTGAGGCTCACTGGTCTATAATTCCCCGGATTTGCTCTAGATCCCTTCTTAAATATAGGTATCACCTCTGCTTTTCTCCCATCATCTGGTAGAGACCCTGTAGTGAGCGAGTCTTGAAAGATTAGATATAATGGTTTGGCTATTACAGAACCCGGCTCCCTCAGTACCCTTGGATGCATTCCATCAGGACCTGGGGCTTTATTAACATTTATTTTCTCCAACCTCTGTTGTATTACTTCCTGCGTTAACCAATTATTTAGTAAAGGTAGTGTAGCCTCATTATGATGCGGTGTCCCAACCACTGGTACCTCCTTGTGTATACCGAAGAAAAGAACCTATTTAGCTCATCTGCCTTTTCCTGGTCACTAATTATCAGATGGCCTGTGTCATATTGTAATGGTCCTATCGATTCCTTCATGGCCTTCTTCCCATTAATATATTTAAAAAATATTTTAGGGTTAGTCTTACTTTCCATTGCAACTGACTTCTCATTTTCTATTTTAGCCAGTCTAATAGCCCTTTTGCAAGACTTGTTGATTTCCTTATAGTCACATAAAGCTGCCTCTGTTCCCTCCTTCTTGTATAATTTAAATGCATGTTTCTTTTTCCTCATCATGATCTTTAAGTCATTGTTAAGCCACATGGGATATGATTTACTCCTATTCATTTTATTTCCACATGGTACATGCTGATGAGTATGTTTATTTAGTAAGGATTTGAATGTTGTCCAATTATTTTTAGTATTCTTCCCTGTAAGTTCTTTGTCCCAGTCTATATGTTGTATTGCTGCCCGTAGCCCATTAAAGTTAGCCCTTTTATAATTTAGAGTTTTTGTTGACCCCTTACAACTCTGTTTTTTGTATTCAATCTCAAATGAGACTGTGTTGTGATCACTGTTCCCCAAGGGTTCCCCTATTTTTACATTTGATATTATATCAATATTACTTGTGATGACTAAATCCAAGATGGTCCCATTTCTAGTAGGTTCTTGGATTACCTGGGCCAGATAATGATCCCTGAGTGTACTCAAGAACCTGCTCCCCTTAGCTGAGCTGCTGGTCTCATTTATCCAGTTTATTTCAGGGTAATTAAAGTCTCCCATTATTAGAACTTGCCCATGCTTAGCTGCATTTCCAATCTGTAAAAATAATTGTATTTCCTCACTTTCAGCTATATTTGGGGGTTTATAGCATACTCCCACTATTATGCATTTAGAATTAGCTCCTCCACTATTTAGCTCCACCCACAAGGATTCAATGATGCCGTTATTGCCAGCATAAATATCTTCTCTGACTATAGGCTTAAATTCCAGCTTAACATAAAGAAAGATCCCTCCTCCTCTTTTACCATTTCCCCTATCTTTCCTAAATAGGTTATAACCATCCAGATTAACAGTCCAGTTATGAGATTCATCCCACCATGTTTCCGTAATGCCTATTAAGCCCAATTTTCTTGTACTGCTAATATTTCTAGCTCATCCATTTTCCCAGGCAAACTTCTTGCGTTTGCAATCATACACTTTATGTTGCTATGGCTCTGCTGATGTGAAGTGCCTGCCACTGTATTTGAGGGCCCTATTAATACCTCCCTACTTTCTATTGTAACCCTCCCCCTTCTCCTCCCCCATGGGTAACTAATTCCATCCCTTTCCCTCTCTACCCTATTTACCCCAATACTTCTATATAGTCCCTCCCCCCCACCTACAAGTTTAAAAACTACCCCAGCCGTTCTACCATCCTATTCCCTAGCACAAAAGCGCCCTCATTATTAAGGTGCAATCCATCCCTGCTATAGAGATTGTACCCAAGTGAGAAGTCAGCCCAGTGCTCTAAAAACCCAAAACCCTCTGCACTGCACCACTTTTTTAGCCACACATTAACCTCCCTAAGCTCCTTCTGCCTTCCTGGGCTAGCACGTGGCACTGGTAGTATCTCAGAAAATACTACCTTGGAGGTCCTTGCTTTAAGCTTATTCCCTAATTCTCTAAAATCATTCTTTAGAACGCTCCATCTTCCACTAACTTTGTCATTGGTACCAATATGTACCAAGACCGCCGGTTCATTACCAGCCCCTCCCAATAATTTATCCAGCCGATCCACAACATGTTGAACCCGAGCACCTTCGCGGCGAACTGCGAACATATGCGAGATTCAACCCGCCCCCAATACTTTATCATTGAGCAAACTTTGACCCTGCATGTCACAGTCAGCAGACACATTCCAGCCAATCAGCAGCATACACTCCCTTCCACACCCTTCTACCTCATGGACAGCAGCCATTTTGGAATCAGAACTAACTTGCAGTCTTACTGAGAGGAGGTAGAGTGTAGGTGATACTGCATCAATAGGGAAAACCATAGCTAGGCAAGTTTATTCAGTGTCCAGTGCAGTGCTGATGGACTCTTGTGCATTATTATTATTATTATTACTACTATTTAATGTGTAGATGTACCAGCTGGGCATGCATTATTATTATTATTATTATTATTATTATTATTATTATTATTATTATTATTATTATTATAATATAATGTGTAGATGTACCAGCTGGGCATGCTCTTGTGCATTATTATTATTATTATTAGTAGTAAAATACTACTACTACTAATAATAATAATGCACAAGAGCATGCCCAGCCAGTACATCTACACATTATATAGTAATAATAATAATAATAATAATAATAATAATACACAAGAGCATGACCAGCTGGTACATCTACACATTATATAGTAATAATAATAATAATGTAGAAGAGCATGCCCAGCCGGTACATCTACACATTATATACTAATAATAATAATAACAATAACAATAATAATGCTCAAGAGCATGCCCAGCCGGTACATCTACACATTATATAGTAGTAATAATAACAATAATAATAATAATAATAATAATATAGAAGAGCATGCCCAGCCGGTACATCTACACATTATATAGTAATAATAATAAGAATAATAATAATAATGCACAAGAGCATGCCCAGCCGGTACATCTACACATTATATAGTAATAATAAGAATAATAATAAAGCAGAAGACCTCCCCTGTGTCTCCCCCCCTACTCCGTCCAATGTGTCTCTCTCCCACCCTCTCCCCTGTGTCTCCCCCCCACTCCCTCCCATGTGTCTCTCTCCCCACCCTCTCCCCTGTGTCTCTCCCACCCTTGCCTGTGTCTCTACCCCCTCTCCCTTCCCCAGTGTTTCTTTCCCCCCTCTCCTGTGTCTTTTCCCCCTTCCCTCTTCCCTGTGTCACTCCCCCCTCCCCTGTGTCTCTACCCCCCTCTCCCTTCACGTGTTTCTTTCCCCCCTCCCCTGTGTCTTTCCCCTCTTCCCTCTCCCCTGTGTCTCTCCCCCCTCATCTGTGTCTCTTCCCCCTTCTCCCCTGGGTCTCTACCCCCTCTCCCCTGTGTCTCTACACCCTCTCCCTTCCCCTGTGTTTCTTCCCCCCCTCCTCTGTGTCTTTACCCCCTTTTCTCTCCCCGGTGTCTCCTCACCACTCCCTCCCATTAGTCTCTCCCCCCCCTCTCCCCTGTGTCTCTACACCCCACTCTCTCCTGTGTCTCTCCCCCCTCCCATGTGTCTCTTCCCCTCACCTCTCCCTTACCCTGTTTCTCTTCCCCCCTCTGCCCTGTGTCTTCCTCCCCCTCTCCACTGTGTCTTTCTCCCCTCTCCCCTCTCCTGTGTCTTCCTCTCCCTCTCCCCTGTGTTTCCTCTCCCTCTCTCCTCCCCTGTTAGCTTCTATACGCATACATACATACAATAAGAAATCTGGGGGGGGGGGGTTACCCCTTACCCCTCCCCCCCCCAGTTCCAACACCCATGTGTACTGTATAATATTGTATTGCATTATGTTATATTATATCACTAGCGACTTGCCTGGCACAAATGATGGGGCAATAACATTTGAAGCCATGGCAATGCTGTTTGCCACACAATGTGATGCTTTTTGTACTCTGAGGACCTTTGGCGCTCATTGTGAGTCTCTTCCCTCGTGTCCTTCATGTTTCGTGCTTTGCATCGATCAATCTTCGGCGCTCATCGCAAAGACAGATATATAAGTACAGTGTTAAATATATATTTTTTTTTGGGAAGTGTAAATTAAAAAAATGTATTCAGGTCTCAGAGCATAATAAAGTGATTTAGATTTGTAACTGCTTTGAGAGTGCTATCGCTGGCAGCCAATGAGCAGTAATCCAGATATATAACTGCAGAGTAAAAAGTAAAACATTTTAGTGTAGTGTAAAGTCTACATTTTTATTTTCCATTACTAATTAATACTTATTAAATGAATGCACGATAATAACTATTGTGAATTAACAAATGTATTAGGAAGTGCGAAGCGTTAATGTATGTAAAGTAACCGCAGTGTAAAATATGCTATTAAGCATATTTTTTTTATATATATATTTTTTAATAATAATGAATTAATTAATTACTAAAATACTTTACCTATTTGTAATTAATATATCCAGTGATCAATAACCTGAAGAGCTAACAATCAGTTTTGATTTTCCTGCAGCTTACAGTGTACATTTGGACTGTTGGTGACCCGAGGTGTAAGTGTCAGCAATGTGCGCAGTGCACGAGGGGAAACCGCTTGTATAGTCGTGTAACGCGCCATTTTAGATTTGTAATGTTATTAGTTGCAAGTTAGTGTTGTAAAATGGCGGCGATTGTGTATGTGTTACGCGGCTCGCCAGCAGTTTCCATTATTTATAATAGTGTATTTTGTACCTCGTCCGTTCCTAGGTAAAAGTCGTACATGGATGGCGATGTTTTACGCGGTTTGGGGTCGTGTAGCCTCGTTTTCATTTTTTCCGGACGCCATTTTTTTTGTCGCTTAGCAGATTTACAAGTGCCAACTGGGGAAGACGTTACAGATATCACATATATAGTTGTGAGCAGGATTGTTATTGCTAACGCTGCGGGCTTGCGAAGCGAGGGCCAGAGTTGCTGGCAAGGAGCGCCGAAGGCTCCCACGTCGGCTGCAATGAGCCGCAGGCGGGACTTACACCATCAAATTTACGGACTTACCATCCAAAAATACGGGACTTAGAAAAAAAAAACATTACGAGCTCACAAATATACAACCTTAACGCCCGAACCGCACGCACTTAAAAACATTAAAAACACAATAAATACACACAACAAACACATAAAAAGCTTACCCACAGCAAGGCAGGCACCCAGGACCTCTGCAAGTGAAGTTACACCTCCATTTAAGTCCAAATTCATGAGTTTAGACACCCGAAAATCACCTAAGTGAGAGAAAAAATGGCCCTTGAAAAAAAGAAAACGAGGCTACAGGACCCTAAACACTCAAAACACATACGGAATTTCCTAAAAAGCCGTACGAGGTAAAGATACACTATTAACAAGGACGCTAAATCATCCACACCCGCGTACCACATACACATTCCCCGCCATTTTACAACACTAACTTACACAATGCGGAAGTACCCAGCTACCCTAACGGCTTCCCCTCGCGCACGCAGCCTATTTACACTACACACTGCACACATTGCTGACACTTACACAGCAGCTCCACAGCACTGAAAGCTTACATTGTATGCTGCAGGAACATGAAAACAGATTGTCAGCTCTTCAGCACAATGCTTCCTGCATATATTACTTACAAATAGGTAAAGTATATTCATTTAGTAATTATTTCATTAGCATACAAAAATACATATACACAAAAAAAACATTATCACATTAAACATAAAAGCCATTCACTGCGTGCCTCACAACGAGCGCCAACGCTGCTCATAGCATACAAAGCCTTGCAATAAGCGCAAAAAACACATCACCGCCGACCAAAGAATAACAGCAAAAGCGCCTATCAGAAAAAAAATACAACCAACAGCCTCGCAATGAGCGCCGAAGGATCTCCGAGCGCCAACAAAATGAATGTCTCGTCCAAACCATTACCTGCCTTACAATCTTATTGCCGCCATTTTTTGATGGGCAAGTCGCTAGTAAATATATAAAGATCAAGATAATAAAAGTATCAGGAAATGTAACACAAAGATGCACGCGCGTCTGAATAATACGACAAATACAGATTTTTGTCATAAGTGATATGATCGCAGTATTGGGTCATAAACCCTAAACAGTGGAATCTGTTACATACAATTTACTGATGATGTCATTAATGGGCTTCAAGGGGGGGGGATCTCTTTTCATACTTTTTGAGCGGTGCAAATTAAACATACGCAGAGCGGAAACGCCACATCTGTGGGACACACACAAAGGGGTTCACTTTGGGAGAAAAAAACAAACAAATATGAAATATTTAATAATCACATTTTGATGTTACCAACAGATAAGGAAATGAAACTGAGGTTATTATATCTAATAGTAGCAAGCCTGGGAGTACTGGGAGTAATAATACTGCAGCAGGAGGTCAGGACTAATGTCACCCATAGACCCCCAGACAGATAAAGGTCAGTACTAATGTCCCTCTATAGACCACCAGTCAGATAAAAGTCAGTACTAATGTCCCTCTATAGACCCCCAGTCATATAAAGGTCATTACTAATGTCCCTCTATAGACACCCAGTCAGATAAAGGTCAGTACTAATGTCCCTCTATAGACACCCAGTCAGCTAAAGGTCAGTACTAATGTCCCTCTATAGACCCCCAGTCATATAAAGGTCATTACTAATGTCCCTCTATAGACACCCAGTCAGATAAAGGTCAGTACTAATGTCACCTATAGACCCCCAGTCATATAAAGGTCAGTACTAATGTCACTCTATAGACACCCAGTCAGATAAAGGTCAGTACTAATGTCCCTCTATAGACACCCAGTCAGATAAAGGTCAGTACTAATGTCCCTCTATAGACACCCAGTCAGCTAAAGGTCAGTACTAATGTCCCTCTATAGACACCCAGTCAGATAAAGGTCATTACTAATGTCCCTCTATAGACACCCAGTCAGATAAAGGTCAGTACTAATGTCCCTCTATAGACACCCAGTCAGCTAAAGGTCAGTACTAATGTCCCTCTATAGACACCCAGTCAGCTAAAGGTCATTACTAATGTCCCTCTATAGACACCCAGTCAGATAAAGGTCAGTACTAATGTCCCTCTATAGACACCCAGTCAGCTAAAGGTCAGTACTAATGTCCCTCTATAGACACCCAGTCATATAAAGGTCAGTACTAATGTCACTCTATAGACACCCAGTCAGATAAAGGTCAGTACTAATGTCCCTCTATAGACACCCAGTCAGCTAAAGGTCAGTACTAATGTCCCTCTATAGACACCCAGTCAGATAAAGGTCATTACTAATGTCCCTCTATAGACACCCAGTCAGATAAAGGTCAGTACTAATGTCCCTCTATAGACACCCAGTCAGCTAAAGGTCAGTACTAATGTCCCTCTATAGACACCCAGTCAGATAAAGGTCATTACTAATGTCCCTCTATAGACACCCAGTCAGATAAAGGTCAGTACTAATGTCCCTCTATAGACACCCAGTCAGCTAAAGGTCAGTACTAATGTCCCTCTATAGACACCCAGTCATATAAAGGTCAGTACTAATGTCACTCTATAGACACCCAGTCAGATAAAGGTCAGTACTAATGTCCCTCTATAGACACCCAGTCAGCTAAAGGTCAGTACTAATGTCCCTCTATAGACCCCCAGTCATATAAAGGTCATTACTAATGTCCCTCTATAGACACCCAGTCAGATAAAGGTCAGTACTAATGTCACCTATAGACCCCAGTCATATAAAGGTCATTACTAATGTCCCTCTATATACACCCAGTCAGATAAAGGTCAGTACTAATGTCACCTATAGACCCCCAGTCATATAAAGGTCAGTACTAATGTCCCTCTATAGACACCCAGTCAGATAAAGGTCAGTACTAATGTCCCTCTATAGACCCCCAGTCATATAAAGGTCATTACTAATGTCGCTCTATAGACACCCAGTCAGATAAAGGTCAGTACTAATGTCACCTATAGACCCCCAGTCATGTAAGGTGTAACCCTTACACTACCTGATCGATACAACATCATACCTGATGTTTTAAAGCATGTTATTCCAAACAATTTAGGAATGTTAGGTAATTTATGCCCTTTATGGCTTAAAACCAGACTCTGTATCAACTATGTAATTTTCCGTGGGAGTTTTGCCATGGACCCCCCTCCGACATGCCACAGTCCAGGTGTTAGTCCCCTTGAAACAACTTTCCCATCACTATTGTGGCCAGAAAGAGTCCCTGTGGGTTTTAAAATTTGCCTGCCCATTGAAGTCTATGGCGGTTCGCCGATGTTCGCCGTTTCGCGAACATTTGCGGAGGTTCGCGTTCGCGGTTCGCGAACCGAAAATTTTAGGTTCGCGACATCACTACCTGGGAGAAAGCAAACTGTTCGATTGCTGGGATCTGGGTGACAAATTACCCTGTCTACCTTCCTAATAATAGAGTCCCCTACCACCAAAACATGTCTGTTGCTCTGCCTATTCTGCCCTCCCTCTCCTCCAGTAGAACTGTTCTCCCGGCTGTTAGAGGGAACACCTCTATCGGCATTGCCATTCCTGAATGGACATCCCCAACAGTTTCACACAATCTGGCAAATCTGTTGGTGTTTGCCAACTCAGAACTGGCCTGCCTCCTCCTGTTCCCCCTGATTCCCCTTCTAACTGTAACCCAGCTACCTCACAGGACAGAAAACTGTGCAGTGACTTACAGAGCGGATTCAAACCAGACCTCACACAAATGCACCCAGATATAACTTACACAGGCCAAGCCACACCCACTCTCACCTGTACACTGATTACTGCAACAGACAGAAAACTGTGCACTGACTTACAGCGGATTCAAACCAGACCTTACACAAATGCACCCAGATATAACTTACACAGGCCAAGCCACACCCACTCTTACCTGTACACTGATTACTGCAACAGACAGAAAACTCTGCACTGACTTACAGAGCGGATTTGTCTTTCTTTGCAGTGGCCAAAATAAATACCTGTGATGTTATCTCTCCCACCCTGAGACGCACATTTGCATAAAGGCGCGGCAAAATCAATTTTAAATATTTCAGAAATTATTTCCGGTAGAGAAAAACTGCCAGTACAATGTCTAGCCAGTTTTTAATGCTCTCTTCAATATAATTCATATTCTGGATGCTACTTTGTCGTGTTGAAGGGGCTTTTGTACTTCAATGAAGCTTTGAGCTATACAATGTAGGGTCACCCAAGATGGGCAGGTCATAGCAGAGAGGTCAGACAAATTGTGGTCGACTGGAGAAGGAACAGTCAACCCTCTCCAGTATCTTTGTCAAGAAAACCTTATGGATTGGCTCGACCAGAGACATTAAAATAGTTGTGCGTGGTGAGCTGCGGTCCATAGGGTCGACTGAATGACTAAACAACAACAACAAAATAAAATCAACATCCTGTTGGGGTGACAGAGTCCCTTTAAATGCATGGAAATGCAGCTATGCAACAAAGTCAGGACCATCTGCTGATTATCTCTAATTGAGAGCACTACGGAGAAACCAGATACTCCTCTAGATCGATTGACTACATGTGATTGATAGAAGGTCATTTTGCAAAAGCAGTTTGCACATTAAAAAAAAGAAAACAGCGGTGTATTTGAACTGTTCAAATAAAACTCCATTTGATTCCCACTCCCTGCCTTCCATATAATCCAGCTGTACGTTTTTATTGAGCTGAATTGCCATAAAACGCTTCACATATAAAAATGTGCATGTTTTTGAATTGTTCGTACGCCCCGATGTTCTGTTGAATAAACCCAGCAAGTTTTTCTCTGAATCACCTGCCAAAAAGCTATGATTATAGAGAATTAAGCAAAGTGCATTTCTAGCAGCTTTCATCTTGCTCGCTCGGCGTCTGTACAGCTGCAGCTTTGAGATAGAATTCTATTCAACCTGTTGCAAGATATTTCCACCTTGCAGAAATTAATGGACTAAGGAAATATATTATATATATATATATATATATATATATATATATATATATATATATATATATGTTTGGAAACATTACATCTGACTCTTAATTAGAAAAAAATAATTTTGATGCCGGACCCTGGAGAGATCCATGATACATTGGCAGAGGATTTGTGTGAGACGAGCGTTTACTTTTCTGCAGCTCAAGAAAAAAGAAACTTGCCCTTTTCTATTACCCAATACGTAAATGTAACACTTAAAACCACTCTTAATATGCTATTAGCTCATCGCAAACCAATTACGAGTTCCCCACCCACAATCACTATGGACCAGCCAAAGACGCAAAACCGGCCTTAGACCTCCATTGGTTTTAGCACAGCTCGAACATTGCAAGCGCTAATTAATTCTAGTTACACAAAAACAACACTAAAGCTAGGCATGATTGTTAACATATGAACTGACTGGCATCACAAGTTGTGAATCACATTAGCATATATTTAACAGTTAGAGCTACCAATATTAGCATATACAAGTGCTACTCAACTGACTAGTATTACTAAGAAGCCATAAAAAATATAAAAATGGTAAAATATACCATGTGACACCTCCTCCCACACATTTTTAGAAAAAGGAACTTACACAACTGTCATGATTTAATTGTTTAAGGACTCATATTGTCAGTGGTTTGTGAGTATGTCCAAGGGAGCATGGCATTGTTACATTGTGATTATGTTTTATTGTGTGGTTATATGTTGCCTGTACATGGTTATTATGTATCCTAGTTATAATATATTATAAGAGGGAAAATGTTATATAGAACATATGTGGAATTAGTAGAAATGCTCTGCATAGACGTTAGCTGCAGATCATTGCACACTCAAACATGCAGACCTTGGGTCAAGACAGATGCATGTGCTTCAAGTGGTCCTGGGCAAACACTTGAGTTTAACATAAAGGTTTGTTCACTAGATATCTAATGAATGTGATCTCAAGAGCTTTGATAGCCCAAGGTTGTAATCACACATACACAAATGTACACAAGGGTGTGGTATTGGAGAGTATAAATATGTTGTTTTGATCCTTCAATCGAGGTTGAGAGATAGTTTTCACATAAACAAGGTGTGAGACTATTTCTGTGTGTTGTATCCTGACTTGGGGAGTGGTCTTGCCATGGGCCACTAAGTAAGCTGGATCCAGTATTCTATGCTGTACCTTTTGGGCCTTGCCCTCTTCAGAAGCCATCTTTTGTGCCACAGAGAACAGGAACTACATGATTCTGCTGGGGTAGGTTTGAACTAGGTTCATATCAAGCCCCCTTGAAGAAGCAGATAGTGACAACTACCAACTGCAAATCCTGCAAAATTCTGCTTTATGCCAACCTCTATACAATAGCGTAATCTGCAACAAGTAAAGTTTTCATTCAAAACATATCATACTCTTGACTTACGAAGCTGTTAATGATTTTAGTTTCTTCATGCTTCAAAAACATGTAAGGTTTTCTTAAAATACAAGAGCCATTTACATGTTTGTAACTGCAAAAACCAGCCTTGACAGTACCTCTGTCTGCCGGCTCCTAAATGTTCCTCTTTTGGACACAGTTCAATATCTACATTCAGGGAGAAAGAGGTATGTGTGAGACATTTTGGAGTATGATTTTTGTCCCAGAGTGCACATATTAAGTACGTGTCTCACATATAATAGTTGTCAAACTGCAAGTTGTCGTCACCCTTGCGAGCCTCGCAGAGCAAGGTGAGCCGTTTGCGGCCCGTGGGGCCACAACTGCGAGCCTCGCACAGAGATGCGAGCCGTTGAGGCACGCGCTTGCAAAAAATATGACTTTAAAGTCCGGACCACCAAACTGGAAAATACGGCAAAAACACACAAATATGCCTCAAATTCACTTACACACTTACACACAGCACATGGGGAGAGCCAGAGAGCCTGTGGGTAAGGTTGCAAGTTAATTTGAGGAGAGGAAAAACACAGAGGAGAAACACACAGGGAAGAGACAGGGGGGAGATGGTGGAAAGAGACACATGGCATTCCCAAGCACTAAACTTGCAAGTTACCGAGGCCTGTAATGAGCAGTGAAGTAGATGGGAGAAGAGGCTCGAGATGAGCGCCGAAGGTGCTTGGAGGGGGCAGGACATTGCATTGTGTGGCAACAGCATTGCCAGGCTTCAGATTTTATTGCCGTCATTTTTGACGGGCAAGTCGCTAGTCTATAATATTGGGTATATACAGAGAGATCTCTGCTGGGTCATCCTAAGGCTGGAATCTGTCCTACCATAAATAAGACAAAAATCATCCCCACATTAGATGTCTTTGTGTCACACTTGACTATGACCTCTCCTTTAGCCCAGACTTTTTGTCACTAATCAAATCCTGCCCTCTCCACCACAAGAACCATCTCCAAAATGTGTCACTTCCACCCCCAAAACAGTAATTAGACACTTGTCCACACTCTCTTTATGTCAGACCTTAACTATGGCAACTCCAAACTAACTGGTCTTCCACTAACCAACCAATCCACACTCCAGTCCATCTGCTGTCCCTATGCAATCCCTACGCTGGCTCCCTATCTCCTCAAGAATAATATTCAAAGTACTTATAAAGCCTCAACAACACAACACCTCCCTAAATCTCAGCTCTTGCCTCTAGTTACACTCCAAAGCTCTCCTTCATCCTCCATATCTATCACCCACCAACTCCTACTGTCTCTGCCTAAGTAACGTCTCAAAATCTAAAAAATGCATCCCGTCTTCACCCGAGATAACACAAACATCATTCCAGTCGCCTTCCACTTCTCACCTATTCCCACTTCAGTCTATCTTGAATACTTCTGCTACCTTCCCCACCTCACCCAATGCTCTTCATCTGCTGCCCCCTCTACCAGTTCTTAAACTGAGTTACGATTTCTTCAAAAGTTATTTCCAAAATCCTAGACACAAATGACATGGCCCCTTCCTATATATTATTCTTGTCAAAACTTAATCTCCATCCGGCTCAAAATGTGTGCCTCTTATCCTCAACCATAACCTACTCCCATGTTCACCTATAGGACTTCTTTGGAATCCCCTACCTTGCTCTATAAAACTCTTCACTAGCCTTCAAATTTTTAAATGTTCTCTGAAAAGTTACATGTTCAGAGAATCATACCACCTACCTTCTTAACGTCAATCTAAAACATTCAATAATCCACCACCCTTACCTCACATTTCTATCCCAGATTTTAAGCCCTCCTGAGAGCAGGACCCTCATCTCTTCATGTACCAATGTGTATGTATAAATATGCTGTCTTGTCTTATCAGCCTTCTTATGTGTAAATGTCTATCCATCGTTTATTGTACCCTAGGACTTTGCTTCTGGAGAGGAAAGCTGTTCCCAGTAATAAAATATGGATGTGAGAGCCAGACCCTAAAGAAGACTGAGCACATTAGAATTTACACCATCGAACTGTGGTGTTGGAGAAACTGATTAGAGTCCTTTGGACTGCAAGAAGATCCAACCAGTCAGTACTACAAGAAATTAAGACAAACTGTTCACTGGAAGGTTTGATCATGATGCCAAAGGTCAAATATTTTGGCCATATCATGAGAAGACAAGATACTGATGCTGAGAAAGATTGAAGGCACACAAAGAAGGGGACTTCAGAGGCGAAGATGGATAGATGAGGTCACCGAAGCAATAAACATGAGCTTGAGGGAGCCCAAAGGGGCAATAGCTGACATGTGCTTGTCGCGCTGTGGTCCATAGGGTCATGGAGAGTCGAACCAGATTGAACGACTAAACAACAAAGTCACTACAGAATCTGCTGGTGCTTTAAAAATAACATAAAATATTAATATAATAATAATCACTAGCAAACACTACTTCTAATGTCATATATATATATATATATATATATATATATATATATACACATACAACTCTCTTTGCTTGAAATGGGAAAGTATATCTGAAATATTTCAATAATATATATAATAATATATAATATGTATATTGCATAGAACATGATGACAGTGTAGCTCCTCCGCATAATTATTTAGCATGAACCTTACATTAATCATGAGAGGAATATTCATCTAAATTAAAGCGAAGGTAGGATGACAAAAGCAGAGTGATATTATCTATTAGCACAAGTACATGGGAATTAAATCAGCATTAGCTCTTAAGAAACTGTTTCACTAAAATTTTTATCTGAAAAAGTAGGACACCTCTAATGGAAAAGCAAAAGAAAATACATTGTCAATGTAACATCAAATTTAGGGCAATGAAAAATTGCATTTATATTTGTCTACCTTGCTACAAAGTGAATCTGATAAAAGATCTTCCCCAGAATTAAATAAAGAGTCTATTTACTACAATCAATGTGCACAAAAGTCCATTTTGACTCAATTTACCAATATTTCCAAAAGCTGGCTTCAGTGCTAAGAGTGACAATCCATTGTTTTCCAATAACTGTGAGCCAACACGTCAGCGTTTCCAGAATCCCAATACAGGTTGTTTGTGGCAAGAAATCATGAGAATGGTATGGATAAGGACTTTCTCTTTTTTCAGCTTTCTTCCCATCTCTTATTCTTTCTTTCTCTTTCCATTTTTGTTGATTCACCTCATTCCTTCAATATTGTATCTCCTATACATACGTCCTACTTTACTTTTTCATCTTTTTTGCTCTTTATCTCAACTTTTTCCTCCTTCTTGCCCCTATCCCCCTCTGCTTTCTTTTTATCCCTTTGTTACAATACACACTATGGAAAATGCATTATTTCTGCCACCCTTTGTCACCTCTCTCCCATAAACCTAAGATGGCCTTTTCATAAATGCTTTGCCTAATTCTCTAATATCCCACTCATGCCTTACCCCTTACAAACCCTGGCGAAGCTACCACCAGTCCAGGTGGTGCAATGCACCGGTGCCCTCCTCTGAGGATGGCAATGCAGGCTCATTTTTTATCTGGTGCCCCCCCAGCATCCCTACCCTCACCCATACCCCATTGGCCTCACTGGACCCCTCTAGGTTTTCCTCGACCTCACAGCTTCCCCCTCTTGAGGATTTAATATAAATCCCCACTCCAGTCCATCTGCTGCCCCTATGCAATCCCTACGCTGGCTCCCTATCTCCTCAAGAATAATATTCAAAGTACTTATAAAGCCTCAACAACACAACACCTCCCTAAATCTCAGCTCTTGCCTCTAGTTACACTCCAAAGCTCTCCTTCATCCTCCATATCTATCACCCACCAACTCATACTGTCTCTGCCTAAGTAACGTCTCAAAATCTAAAAAATGCATCCTGTCTTCACCCGAGATAACACAAACATCATTCCTTCCACTTCTCACCTATTCCCACTTCAGTCTATCTTGAATGCTTCTGCTACACTCACCACCTCACCCAATGCTCTTCATCTGCTGCCCCCTCTACCAGTTCTTAAGCTGAGTTCCGATTTCTTTAAAAGTTATTTTCAAAATCCTATACACAAACCCCCAATGACACGGCCCCTTTCTATATCTTATTCTTCAAAACTTCCTCTCGATCCGGCCCAAAATGTGTGCCTCTTATCCTCAACCATTCCCTGCCGTTGCATCTTCTCATCTGGGCAGGGAATCCCGAATGACGTCATGTGTAGGGTAGGGACCCTAATTTATATATAGTTCCATAGGGTAACACACAATACATGTTGTGGATCTGAAATAAAAACATATCTTAGTTCAGGAAGATAGGCAGCCAATCAAATGTTGAGCACCACTGTGCTTTGGTGATTCTGATCATTTAGCATAAGGCAGCAGGGTTTCTAAAACTGGCCTATCTCAGATCTGGTAAATATTCTGTCAAAGAAACAGAGATAATATATAAGACCACCAGAAGCAGAGATAATATATATATATATATATATACCACAATGATGGCCTTAGGGTCGGAGTTGTGACTCTATACCTCTACATCAAATTAGTTATGTCCATTTGAGGGTCTGGACTGAAATAGACTGTATATAAACCCACTGGACATATAATATATGTTGATCCCTTTTAAAACATTGTCCTAGGGGAATCTGGGGTTGTTGTAAAAATGTTGTTAGGTACTGTCAGTGGGTCCAAAAATGTGTATTTTGTAATTTGGAGTTTTTTTTAGACTTTGTGTATACTGGGTGTAGTCTTATTGTGGTTGCAGCTCTGAGAGTCCCATGATGGTTTGATGCAGAATTTGTCCAACGTACACAGAATATTCTGAATCTTGTGTTAGATCAGAGGAAGGAGCCTGGCAGGAAAATATCATTTAGTGTCAACTAAGGGAAGAAAGCTGATCCTTGTGTGCCAAACGCTGAAGATGCTCCTTGTTTTCCTGTTCCCTCCATGGAGCTGAGGTCTGGATGATGTGATTCCTTTGTGGGGCATTAGTTGCAACATTAGCAGCAAATCTCTAATGGGATGATCCAATGAGCTGTAGTTCTGTTACAATCACACTAATTAATACGTTTAAAATGACTTAGGTACACATTGGTTCCGCTGCATTGCTAATGCTTGAAGAGACAATGTTCAAAATTAAATTCTAAGAAAATCCTATATTTTTTCCCCTCAAAAATATGGTACAATTATTGGCACCCATCTATTTGTGCAACCTGTGCGTGATAACAGCACTAAGTCTTCTCTTACAGCACTGGACGAGATGGGAGAACATATATACATAAATCTAAGACCATTCCTCCTACATGAGACCTACTCTCCTTTATAATCACTTATGGACCCTCCTCTTCAGCTCAATTCACAGCTTTTCACTGGGGACCTGGGATCTGGGACGGCTACTATAAAAAAGCTTGAATTGGTGGTCATTGATAGTTTTTGAATTGATTTGGAAGAATGCTTTGGATCATTGTCCTGGAACATCCATTCTATACCTCCCATCACAGACAACCTGATATTGATCTAACATCTGCTATTTAATGAAGTCAGTCGTGGAGATAGTGAATGGAGAGCCCTAGAGCAAATTTTTGGTTGTTTCTTGGGCCTCCCTCCATTGCCATTTTTTTTTAAATATATAATTTTTTTAAATTCTGTAGTGATGGGAAAACTTCCTGCCCCTGTACTCAACTCATACCCCACCATCCCTCCTGGCCCCTTGGCCTCATTGCCCCCCTCTCTTGGGGGCTTCCTGTGCTTCTCCCACACGTGATGTTATTCAGGATTCTCTGCCCAGACGAGAAGACGTGCCAGTAAGGGAATCATAGGAAACTATCAAGAAGGCAGGGCAAGGAGGACAAGGGGTTGTTATAAGCTGAAGAGACCTACACTACAGAAATGAAAAAAATGCATATAAAAAATAGACTGGACCAGCACTAGCTATGCCTGTGTATGGAGTCAATGCTGCCAAATATTCAAATAAGATTTCCAGGACCTTCGGAAGAAAAACAGCTCCACAACATCATTGATTTACCACCATACTCCATAGTGTCGATTAGGTTATTTCCTGCATGACCTTGACTCTTTTGATGCCAAGAAGCTTAATTTTTGTCTCAGCTGACCACAGAACTTGGTTCCAGCTAAAATCTAACCGATGTTTAGAGAACTCCAGGAGCTTACATTTGGGGGTTAAATGAGAACAAAGCCTTTCTTCTATCAAGCCTTCCAAATAGTTTGCTGGCATAGCGATTGTATATAATAATAATTTGGGGGTCTTGATGAGTTCATGATGCTATGTATCCTAACAAGATTCCAAGAGTATTGGAAGAAAAATAGCTCCACAACATCACAGATTTTACCCCGAATTTCACGATTTTTTATTCCAAACCCACCACTGGATTTTGTTGCCAAGAAGCTTTATCTTTGGCTCATCTGTGTCATTAATGTGTATATAAATCCAGGAGAGCAAAAAGGATTTCTTCTGTCAAGCCGCGATTGTTGGCATATAGATGACATCTAATAGTAGTTTTGGAGTACAGATGAGTCCTTGATGCCATGTATCCTAATAGGATTTCCACAACCTTCACAAGAAAATGAGCTCTACAACATCCCAGATTTACCACTATACATCACAGTGAGGGTTGGGGGTTCTCTTTTTTGCATGATGTTGGCTCTTTTTATACCACCACTGGTGTTTGCTGCCAAAAATAAATATGTACTTGGTTCCATGGTTTCAATCAAGGCCCCAGGGTTGTATAGAGAACTCCAGGAGCTTATATTTGGAGTTAAAGAACAAACAACCTCATTCAATTTGGGGACGTAACTCCATCGCAGATAGGTGATTTCCTGCGATGGAGTTGCGTCCTCCCGTTGCTTTACTTTTACACTGCTATTTAATTGGCCTGGCCCGCAAGTTAGGCACCAGTCAGGAGAATCGGAAACCATGCTCTCGACAGTAGCATTTAACGGCTTGAAGATGATCGCGGACGCAAGCCCGTAACTCTGATAAAGCCTGATAAATTGTAGCTTCCGATTTTCCCGCGCTAACCACTCCGTCAAGCCCGCAAATGGCTAAAATCGAACCACACGCTACTGGGACCAAGGAGGTCTCGCAAAGGGCTTACTTAAAAAGTCGGAGCATTTTAAATACAAATATAAATTCAATCCAGCATTGTAAATGATTGGGAACACAATGGGTGACACCACAAGATTGCACATCTCCAATTTATAATACTTTATTCCATGTTTAATTTCCGACCAAAGTCACACAGGCTTGAATGACCTCCAAGCCCATAACTCATTATTCAATGAAATATGGAGGTTGGATTCCAAAGTCCTACAGGCTTGGAGATTGAAGCCCGTAGGACTTTGGACGGAAAATAAACATGAAATAAAGTATTATAAATTGAAGATGTGCAAGCTTGTGAATGTTGTACTCTGATGTCACCCATTGTGTTCCCCATCATTTACAGTGCTGGATTAAATTTATATTTGTTATTTAAAATGCTCTGATTTTTTAAGTAAGCCCTTTGCGAGACCTCCTTGGTCCCAGTAACCTGTGGTTCGATTTTAGCCATTTGCGGGCTTGTCGGAGTGGTGTGTGCGGGGAAAATCGCAGCAATTGAATAGCAATTTGTGATTTTTCTCTTGCGGCCATGAAAGATCAAAGGCTTAGAGGGAAGAAACTTGCGATTTTAAGAATTGCAATGGGTCGCAGCTCGTAGCAAGTAACCAGATCGGAGCCCGCAAACTGAAGGCAATTGAAAAGCAAAGTGGCTGGTGACGTCTACTTGTGAGCCCGGATCTCAAAAAGGGAGCAATTGAATGAGGCTGAAAGTCTTTTTTCTTTCAAACCTTTCAAATAGTTTGGCATCCAACAGTAGTTTTGGAGGCTTGATGACCCCAGGATACAACCAAATATTGTCCATCTGTGAAGGCAAAAGGCTTGACCCCTTTTCAAGGCAGGATCACCATAACCTCAGTTGACTTCTTCATTATTGTCCTAATAGTGGGGATTGGTAATTTCAGGTGTGGAGCTATTTTTATAGAAATTGCTTGATTTATAAACATCAACAAAATTTTGGCTCCTTTTAATTGTATATTCTTCGATCATCCTCGTGTTGATATATGACTAAGGGTTATGACTTAAGAATGATGGGGATATGTGTCATTTAGCTTTTGTTCATAAGAATTTCCTTTGGGGGCCACTAGCTGTGACATTTTTTTGCCTTCAATTAATGTTTTAAATAAAAAATTAGATTTCTTTTATATTTTCAGTGATAAAAACAAGTTAATAAACAACAAATAATTAAAGTAACTAATACAGACTTTACATTTTAACTTTTGTTGCTAAGTCGTTCAGTCATGTCCCACTCTCCGTGACCTTATGGACAGGCACATCTATCGTTACTCCAGGTCATGCTTATCCATAAATGTGTTATTGGGAAAGATACTGTAGTGGGTTGCCAGGACTGTGATTTATCTTCCAATCTTGGGTGACCCTACATTGTATGGGTCACAGCTTCACTGAAGTACACAAGCGATCCAGAAGGGGATTTTAACTTTAACCTGTGATTATTTTTTACATCAGATTCTATTTTTCTCTGTGACCTAATTCTGTCTGTTAAAATCTAAGGAGGATGTGTCCTTGTACACTAATAAGCTTTCCATTACCTTTAATGCGAACACTGGCAGTTTTAACTACCACATTCCTATTGTGCAGATATAACTTTCTTGTGAATTCAAAGCGTGGTCAGTGTAGATACAGTGCAAAAGTTATAACCAAAGGAGTTAAACAAACTAATTTTGTTTTAACTTTTTCAGGCTTTTTCTTGTAAACAAAAAGTGCATTTTTTTAAAACCTGCTAATAAAACACACAAGACAAATGCACAAATTCCATACATCCTATTGGTATTAGTTTTTAAACATTTACACAAGATATTAACCCAATACACCAGACTGATTACTAAAGAGAGAAACTTAACACAGCTCTCTGAGAACCTCACAAGTTCATATGTTATCCTTTAAAGCAAATTTACTAATGCTGTCAATAGAAACACCACTGTGACATAGATGTTAACCTATTTTTAACCACAAATATTTTATGTTCAGACAGACAGATAAGTCCAGAGATGGTCCAGAGGTTAAAAACTTGCTGCATCTAGGTAGTTAAAGGACCACAGTATAGGCAAAAGGAAAGTCTGGATATCTAAATGTACAAAGACACCACCTAACATTCCTTTATAACAAAAAGTAAAAAGTGAATTGGAACCATTGTATAGGCAATAAAAGTATAGTTAGATTGGTAGTGCGAGGGGTTAATAATGTAGTAATCCTCATCAATTACTTATTTCTGTGCTCTGCGGTGAGATATAAGCTCTAAAAAACACAGGTAGTCAGCCCAACCCCCACTAAGGAGATAACTGGAGGCGTATCACACGGCAATCATGTGACGATCAGAAACTGGGCAAGGTGTGCTGCTTGAGATTTGGCTCATGAGCAGATGTCTTCTTGTTTCTCACCCCGAGCAAACATCTTAATAGGGAGCAGGACCACAGCACAACAGGCACATCTTTCTTTGTTCCTGGTTGTGCTTTTTCATATGGGTTTCTTGGCAAAGATACTGGAGTGGGTTGCCAGTTCCTTCTCCAGTGGACTGCCATTTGTCTGACCTCTCTGCTATGACTTCTTGGGTGACCCTACATGGTAGCACACAGCTTCATTGAAGTATGCAAGCCCCTTCACCATGACAAGGTATATATCCAGCAGGTGATTTAAATAAATAAAGATATATATATATATATATATATATATATATATATATATATATATATATATATATATATATATATTAATTTATACATATATAATGTGTCCATATAGATAATAAATGTATTAATTTATTAGGTTCTGTCTCTTTAAAGAACCTCCAATTCACGTAGAAAAGTGTGTAAGGGGTTAAGTTTTCCCTTGTGGACAATTTAGTATAACTTTTATAGTGCTAGGTAACTGCTAGCTCCCACAGATCGTTACATCTTAAATTGCCTTGGTGGTGGTAGTGTTATATTATTGATTTTGGGGTGTAGATTACTGTTAAAGTCATTGTAGGTGACTCAAATCTTGGATGAGCTGTTTTGTAGTTAACGCTTTCACTCAACAATCATGTTAGAGATAGATAGTTAGATAGATAGATAGATAGATAGATAGATAGATAAAAAGATGTCAGTGTGTATATGTATAAAGTCTATACAGTCAGAAATTGAATGGATAATATTGTATTTTTGCTCTTAGTGATAAAGGAATATTAGGTGGTGTCTTTGTACACTTAGATATCCAGACTTTCTTTTTGTCTATACAGTGGTCCTGTCATTTTATAATCAAAAAAGAAAAGGTAGCATCCTTTAAATATATTCTAACAATTGAATAATAAACATCTTTTGTGAATCACTGAACTCAGAATAAATACTCCTTAATCTTCAACCAAATGTGCCACAACAGTTACCCTCCCTTCCACAAGAACTTGTATTTTAAAGACAAAATACTTTTAATTGAGGTTTTGGGCAAGTTAATTTGCTATTCAATTGCCGTCTTTTTGCTGGCTCCAAACAGGTTACGAGTTAAGGGCTTGAAAAAATTGTGATGGTAAACCTGTAACTTACAGCCTCCCTAAGCCTTTGATGTTTCACTTCCACAAACGTTATGATGACTCAATTCGCAATTCCCTATTCAATTGATCAATTTCCCCAAGCCCGCAAATGTTTTCACAACTGTAAATGGCAAATGAAGGAGAAAATCACTATTACACTCTAAATAAGGGGGAAAGTGATGATAGACATTAGAATTAATTGCACAACAGTCTTAAACCCACAAATCGGCAGGAAATAAAAAGTATTTACATGTGTCATTTCGGGGTTAAATCGATCCTGGGTATCAATGAGTTAATACATATCAGGCCACACATATGGACTAGAACAGTATTGGCATTCATATTCATAATTCTTTATTTTGCGGGTTTGGAAGTCTAATCGCATAAAGGACCCCCATACCTAATTGATTGACATGTAACCTCCATGTTTTACTACTGTAATAATGACGGTTTCATTTTCTATTGGCTGATTTGATATGGGAGGTTACGGGCTTGCTTAATTGATCATGTTCCCCCCCCCCCCCCCCCCAGTGCATAGTTTACTGTTTCAGATTTGGGACAGTAACTTGCGGGCTTGAGCAATTGAATAGCATTGCAATCAGAGATGAACTGGAGCCCGCAACTCACTTGCAGACATATGGCCCACGATGGAGTTGCAGGCTTGTAATTGAATGGAGGCCTTTATTCTGATTGCTTCAGATTTTTATTTTTTTAGCTTTCCAGGAGACTAAACTTAATTTGCTTGTTTCACAGAAGAATTTATTCCTTTGAGGTATTTGATTTAAAAAGAAACAAACATGATAAATGTCAAAATCAAGTTGAAGGTTGACTGCTGACTTTTTATTATATATGCGACTGACTGTGAAAATAGCTGGGGAGAAGTGGTGGAATTAATCCGTATATATATTCTTATTTCATACAATGCAGTTGCTATCTATCTATCTATCTATCCAATTCTATCTATTCATACAGCATCTGACAAAAATCAGTACACCCCTCACATTTTTGTAAATATTTTATTATATCTTGTCATGTGACAACACTGAAGAAATGCCCCTCTGCTACAATGTGAAGTAGTAAGTGTACAGCCTGTATAACAGTGTAAATGTGCTGTTCCCTCAAAATAACTCAACAAACAGCTATTAATGTCTAAACGGTTGGCAACAAAAGTGAGTACACCCCTAAGTGGAAATGTCCAAATTGGGCCCAAAGTGTCAATATTTTGTGTGGCCACCATTATTTTCCAGCACTGCCTTGACCCTCATGGGCATGAAGTTCACCAGAGCTTCCCAGGTTGCCACTGGAGTCCTCTTCCACTCCTCCATGATGACATCACAGAGCTGGTGGATGTTAGAGACCTTGAACTCCCCCACCCTTCGTTTGAGGATGCCCTACAGATGCTCAATAGTGTTTAAGTCTGGAGACATGCTTAGCCAGTCCATTACCTTTACCCTCAGCTTCTTTAGCAAGCAGTGGTCGTCTTGGAGGTGTGTTTGGGATCGTTATCATTTTGGAATACTGCCCTGCGGCCCAGTCTGTGAAAGGAGGGGATCATGTTCTGCTTCAGTATGTCACAGTACGTGTTGGCATTTATGGTTCCCTCAATGAACTGTAGCTCCCCAGTGCCAGCAGCACTCATGCAGGTTCAGACCAAACATATATACACATATCTATATGTGTATATATGTTTTCTATAATATGTTGTGTTGATTCCCCCTATATATATTTACCTGCTGATGTCAGATGCTGCCTCCACTCTCTCTGCATCGCTGTTTAAGTTCAACTGAGGGTTTCATCTCACATCAGTGTTTTTGTGCTCTTTGTGCCTTATCCGTCTATCTGTCATTTAGGGATTATTTCAACTACCTTTCCTCAGTATAGATGTATACTTTTGGTGGTGGGAGTGTCATGGTCTGGGCCTGCATGAGTGCTGCCGGCACTGGGGAGCTACAGTTCATTGAGGGAACCATGAATGCCAACATGTACTGGGACATACTGAAGCAGAGCATGATCCCCTCCCTTCGGAGACTGGGCCGCAGGGCAGTATTCCAAAATGATAATGACCCCAAACAAACCTCTAAGACGACCACTGCTTGCTAAAGAAGCTGAAGGTAAATGTGATGGACTGGCCAAGCATGTCTCCAGACCTAAACCCTCTTGATCATCTGTTGGGGCATCCTCAAATGGGAAGGTGGGGGAGTGCAAGGTCTCTAACATCCACCAGCTCCATGATGTCATTATGGAGGAGTGGAAGAGGACTCCAGTGGCAACCTGTGAAGCTCTGGTGAACTCCATGCCCATGAGGGTTAAGGCAGTGCTGGAAAATAATGGTGGCCAAACAAAATATTGACACTTTGGGCCCAATTTGGACATTTCCACTTAGGGGTGTACTCACTTTTGTTGCCAATGGTTAGACATTAATGGCGGTGTGTTGAGTTATTTTGAGGGGACAGCACATTTACACTGTTATACAGGCTGTACACTTACTACTTTACATTGTAGCAGAGGGGCATTTCTTCAGTGTTGTCACATGAAAAGATATAATAAAATATTTACAAAAATGTGAAGGGTCTGTATCTATCTATCTATCAGCTTTGCTTTGTTTTGAAGCATTGGTCAATTTACAAGCTTTCGTGGTAATACAGTTACAGGAGTCTTCATTGTGTTGTAAATTTAAATTATTATATTTATTTTTTTCATATGATATGTAAGGTGTCAATGTATTCTAGAATAGAACAAAAACCAAAAATTCATTATGATAAAATATTAATGGTCCACTGCAATGTCCTAATGACACAAAGTAGATGATTTAATTAAGCATTGATTATCAAAAACATTCAATTATTTAAAAAAAAACAAAAAAAAAAACAATATCCAACATTAACCTGTTATTCAAACTTCAGACTCATCTGCTGCTGGTATCCAGAATAAGACTCATGGCACACTTTGTGTCTGAAAATGTAGTAGCTACCAAGCACATTGTGTTTCAGACTGTCCTCTGGCAATGAGCTCTGGGGGCTGCCTATAAATCATTGTTTATATTCTGTTCTTAAAAAACTTTTAGCCTTTCACCCACTTTCCCTTTAATGACAATATCAGAGTGGAGACAAATACTCAACTGGAAGCCAATACTTTAATCTTTGAGAATGATTGTATTATTACATATTGTAAATTACAACATAATGATTATTAGTGATCAATGCAGAATTTAAAATATCTAGCTCTGGCCATTACAGTTTCCCTTAAATAGTTTTTCCTTGATGCCTTTATTTCAAAGTGATGGAAAAGGGTATATCATGTACCATGGTGATAATTACGAATTAAGGCTATGTATTAGTACTGTGCCAAAGTATACTAATAGCACATACCAAAGAGTAATTGGATCTGCAGGCTGTGATGTCATAATAAATGTTGGACACGATATAAAGGAAGGTTAGCAATGGTTGTAGGTCTTTGTGTTCTGGGTTGGTGGGCATAGTTAAGAAACATTCACATTCATAGTGTGAGCTGATACCACAACTATTGGAAGCAACTGCTTTCTGAGATGCGGTCCCTGATAGGCTAGGACACAGCAATATACAGTATAGGGAGGACCAGGAGATCAGTATGTTCTTACCTAAACAGTCCTGGGATGTAATGTATGGATATCAGATAATGGCCTGGTCTCATGAGAACAGCAATAGAAAATCCAGATTAAAATTTTGATTAAAAAACTGCTAGTAACATTATGTGGTGTTACAAATTACCAGTCTCTGGGTTTGTGCCCTTGTTTCTGGCACTTTGAAGGAGGAAACAATACAAGAGGTTGATCTTCTTATCCAAGTTTTAATATAATTTTTGCCAGTGATACAAAAATAATAAACTAAAACAAATCAAAGAAAATAACAGGCCTAACATCAAATTAAGCGCTGCCTTAACTGATAACAGCGCCCTCATTCATCCAGCTAAACCCGAATGGAGCAAAAACAAAACAAACAGTTCAATAGTTTGTTCACAATCACTGGCCTGTATTCTTCAGAGCTTTAGGTCTCTGCTCCAAATGATCATACGCTATAAGATGCTGTCTTTCAGTCTGTGTCTTTTCTCCAGCTTTAAACAAACACATCTCTCTGTATATGTCTTTCTCCAACTCAGACAGGCTTGCGTACACTTCTGTGTGTGTTTTCTACAGTATCAGACGAACTGTTCACACTTTTTCCAACTCAGAAAATCTGAATGCATCAGAAGCCATATCCATACCCCAGGAACAGTCTAAAATCAGGTTTTCCAGGTGCATCTAATCAACTGCTAAGGAATGTTAACTCCTGCAGTCCTACTGGGGGAAATAGGGCTTTGTAATGTCTGTAACTCACACAAACTCATTGTATAACTCTGTCACAGTGGTAATAGATTAGAGGGGTCTTATGGTATAAGCAATTACTTGTAGTGCCTGCTCCCAGATCAAAATCCCTTCTACTCTTTTTATATACACTGTAACTGATCTTCTGTAATGGCATTGAGCCTTAGGAATATATGCCTTAGATCCTTCTCTTTTTCAGTGGTTCCACTTTTCACTGTGTGGGCTCCTAGAGGAAACTTTGTGTCATCTCTTTCCAAAAGGCAATGGCATGCATCATTCTAGAGCAGGGGTCACCAAACTTGGTCCTGGAGGGCCGCACCCAGGCCTGGATTTGTGGATATCCTTGCTGCAAACAGTTGAGACTATTGCTTCTTCAGTCATCCTTATTGACTCACCTGTGCACAGAAAGGAAATCCTCAAATCCAGGCTTGGGTGCGGCCCTCCAGGACCGAGTTTGGTGACCCCTGTTCTAGAGCACTGATTCCTAAATATGTCCTAGAAACCTTCTATAGGCCATGGTTTGTGGATTTCTCTGCTGATATATGTGTATGCTAATTAATGGTTCAGTCATTTTGAACACCTGTGCATAAATAAGGATATCCACAAACTATGGCCTATTGGTGGTCCATGTGGAACCACTGTCCTAGAGCAACATGTGCCTTGATATATGTTGATGCTATGTGATACATTTCTGAATTGCAACTAGAATTAAAAGAAGTGTCTTCCAGGCACAGTCAACAGGTGTTTCCACCATCTCTCCGCACTTTTTGGGCATCTACTCATTTATTACATTTATGATATATTCCTCGCCATGCTACTATTTAGGACTTTTCCCAGGACCCTACTTCCTACTTGTAGAACAGTTTAATTTCTACGTTGTATTATGCTATCCTTGGCTTTTATTTCAATTTAGAATAGCCCAAGGCCTGACATTACAAAACTCAATGTTTTATAATTAGATGCCTTTAACCTTTCATTGTGAGAGAAGACTTAGGTAGATGCATTTATATATATAAAAAGTAAATATAGATAAGATGTTACATCACAAAATATTACTAAACAATGGTGTACATAATCTAATATATAATATTTGTAATTGAGGTTTAAACATTAAATCACAATATGATTTCAGCTTTTGGAAGTTAAAATGCTTTGATTGTACCTTACTGTGGTTATGTAAAAATGTCCATAAGGCATCCAAGATTATAATATCATTTATTGTTCAACCCACTTATTAACACTTTTGTTGTAATAGGATGTTTTATTCTACTTTGTACTCTATGAGGAATTAGATTAAACTATTTGTTTTTATTTTGAGCAGTGGTAGCAGAAGAGAAACATAAAAACTATCTCTGCAGACCTCCATATAGACCCTCAAATGAGGAATAACAAAGCTGCAGGCAACCAGCTGATCTAGTGTGGATAACAAATGAACATCAGATGTACGTCACATGATTTATGATGATGAGGCCCTTCCAAGACCTTCAATATTGAGTTGGGATGCGCTAAAAAGAATGGCACATTGGTTTATTGTAGCCACAGAATGGCCTCTTTTAGGGACTGCGTCCAAATAAAAATATTTGCTATTCCATATGTGAACAAATCAAAACATACTTAGTGTGCATGCAAAATTATCATTAGGGGATACCAGCTATGAAGTCTAACAATGTCATTTTTTAGGCATTTTCTTTAAATATGTAACCCCATTAAAATGATTTAAAACCGATAAAAGATAAGGCTTAATTGCTGACCTTTAAATACCACATGGGGGTTCGAAACGTATTCACAAATCCCAAATTCCCAGCGTACCACCCGATCATTAGAGAAATACATTGAACTTAAACAAAAATATACAAAAATAAAAAATGAAGACAAGACCAAAGACTGCTCATGATCATTAGGAGCTGTGATCCCTGAGGGTCCAAAAGCAGAACCCAATGCACAAGACTCTCGCTCTAAATTTATTTTATAACGGTGAACAAAACACTGCCATTCCAAATGGCCATTGAATAAATACAAAATGCTATATTTATAGTGTGTGGGTGCTCACTAACACTCTCAGGTACATCAAGAGTATTCAACAGACCAACCCTAGAGGTCTGAAGCCACCAACTCCAGCCATGGAAATGCACAGAATTAATACAAAGTACCCCTTAGATTGTAAGTTTGTGAGCTTCATTTGTGTGTCCGTGTCTTGGAAACGAGCACTATGTACATTTGATTATATGCTCAAAAACAGGGCCCTCCATTCTTTAAGGTGTTAAGTTTGTTTTTTGCCATGTACTAACCACCTGTACAGCGCTACGGAATATGTTGGCGCGATATAAATAAAGATAATAATAATAATAATAATGATTTGAAATAGATTAGGAGCCCAATTAATGAGGTGAGCCATAATATACCCCATGCATATTGATGCCAACCCCATTCCAAAGCTACTTCCTTTATTAGCTATAGAAATGCATTAAGCAGATATAAGGAAATGAGTGGGAGGCCCACTAATACCCACCAACACTCCAAAGCAATGACCTTCGGGACTTAACATTTTCTCGTATTCCAAATACAAATAAAAAGTGCTATAAGCGAAATGTACATCAAGGCAATGCCATAAAACATCCCATATGTCCCGATGCCACCATCACTCTAAACAAGTACGTTTGTTTCTTAGAGATGTGAAAATTTATTATTCTGAATCACCACAGAAATCCAAAGAGCAGATACATAGTGACATAAGGAATAAAGTGGTGGGAATTATACTAATGCTGTCAGATGCACTGATAGTGTGCTATAAAACACCCTATCAATACTGATATTGCTACTGCTACAGAAATCACTGTTATTTCTGCCATCCCATAAATGCATTACTAATCTGAATGGCCATAGAAATGCATTTAGAAAGAGAGTGGAAGCCCCTCACAAACACTGTCACAAACACTGTGGTTTTATCATAAAACAACTCATGTGTCCGAACGCCACCACTCAAAAGCAATGGCTTTTCTTTCTGCATGGAATTAAAATTTAGTAATATTGTAAATAGATACAGGAGATATAAAAGAAGGAAAAGAGTGGGAGCCCCGGGATTGTTCACACTGATGGTGTGCCATAAGATACCCCATGTGTCCTGCTCCTGCCACTGATCTAGATAAATCGAAGGGCAGTAACATGTACAGTTATACTGAATGGCCATGTAAATGTGATTGACGGATACATATTGCCATGGGAAAAATAATTGGAGTTATGGCACACCCTCAGCATTAGTGAGGCTTTTTTATTTTCCGTATGGCACTTTGGATCTATTCAATATTTGTCTATGGCCCTTCGGAATAGTAGGGCATATTATCAGCTAGTATACGGATAAACATTACCTTTGAGTAGCAATGACATCCAGACAAGTGGTGGAGCTAGTGAATGGAGGCCACTATGCAAAACAATAAAAACTGCACTGCCCCACAATAGGAGTCTCTAAAAATGCTTTTGTCCTGGGCTGACCCTGGTAGTAACTTACTCACTGCCCTCCAAATATCACTTGCTATAACAGATCCCATCCCTAAGAGCCATTTCCATAACAGCACCCCCAAGATACCTTCCCATAGCTGCTCACCTTCCCTTATCTCCTGCCTGTGCAAAGCTCCTCTGGCTGCATCACAGCTCCAGAGCACCCACTTTCCAGCAACATCCTCTATAGGGTGGGTGGGCTAGCAGAGTGGGCTCTGGGTGGCCAAAAGGGACCTACACTAGACTACAGAAATATATATATAATATCTACATGGCTGCCAGTCCCTCTCAGCAGCCATCTTCACATTGCACGTGTTGGCACTTTTATCTGCCCAATGCATTTTCACAGCCACTTACAATAGTAATAAATAGTATGGCCTTGCAGAAAGAAAAACAGTTGTTTTAATGTAATTGTGGCCATGGAGTGCTAGGGATATTCTATTGAACCCCCTCAGTATGCCTGAGACGTTCAATGATAATGTTATGCTTTACCTTGTGGCACTTTGTATCTACTCAACATACATCCAAATGAACAAGGGGGCTATTAACTGGACGGACATTGAAGTGTCAGGCATGAAACCTCTGAGAACAAACACTTTGCAACCATTGTTGGAAGAACACAAGCTGGTGGCGGCAGCATTATGGTCTGGGGAATGTCTTTCTTGAAATTGTCTGGGTCCACTAATACCTCTGGAAGGCACTCTTAACCGATTGGGTTATCTATCAATCCTAACAGATCAAGTACAACCATACATGGCTGTAGTCTTCCCTGGAGCAGATGGGATCTTCCAGCAGGACAATGCAACATGTGATATGGCAAGAATTGTCTTTCCAAGGACATCCCTGGCCTCAAGATTCCCCAGACTTAAAACCCATTGAGCACTGTGGGGCCACCTCCATCACCATATTCGCTGTATGGATCCTCAACCATGCTCCCTTCAACAATTGTTAGATGCACTGTAGTCTGCATGGCTCTAGATACCCTTACCAACCTTCCAGCATCTTATTGACTCACTACCACACCATCTAGCTGCTGTCCAGTCTGCATCCCATCTGCCACAGAGGCTTCTCATGCACGTGCCTCCATCTCATATTTACTGGACCAGTTTGCTGGAGGTGGCCACGGCCAAGGTAAGGGGCTGACAATGTGCCATGTGGGGCTGGCATGTGTCACTAAGAGCAAATTGTATGTAATGTAGCTGTCATTGTGTACATGTGTCACTAGAAGCATATTGCATTGCATGTTTAACACTACATGTCACTGTCATTATTTGCATGTGTGATAAACATGCAATGCAACATGCTCCTAGTGACACATGAAACAATGCTTGGCCCATATGGCTCACTGTCAGACCCTCACCTTGCCAAGCAGGTCCAGTAAATATGAGATAGGGGCACTCGCGCATGAGAAGCCTCTGTGGCAGTTGGGATGCAGGCTGAAGTGTAGACCGTCATCAGGGCGCAGTTCTCAGCGCCCTGATGACGGTGCGCTATTCTGCAGTGCGCAAAGGTTGGGGTGCCGTGAATAATATATATTATTATTATCATTTATTTGTAATGTGCCAACATATTTCATAGCGCTATACATAAGTTAATTTCCAGGCAAATACATATTCAATATTAACATATTGCAAAGTATGGAGAGCCCTGTCTTTGAGCTTACAGTGAGGGAAAAAAGTATTTGATCCCCTGCTGATTTTGAACATTTGTCCACTGACAAAGAAATGACCAGTCTATAATTTTAATGGTCAGTGTATTTTAACAGTGAGAGACAGAATATCAAAAAAACAAAACAAGAGAAAAGCATGTCAAAAAAGTTATAAATTGATTTGCAGGTCAGTGAGGGAAATAAGTTTTTGATTCGCTATCAATCAGCAAGATTTCTGGCTCCCAGGTGTCTTTTATACAGGTAACGAGCTGAGATTAGGAGCACTCTCTTAAAGGGAGTGCTCCTAATCTAAAGCTCATTATCTGTATAAAAGACACCTGTCCACAAAAGCAATCAATCAGATTGCAAACTCTCCACCATGGCCAAGACCAAAGAGCTGTCCAAGGATGTCAGGGACAAGATTAAATACCTACACAACGCTGGACTGGGCTACAAGGCCATCGCCAAGCAGCTTGGTGAGAAGGTGACAACAGTTGGTGCGATTCGCAAATGGAAGAAACACAAAATAACTGCCAGTCTCCCTCGGTCTGATGCTCCATGCAAGATCTCACCTCGTGGAGTTTCAATGATCATGAGAACAGTGAGGAATCAGCCCAGAACTACATGGGAGGATATTGTTACTGATTTCAAGACAGCTGGGACCATAGTCACCAAGAAAACAATTGGTAACACACTACGCCATGAAGGACTGAAATCCTGCAGCACCTGCTAGGTCCCCCGGCCCAAGAAAGCACATGTACAGGCCGTCTGAAGCTTGCCAATGAACATCTGAATGATTCAGAGGAGAACTGGGTGAAAGTGTTGTAGTCAGATGAGACCAAAATGGAGCTCTTTGGCATCAACTCAATTCGCCGTGTTTGGGGGAGGAGGAATGCTGCCTATGACCCCAAGAACACCATCCCCACTGTCAAACATGGGGGTGGAAACATGTTTGACGGGGGTGTTTTTCTACTAAGGGCACAGGACAACTGTACCACAAGGATCGATGAACGGGGCAACGTACCGTCAAAGCTTGTGTGAGAACCTCCTTCCGGTGGGCATTAAAAATGGGTCGTGGATGGGTATTCCAGCATGAAAATGACCCAAAATACACAGCCAAGGCAACAAAGGAGTGGCTCAATAAGAAGCACATTAAGGTCCTGGAGTGGCCTAGCCAGTAAAAAATCTGTAGAGGGAGCTGAAGGTTCGAGTTCCCAAACATTATCCTCGAAACCTTAATGACTTGGAGAGGATCTACAATGAGGAGTGGGACAAAATCCCTCCCGAGATGTGTGCAAACCTGGTGGCCAACTCTAAGAAACGTCTGACCACTATGATTGCCAACAAGGGGAGGATGCCACCTAAGTCGAAGTGGTCAAATACTTATTTCCCTCATTGACCTGCAAATCACTTTATAACTTTTTTCTTGTTTGTTTGTTTTTTTGTTATTCTGTCTCTAACTGTTAAAATACACCGACCATTAAAATTATAGAATGATAATTTCTTTGTCAGTTGACAAACGTTCAAAATCAGCAGGGGATCAAATACTTATTCCCCCCACTGTAGAATCCCGGTGTCCATAGACTTTCCCCAAAGCACCGTGCAAGATTGAAAACTCGCAGACTTACAATCTAAAGGTAATATGTGATATGTATATATATATATATATACCGTATTTATCAGCGTATAACACGCACCACATTTTAAGAAGGAAATTTCAGGAAAAAAAACGTACATTTCAAATAAAGAACTTTTAAGCAAAATAAGGGTAGCACAAAACTTTTTTTTATAATATTATTAACACTTATAAGGTAAATAACGTAAAATGACAGTAAAAGCAACTGTTTTAACAAAGAAACTTATCACATATATAGTTGTGAGCGTACGAGTCGTTGCTCACGCTTGCGGGCTCGCGTAGCGAGCCCGCGGCCCTCGCGCAGCGAGCCGCGGCCCTCGCGTAGCGAGGTCACTGGGCAAGGGCCTCAGTTGCTGGCATGGAGCGCCGAAGGCGCTCCATGCCAGCAACTGAGGCCCCTCGCGAAGCGAGGGCCTCAGTTGCTGGCGAGGTCACTGGGCACGGGCCTCAGTTGCTGGCATGGAGCGCCAAAGGCGCTCCATGTCAGCAACTGAGGCCCCTCGCGAAGCGAGGGCCTCAGTTGCTGGCGAGGTCACTGGGCAAGGGCCTCAGTTGCTGGCATGGAGCGCCGAAGGCGCTCCATGCCAGCAACTGAGGCCCCTCGCGAAGCGAGGGACTCAGTTGCTGGCGAGGTCACTGGGCAAGGGCCTCAAACACTCGCAAAATTCACGTCGCTACTCAAAAAACACGACACACAAATTACGACACTCGCTAAATTTTACGAGGAACGCAAACAACGTACGAAACACGTTACCACACATTACGACCTCGCAAACATCGGACGCAACACGCCGACATACAAACATTTAAAACACAATACATACACACAGCACATACATAAAAAAATTACCTACACCAAGAGGGAGCACCCAGGACCTCAAAAATGCAACTTACACCTCAATTTTACTCGAAATAAAACAGTTTAGAGACTAAAAAAAAATCTAAGCGAGAGAAAAAATGGCCGCCGAACAAAACGAAAACGAGGCTACAGCACTCTAAACTCGCAAAACACCACAAAACACCTACGGATATTCCGATACAGACCTATACCACACATTACTCGCCATTTTACACCAATGCGGAAGTACACGACTACGCTAACGGTTTGGTCTCGCGCACGCACAGTGTTACACTGCACACATTCAGCATGCTTATACAGCAGCTCCACACCACTAATGCTGCAGCAACATCAACACAGATTGCCAGCTCTTCATCACAATGCTTCAAAATAGGTACACTATATTCATTTACTAATTTAGCTACCTTACAATTTCATTGCCGTCATTTTTTGACGGGCAATTCGCTAGTATTATATGTTTTTACAAAAGTTTACTCAGAAATCGCTGCTCCTCCTCAACCCCCTCCTCAACCGCCCCATCCTCAACCTCCCTCCTCATCCTCAACCTCCCTCCTCATCCTCAACCTCCCTCCTCATCCTCAACCCCCTCCTCAACCCCCCCATCCTCAACCTCCCTCCTCATCCTCAACCCCCTCCTCAAACCCCTCCTCAACTGCTGAATCCTAAACCTCCCTCCTCAAACCCCCTCCTCAACCCCCCCTCCTCAAACCCCCCTCCTCAACCCCCCTATCCTCAACCCCCCATTCTCAAACCCCCCATCCTCAAACCCTTCCATCCTCAAACCCCCTCCTCAACCGCCCATCCTCAAACCCCCTCCTCAACCCCCCATCCTCAAACCCCCTCCTCATCCTCCCTCCTCAACCCCCTCCTCATCCTCAACCTCCCTCCTCATCCTCCCTCCTCAACCCCTCCTCATCCTCAACCTCCCTCCTCAACCCCCTCCTCATCCTCAACCTCCCTCCTCATCCTCCCTCCTCAACCCCCCTCCTCATCCTCAACCTCCCTCCTCATCCTCCCTCCTCAACTCCCTCCTCATCCTCAACCTCCATCCTCATCCTCCCACCTCAACCCCCTCCTCATCTTCAACCTCCCTCCTCATCCTCCCTCCTCAACCCCCCTCAACCTCAACTCCCTCCTCAACCTCCCTCCTCAACCCCCCTCCTCAACCTAAACCCCCTAAATACCTCCCCCCATCCTCAAACCCTTCTATCCCCCTCCTCAACCCCCCATCCTCAAACCCCCTCCTCAACCCCCACATCCTCAAACCCCCTCCTCATCCTCCCTCCTCAACCCCTTCCTCATCCTCAACCTCCCTCCTCATCCACCCTCCTCAACCCCCTCCTCATCCTCAAGCTCCCTCCTCATCCTCCCTCCTCAACCCCCTCCTCATCCTCAACCTCCCTCCTCATCCTCAACCTCCCTCCTCATCCTCCCTCCTCAACCCCCTCCTCATCCTCAACCTCCCTCCTCATCCTCCCTCCTCAATCCCCCTCAACCTCAACTCCCTCCTCAACCTCCCTCCTTAACCCCCCTCCTCAACCTAAACCCCCCTAAATACCACCCCCTCTCCCTTTCCCCTCACTTACCTGCTTCTGCTCCGGCCTCCGCTCCGTCACATGCGCGCCACGCCATTAGCATATACCGTTGCTGGCACCCGGTATATGCTAATGGCGTGACGTCACATGCGCGCCGGGTCAAGAAGGAGCGGAGGCCGGAGCAGAAGCAGGTAACTGAGGGGAGAGGGGGAGGTATTTAGGGGGGTTTAGGTTGAGGAGGGGGGTTTAGGTTGAGGAGGGGGGTTAGGTTGAGGAGGTGGGTTTAGGTTGAGGAGGGGGGCTTAGAATGAGGAGGGGGGTTGAGGATGAGGAGGGGGGAGGGAATATCGGCGTATAACACGCACATATCATTTGCCCCCTATTTTCAGGGAGAAAAAGTGTGTGTTATACGCCGATAAATACGGTGTATATATAGTAAATAAATAGTATATCTGTGTTCACATTTGAATGTCTTCAGCAAGTACAAAAAAAAACCGCTTCCAGCTCAGAATTCCGAGAAAAACAGTTATTACACTGCATTCTGGGAAGCTGAGCTGGGATATGTAAATGTGCTATATATATATATATATATATATATAAATATATTAATAAATAAACAATATACACACACACACATATATATATATATATATATATATATATATATATATATATATATATATATATATACATATATATATATATTGTAAAGCAAAGGAAAAAAATATATATAGAGAGAGAGAGAGAGATTTAGTTGTCAAATAGAGCTAGCATATAAGACAGCCTTGGTACCCTGCTGCTTTGAGGCGTATTTTCACTCTCCCTGAATCCAAGCGAGACTAGACTAGGATGACACCTCAGCTTGTTATGTGTCTTGTAGGTCAGAACTATTCAAGGTAGAAGCATATTTTCCCTGCACAGTTATTGCTCTGTGACAATGAAATGTTCAACTCCTGGCTTTGATTTTCCTTTTTTAAATATCATCAAAAGACGAGCAGTCTATTGTCTGATAATACCAGAATCTAAAAACACAAAGGGTGAAGCTCGATGTAGAGTTGAGCACTGAATTGCGACTGGTCAGTATATTAGAGGATAACAGGTACAAGAAGATTATTTTACAGACATTGACAGAACGTGTTTTATAAGATGTGCTTTTATAAAGCTATTCAGCTACCATACTTTTTTTCTTAATAGTCATTTTAGGTAATGGGTCATTAAGAGTCTCAAAAACGTAATGATCTCTGTAGTTATATATTTAAAATATTCTACAAAAACACAATCTTAGTGATAGCATAATCTGTAACATCACATTAATTTAAAAAATACATAAAATCCTATTTACAAATTATCAGATGTACACATCGACACAAGAATGCGTTTTAATGGTCCAAAGTCAACCTCCCATGTGTACATCAAGGTTTCTATCAGCCACATTACATTATAAGCCCGTATCGTCAAAGTGAGACCCGCAACGGCTGCGCAATTGAAATTTGGCAGAGTTAGAGAGCTATTAAACTCTAGCTGGGCACGAGTTACGGGCTGGAGACGCAAGCCTGTACATGTTTTCTGTGCACACAAGCTGTTAAGGGGACGGACAAGCCGCGATTGCCCATAAACAAGCCAATAAAAAGCGGTCAAGACCAATATGATTGACAGTGAGAGTTTATAAATTTGCGTTCCATGCGGCCATGCGTTGACTGTGTTGTATTTTTCAATTTAAGTAGCGCGCAGTTCCCGGAGTTGGAGGTTAGGTCTTTTGGAGTGAGAGTAGGAGCTAGCTGAGAGATGTAGTTTGCATTTTTATTGATTTATATTCAATTTCATATGCATTTACACTGAATACTTACACATATTTACAGATTACATATATTTGCAATACACATAGGTTAAAAACACACATAGAGATATATTTAGTTAGGTCCCCCGCCCCCACCAGTATCCCATCCCACACACCCCATCCCCCAACAGTTATTAATAACACATAGAACACACATTGTTTTTCTACACACATATACAGAAAACCTTTTATTTATTTATCCTTATTTTAATTTTGTGATATGATGGAGGGAGGAGATAGGAGGGGAGAGGAGTGGAGAGTTGGGGATGAGGAGAAGAAAGTGGAGGAGGAGAGAGAGGAGGGTGCAGGTGGCCATGGGGAGTAGAAGTTGGGGAGGAGGAGGAGGTGACGAATTAGGTGGAGGAGGGAAAGGAGGTGGAGGAGTAAGAGGAGGAGGGAGAGGAGGAGAGTGCAGAGGTGGGTGGTGGAAGGGCGTCCAACTGTCAGGCACACGTAGAAGAGGCACAGACCGGAAAGGACCTCATCCCACTAGGGTGGTTGTTCGGGGGAGGGATAGGCCCCAGGGACTGATCAGGGCATCCCCCAGCCACCAGCAGCCGGGGCTCCTTATTCCTTCAATGACAGCCCCCTTAACATGTAGCTCCCACAATCTTAAAGCTATCATATAGCCAGATATCGAAGACATGATTGTTGTTAGCTTAAATGTAGACTAATACAGCTGTGGCGGTGGACTTGCAAAGTCTCACAATGGCATGTTAATGACAGCCAGCATTAAAATATGCACTTGTGAAGCTTGTGATCCTAATCTCAATATCAGTCTGAAAACAGATCCTTGGGTCTGATGTAATAACAGTTAATCTGGCTGCTGACCTTTGTGTCCTCTCCGTATTAATGGGTATTTTCCCATATTGCTGATTATACTGAAACTTAGCTAATAGTTAGTAATGCTTGCAGGTGGGAATCAGGTGAGTTGGTATATTGTTACAGTTACAGTATTTAGCACTGTACTGTACATGCATGTTTTTTTTTTTTTTTTTTAAATCCTCCTCAGCCTTTTTTTTTTACCACTTTTATTTTTTTTTGGGGGGGGGGGGACACTGTATGTGTGAAACTGGATTGGATTACACAGTCCAGAGGTTGAATCATCTGTTTCATTGAGCAGATCTAGACACATTGTAAGTGCTATGCACATTAATGGTTTCTTTAATTAAATGGACTGATTTCTGATTATCCTTTTTTTCAACAGATTCCGGTTCCAGTGGTGTAGTGACCACATGTGACCCTGGTAGGTGCTATGCATCATGCTTATTTACATTACCCCCAAGGTATCCCCTTTTTACCACAAGCCTCTTGTTCTCCCGGGATCTGCCCACAACACACCCATGATATTAATGCACAGTCTTCACCATTTCTGACTGTGCTCTGTGTATGAAATAAATCTTTTTTTTGTATACCGTTCCAACCATGTCAGTGTGTTTTTAATGTTTGGGGTTATGCATTCCTATATATGTAAGTTCCTTTTCTAGTGGAGTGTGATTTGTCTGACCTCTCTGCTATGACATGCCCACCTAGAGTGACCCTACATGGTATAGCTCACAGCTTCATTGCAGTACACAAGCCCCTTTACCACCACCACTTAGCATATGTTGGAATGGTCATGCATATGCCAATATGAGAAGCCATGCTGCCACATGCATAAAGCAATTAAAGACACACTAACTGATTAAATAGCAACACAAAAACATGACACTCATGCCATATTAACCTTTTATCGCTCACAGAGGCTCTAATGTGGACCTTGAAATATAAATATAATTGCAGATACATCTCTCTCATTACATCTACATTTGGGAAAACAAATAGTGTTGGATTGCTAAGTGGGGTGGTGAAGGGGCTTGTGTACCTTAATGAAGCTGTGAGCTATACCATGTAGGGCCAGTGTAGGTGGGCAGGTGATAGCAGAGAGGTCAGACAAATCACAATTCACTAGAAAAGGAACTGGCAACCCACTCCAGTATCTTTTTGCAAACCTTGTAGACCTAGCTGGATGTGCTACAGTCCATAGGGCCACATGACTGAAGGACTGAACAACAAATAATAAAATGTTCCCCTGGTACTTGATATATGTGATGTGGTGGTGTAATATGGCCACTATTTGTGTTCCCAAATGTAGATGTGATGAGTGACATGTATATGCAATTATATTTATATTTCAGGGTCCACATTAGAGTCTCCGTGAATGAGAAAGGGTTAATATGGCATTGGTTTCATGTTTTTGTGTTGCTGTTCAGGTAGTGTGTCTTTAATTGCTTTGTGCATGTTGCAGCATGGCTTTTTATAAGCTTAAAGGAAGCCATATTTAAAATGGTTATGGATAGAATAACAAAGGATTTGTGGGCACAGGTCGCTGCTCAGCTTCCCAGAATGCAGTGTAATAACTGTATCTCTCGGAATTCTGAGCAGGTAGCAGGTTTTTAACTTGTTTTAGGCATTCAAATGTGAACACAGATGTATTATTTATATACTATATATATATATATATATATATATATATAAATAAATATTTATATTTAAAACACAATTCAACACGTTCCATTTATACATTATTCTTTATCAGGTATATATATATATATATATATATATATATATATATATATATCAGATATATAGTTGTGAGCAATATGGGTTGTTGCTAACGCAAAACGAGGGCCGCAGTTGCTGGCAAGGAACGCCAAAGGCGCTCCTTGCGCTGGTGGAGATGAGCGTCGTAGGCGTTCATCCCTACAACCCTGCACAACCTTTTCCCCTCCTCCTCACCTTACCCTGTTTCTCTCTTCCCCTCCTGCTCTCCTTACCCTGTGTCTCTCTACCCTCCTCCTCTCCTTACCCTGTGTCTCTCTACCCTCCTCCTCTCCTTACCCTGTGTCTCTCTTCCCCTCCTCCTCTCCTTACCCTGTGTTTCTCCTCCTCTCCTTACCCTGTGTCTCTCTTCCCCTCCTTCTCTCTTTACTCTGTGTCTCTCTTCCTCTCCTTAACCTGTGTTTCGCTATCTCTCCTCCTCTCCCTCCCCTGTGTCTCTCTTCCCCTCCTCCTCTCCTTACCCTGTGTCTCTCTTCCCCTCCTCCTCTCCTTACCCTGTGTCTCTCTTCCCCTCCTCCTCTCCTTACCCTGTGTCTCTCCTGCTATCCTTACCCTGTGTCTCGATTCCCTTCCTCCTCTCCTTACTCTGTGTCTCTCTTCCTCTCCTTACTCTGTATCTCTCTTCCTCTCCTTACCCTGTGTCTCTCTCCCCCTCCTCCTCTCCTTCCCCTGTGTCTCTCTTCCTCTCCTTCCCCTGTATCTCTCTTTCCCTCCTCCTCTCTTTCCCCTGTGTCTCTCTTCTTCTCCTTCCCCTGTATGTCTCTTCCCCTCCTCCTCTCTTTCCCCTGTGTCTCTCTTCCCCTCCTCCTCTCTTTCCCCTGTGTCTCTCTTCCCCTCCTTCTCTCCTTCCCCTGTGTCTCTCTTCCCCTCCTCTCCTTCTGCTGTGTCTCTCTTCCTCTCCTTCCCCTGTGTGTCTCTTTCCCTCCTCCTCTATCCCCCTGTGTCTCTATTCCCCTCCTCCTCTCCTTCCCCTGTGTCTCTCCTCCTCTCTTCCCCTTTGTCAATATTCCCCTCCTCCTCTCCTTCCCCTGTGTCTCTTTTCCTCTCCTTCCCCTGTTTGTCTCTTTCTCTACTCCTCTCTTACCCCTGTGTGTCTCTTCCCCTCCTTCTCTCCTTCCCCTGTGTCTCTCTTCCTCTCTTACCCCTGTATGTCTCTTCCTCTCCTCCTCTCCTTCCCCTGTGTCTCTCTTTCTCTCCTTCCCCTGTGTGTCTCTTTCCCTCCTCCTCTCTTACCCCTGTGTGTCTCTTCCCCTCCTTCTCTCTTCCCCTGTGTCTCTCTTCCCCTCCTCCTCTCCTTCCTGTGTCTCTCTTCCCCTCCAACTCTCTTCCCCTGTGTCTCTCTTTCCCTCCTTTTCTCCTTCCCTTGTGTCTCCCTTCCCCTCCTCTTCCTGTCCTTACACTGTGTCTCTCTTTCACTGCATCTCTCTTCCCCTGTGCCTCTCTTACCCTGTGCCTCTCTTCCCCTGTGCCTCTCTTCCCCTGTGCCTCTCTTCTCCTGTGCCTCTCTTCCCCTGTGCCTCTCTTACCCTGTGCCTCTCTTACCCTGTGCCTCTCTTCCCCTGTGCCTCTCTTCCCCTGTGCCTCTCTTCTCCTGTGCCTCTCTTCCCCTGTGCCTCTCTTACCCTGTGCCTCTCTTACCCTGTGCCTCTCTTACCCTGTGCCTCTCTTACCCTGTGCCTCTCTTCCCCTGTGCCTCTCTTCCCCTGTGCCTCTCTTCCACTGTGCCTCTCTTCCCCTGTGTCTCTCTTCCACTGTGCCTCTCTTCCCCTATGTCTCTCTTCCCCTGCGTCTCTCTTCCCCTACGTCTCTTTTCCCCTTCTATCCCTCATTGCCTGCGACCTACAATTACCACTTGCAGCACTTAGAAAAAAAAATAGCCTGCGCCCCACAATTATGACCCGCGGGACTTAGAAAAAAAAAATACACAAGGTCGTGAAGCAAACATGTAACCAGGCAAACACAAAACACACTCACCAACAGCACGGGGGGACAGCCAGGACGTCTGGAAGTGAGGTTGAACACAAAAAATCGCCTAAGCGAGAAAAAAAAAAGGCTCCCGAAAAAAATGAAAACACGGCTCCACGACACAGTACCGCTAAAAACACTGCTAAATACGTACAAGTTTCCCAGAAGATCCGAGATAAGCTCGAGACCCCACATGAACCCCTTGCAGTGGGGGTCCGATCGGACCCCCAACTGTGCCCACATTAAGTTCATGCTGGGGGTCCCCATGGGGGACCCGCACAATTTCCCGACATTGACCCGTGCAGTGGGGGTCACGATAGTGTGTCCCTCCTGCATTTAAAGTTCTAAATTCCCTGTCGCGGCTCCTTAAAGGGCCAGCGGCACACAAACACTTAAGGCCGGCAGCATGGGTACTGTAAGTACCCCCACCAGCACCTAACATTAACCCCCTAGTGATGGGGGTCCCTATTGGGACCCCCAGAGGGTCACCACATTAACCCACATTAACCCTCGCAGTGGCGGTCCGCGATCGTGTGCAACCGTAAAGGTCCTTAAAGGACCTGCGAAAAATTTAAATTAACCCTATCACTCACGAGCCCCTAAATAACCATGTCACTCATGGGGGTCAATACACACCCCCATAATCCCTTAACTAACCCTGTCAGTCATTGGGGTCAATACAGACCCTCATCAGCCCTTAATTAACCCTGTCACTCATGGGGGTAAATACAGACCCCCATAATCCATGAATTAACCCTGTCACTCATGGGGGTCAATACAGACCCCCATAAGCCTTTAAATAACCCTGTCACTCATGGTGGTCAATACAGCCCCCCATAAGCCCTTCATTAACCCTGTCACTCATGGGGGTCAATGCAGACCCCTGTAAGCCCTTAATTAACCCTGTTACTCATGGGGGTCAATACAGACCCCCATATGCCAATAGTTAATCCTGTCACTCATGGGTGTTAATACAGACCCCCATAATCCATTAATTAACCCTGTCACTCATAGGGGTCAATACAGACCCCCATAAGCCCTTCATTAACCCTGTCACTCATGGGGTTCAATACAGACCACCATAAGCCTCTATTTAACCCCATCAGTCCCATAAGGGTATATAAAGACCCTTATGGGGCAGTTACAACACTAACATTAAACACATAAGTGCCATGGCGGTCCTCAAGGACCCTCATAACACTAACTACAAACACTACACTGCACTATACACACCCCAATAAACCATTACATCTAAACTAACCCCCCATACACTAACCTATTAACACCTACACTACCTACCTACACTACCTACCCCCTAATGAACCCCGCACCACACTAATTACAGAAAATAATAAAACCTAACTCACAAAAAATAATAAAACCTAAGTCATAGAAAAAAAAAATCTACATTACAGAAAATAAAAACACCTACATTACAACGCCCCTAGAGAAAAAAAAAAATGACATACCTGAAAAGGAAATACATACAAAATGTATACAGTACATTACAATACAATACAAATAAAATACAATACCCCCTATCTAAAATACATTAAATCCTATCTAAAATACACACATACCCCACTATCTAAAATACATTAAATCCTATCTAACATACATACATACCCCACTATCTAAAATACATTAAATCCTATCTAACATACATACATACCCCACTATCTAAAATACATTAAATCCTATCTAAAATATGCACATACCACACTATCTAAAATACATTAAATACTATCTGACATACATACATACCCCACTATCTAAAATACAATAAATCCTATCTAAAATACACACATACCCCCTATCTATCTAAAATACATCCCCCTATTTAATATACAATAAATCCTATCTCCATATACAAACCCTAATTCTAACCTAAAACAAGATGTCCCTTCAGATCAGCATTTTGTGTTTTTCTTGTTTTTTGATTTGCGCAGTTCAGCTGTTAACTTCGTATTTTTCCGAGCTTGGATGTTTTTTGCGAAGGGATTCCAACCTCGTAATTTTTTTTCTAAGTCCCACGTTCTTCAACTGCTTGCAGTCTAAGGCAATGCCGCATTTCCTAACTGCTTGGAGGCTAAGTCCCGCGTGCTTCAATGCCTCAACTGCTCGTCTCGCATCGTAAGTCTCGCAGGAGCGGGACTTACGTCCTGCATTTTTAAATGCCTCAACAGCTCACCTCCCTTTGCAAGGCTCGCAAGAGCGCCTTTGGCGCTCATTTCTGCCTTACTTCCCGCATGTTTAAATGCCTCAACTGCTCGCTTCGCTACACGAGGCTTGCAGGCAATGAGTGTCTTTGACGCTCATCGCCTAAGTGCTCTGAGCTTCAATTCAAGGCTCACACAAAGCCGCTCATCGCCTAAGTCCTCCAAGCTCGGAAGGCTTGTATGCGTTAACGGTTTGCCACGCTTCGCGAAGCTCGCAAACGTGACAACGAATTGCAGTTTGACAACCTTTTATATGTGATATATATATATGTGTGTGTGGGTAGCACGTCCTTTGCGCGCTGGAGAACAGTGCGCCGTCATCAGAGCACCAGAAAAAAGTGAGCCCGACAACTGAGCGTCACCTTGCATCCCATCTGCCAGAGAGACTGCGAATGCAGGTTAGAAGGCAAAGGGGCAGATAGGGAGTCGAGTGCAGGGGAAAGTGAGTGGGGATGGGTGCAGGCGACTGAGAGGATGGGTGCAGGGGAGAGAGGGGATGGGGTGAGGAGAGAGGTAGAGGATGGGTGAGGAGAGAGGTAGAGGATGGGTGCAGAAGAGAGGAAGAGTAGGATGGGTGCAGGGGACAGAGAGAGAGGATGGGTACAGGGGACAAAGTGTGGAGATGGGGTGCAGTAGGGTGCTGGTGATGGGGTGCAAAAGAGGAGAGTTGAAGCCTTCTAACCTGCAGTCCCTCGCTAAGATGGGATGCAGGGTGGCGCACAGTTTTCGGTCGCACTCTTTTCTGGCGTATAGATGTGGGTGAGCGCATTTGTCCGCGCGAAGGGGGGGTGCTGCGTGTGTGAATGTATATATGTAATGTGTTTAATATATATATATATATATATATATATATATATATAGATAGATAGATAGATGCACACATTATATATATATATATATATATATATATATATATATATATATATTACATGTATGTCTATTTAAACAAGATTATAAGTAGGAATCAACATGGATTTATGAGGGATAGGGCATGTAAAACAAGCCTAATTAGTTTCTATGAGGAGGGTAGTAGGAACCTGGATCAAGGCAACTCAGTGGATATAGTCTTTTTGGATTTTGCAAAGGCTTTTGATACAGTGCCACATGGGAGACTATTGAGCAAACTAAGGGATACAGGAATTGCAGTAAATATCCACTCCTGGCTTGAGAGCTAGCTAAAAGACAGGAAGCAAAGGTTTGTGGTAAATGGAATATACTCAGATTGGACTAATGTGGTAAGTGGGGTTCCTCAGGGCTCAGGATTAGGTCCTTTCCTTTTTAACATATTTATTAATGACGTAGAAGTAGGATTGTAAAGTAGTGTCTCCATTTTTGCTGATGACACAAAGTTGGGCAAGGTAATTAAATCAGATAATAATGTGCTGTCCCTTCAAAGGGATTTACATAAATTAGAGGAATGGGCATCTAAATGGCCGATGAGATTTAATACAAATAAATGTAAAGTTATGCATCTGGAAAGTAAAAATACCAATGCAATTTATGATCTTAATGGCAAATATAGGGGTATCAGATATTGAAAATGATTTGGGAGTGCTTGTGGGCAACCACCTAGGTAGCAGTGCTCAATGCCAAGCAGCAGCTGCAAAGAAAAGTAAAATATTAGCATGTATTAAGAAGGGTATAGAAGCAAGGGAAGCAAATATAATTCTGCCACTATACAAATCCCTAGTTCAGCCTCATTTGGAATATGGAGTACAATTTTGGGCACCACCAAAATAAACTTATTTTCTCTAGAAAAAAAGGCATCTAAGAGGAGATATGATTACCTTATATAAATACATCCAGGGTCAGTATAAGGCTTTGTGAACTCTTTGTGCCAAGAGGTTTTCAACTGGCAAGAGGACATTGTTTGAGGTTAGAAGTAAAAAGATTCCACCTTAAAGAAAGAAAAGGGTTCTTCACAGTAAGGGTGGTTAATCTGTGGAATTCTCTACCCAAGGAGGTGGTGACAGCGGATTCAATAGATAACTATAAAAAGGGATTGGATATATGTTTAAATAGAAAGGGCATTCAGGGTTATCCTGGATAATTAGAGATGGAGTATTGATCCAGGGAGGAATCAGATCGCCAGTATCTGGGGTCAGGGAGGAATTTGATCTTTTTTTCGCACCCTTTTGAGACAATTGGCTAAGTTTCACTGTTTTTTTTTTCTGTTTGCTTCCTCTGGATCAATTATCAATTAACAATGAATCCACGTATCACAGATCAGAGAAGATCTAAAAAGGTTGAACTGCATTGACTTATTTCAGCCTCAATTACTATGTAACTATGTAACATATATACACACAAATATATATATATATATATATATATATATATATATATATATATATATATATATATATGTTTATTCTACTTTTTTACACAATCACCTCCAGGTCTAATTTATAGAACTAAAGAAACAGGATAATGATTTGCTCTCCCTATTTGAACCATCATTTTGAAGGATGTTATTTTATTAATAAAAAATAAGATATAAATATAATACAAGGTTTTCATAAAAATTCAATGTGACAAATACATTATACATAAAGATAAGATTTATTTGAACAATATTACTACACTATTTTGCCTTTATAGTTTTCAGTCAATGTAACACTCATTATTAATACAGCATTCTTTAAGCCCCATAATGTATATAGGATTTTTTTTAAAGATATATTTATAAATGTTTATTCCAATATAGCCACTTTATATCTGAGGTGTTTTGCATAATTATAAGAATGGTACATCATGTGTTTGGATTATAAAATAGTACATTTGCAGGAAAGGCACAATACAGAACATACAATGAGGTTCTGATTTGTTTATGGCATAGAGTAATGGGCCAAAGGTAAAGGTCAATGTCATGGCAAAATAGGTCAACTGAGAGGTCAGGAAGGTAAGCAAGATTTCACTAGGTATATAATATCCCTGTGTATCTATTTACTGTTTTGTGTACTTTATTTTGTTAAGAAGTGCTCAAAAGCAGCAACAATTGTATAAATAGTTCCTATCTGGTTTCCTCCTCTGCAGCTCATGAAGATAGTGCACTTCTAAGTACAGGATGTGCAGTGTCTCGTAGTAACCAATCAGTGGTGACATTCTGCAACCTATTACTTGAAAGAGGTTCGATATTTCCTGTTGGCTGGCCGTGAGCAGTGGCAGCCATCGGCCACTAAGTGGCGCAGCCGAGGTGTCCATGAAGTTATTCTTTGTACAAAGCGTATAATCTGCCCGTACCTAACCCTAACACCTAATTCTAACACCTCTCACCCTAACACCACTAGCCATAACACCTCAAACACCTAAACCCAACATCCCACAATCTAACACCCCTCACCCTAACACTAAACCCTTGGTCACGCCACCTAGTGGTCGCTGGCCGCCACTGCGCATCGTCAGCCAACCGGAAAGATTTGAGAGGTCACTGACAGTCTAATTTTTAACACTGCTCTTCATGTATTTATGTGCTGTAAGTACTACAGAGGGCAGACTCAGAGTTTTGTTCTGAATTGATGTAATAATTAACAGTGGATTTTTAATAAAGGAACATATAAACCATCAATGAAAAATGCATGTTTAATTCTGGCCCGTCAGAGGTGCTTCAGTTACAAGTATTTTAATGGCAAACTGTAATACAGCCCACTTTTTAATCAAAATAACAAACTAAACAAATTAAACACAGACTAATAGCAGGGGTGTAGCTTTTTTAATTAATGTATAAATGAACACCATGGTCAACTTATTACAGGGCTTATAAATGGGAAGTGCCAATCAAGTTGGATTTTCGATTCTGTTCTTTTCACACAACTAATAAGTTTAATGGGGTGGGGGAGTTGTGTTTGTTTACAGAGTCCTCAATTACAATATACAATAGGGATCTGCAATAGGAAACTGACTCGAAGCATCGTTTATAAAAAAAAAAATAAGTATTTAAGGAATTAATGAATAAAGCAGATAGATAATGTTGCAATGAGCACTAATAGTGATGTCTTAAATGAAAGAAAACTTATGGAAATGACCTGATAAAAAAGATAACAAAACACCAACCCTAAATATATCACAAACAAAGTAAAATAGAAATATTCTATTATAAAACATGCAGAGATATAAATATCTAAAAATAACAGAGCTTATAAAATAAAGTACCTAAATGTAAAGAGATACACAGGGATATCATTTACCTAGTAAAATCCCAAATACTCCCATATCCCGTTAAAGAAATATGAGATTCATTATTTGCTACTTTAACACTTCATTAAATTAATTAAAAATAGTCTTTTATTAAGCAAAATAATATATAAACACATATTTAGATAGATGTATAGGTAGGTAAAAAGGAATCGCAGCCTTACGGCCGATTTACGGACGGTAATAGAATGAGGCCCACAGTATATATAGTTCACCACAACAATCATTTGATATATGGGGGGCAAAAGAACGATAGAAGCCTCCACCGTACAGTAGTACAGTAAAAGAAAAGTACATTTGTGTTCACATTTGAATGTCTAAAACAAGTTAAAAAACCTGCTTACAGCACAGAATTCCGAGAATTAAAGGGCCATATTCAATTCGAAACTCGATCGCAGACAGCCGAATGTTGCGATGCTATTCAATTGCTAAAGGGCGAGAGTTACGGGCCCCAACCCAAAACCGCAAACCTTGCCCTGGTTGAGAGCAGTAACCGCCCATTTCGAATTGGCCAAAAGAAAATAAGACTGTCATTATTTCGGCAGTAAAACATGGAGGTTACATGTCAATCAATTAGACTCGCAAAACATGAAAAATAAAGAATTATGAAAATGAATGCCAATACAGTTCTAGTCCATGTGGGTGGCCTGATATGTATTAACTTATTGATACCTGAGATCAATTTAACCCCAAAATGACACATTAAAATAAATGTAATTTCCTGCTGATTTGTGAGCTTGAGACTGTTGTTCAATTAATTCTAATGTCTATCATCGCTTTCCCCGTTATTTACAGTGCAGTAGTGATTTATTATTTGCAGTTACAGTGCTACGAATAGATGTTTAACCCCCTTGTGGGTCCTCTCTAGCACATGTAGGATTTCCTCCACAATTTGCAATTTACGGGTGTAAAAACATTTGCGGGCTCAGGGAAATTGAGCAATTGAATAGCGATTTGCGATTTTAGCCTTGCAAAAGTGACAGATCAAAGGCTTCTGGAGGCTGTAAGTTACGAGTTTAACCATCGCCATGTGTTCAAGCTCGTAACTCGAAAGCCAATTCAAGCCCGCAAAAAGACACCAATTAAATAGCAAAATAGCTTGCAACCTTATGGGCTACCGGATCTCAAAATCACTGAATTTAATTTTGTCTCACAGTTATTACACTGCATTCTGGGAAGATGAGCTGGGACATGCAAATGTGCCCAAAAAATGACTCACTCTTCAATACATAAACCATTTTAAACATGGCTTCCTTTAAGCTTATGCCCGCTGCATTACACAGCTTTTATGCAAAACCAACGTTGGATTATACACAAGCTGGGAATCCTACCCACGTACATCTGTTTCAAGGTTACTGCCTTTAACTTGTTTTAGACATTCAAATGTTAACACAAATGTAGTATTTATATACTATATATATATATATATATATATATATATATATATATATATATATATGTGTAACTTACGTGCTATCTGTAAATACATACTATTAATTTGAGAATATAATTTCAATAGCCATTCATTTCTAAAAACGCCTGTTTTTGTTCTTCTTTTTACTGAATCTATAAATTTCTCTGTGCTTCAGATTTACACATATGATTACTAGCCTTCCCCCTCACCTGATATAGTACTGTCTTCAGTCTTTTGGATCTGCCTATATTTCAAGAAAACTGTCTTGCTACCTTTACTGCTCCTTGTCTCCTAGCACACCGGGATAATATACCTTCTCTCTTAGAGTTGCCCTCTGCTCCTTTATTCTACTCAGATATTCCATCTCTAACAATGAATCCTGTATTTTACAGTCACTGTTGGAAGCCTTTTAACACCAAAATCCTCTAGGTTTGTGTGGAATATTCTTTATCAGGGAAATTATGTACCGCACAAATCTGTATAATGTTTAGATCCAAATAATTAAATTAAAGGATGACTGGTACTGACCAATGTCATAAGATCATCTCCAAATAAAACTGGGTAACTTAGCATTTATTTTCCTCAAAGTAAATTTGATTATATCAGAAATGCCAGATAAATTCTGTTCTGAGAATAAAGCCTATGGTTGTTGTTGTTTAGTCATTCAGTTGTGTCTGACTATCCATGACCCTATGGACCACAGCAAGCCATGCACATCTGTCAGGAACTGCCCCTCTGAGCACCAAGCTCATGTTCATTATTTTAATGACCTCATCTATCCATACCAACTTCTGCCGTTCCATATAATTTTTCCCAGCATCACAGTCTTCTCTAGCGAATCCTGTCTTCTCATGATATGGCCAAAATATTTAAGCTTTAGCCTCATGGTCAAACCTTCCAGTGAACAGTTTGTCTTTATTTCCAGTAGTATGGATTGATTGCTCTGTTTCCATAATTAGGGCTATCAGGTTAATGATTTATTCTATTTATGGGTCCAGAAATTCATAAATGCAGCTCTATATCATCCAACAGAACAACGAGAACAAAGTGAAAAAAAAGTTATGAAATTATCATTTTTTATATAAGCCAGTTGTTTCTCCAGCTACTCATCCTCACTGCTGTCTGGAGCTTCCTTGTCTCTGCAGGTTTTGTAAGATGAAAAAGTCACAGACATCCTACAAATGCCTTTTTGCTAAAATAAATTAGGGTGTCAAGGGGGTCCATAGGGACCCCCATGGTACAGGCCTGATTTAGGCACCATGGGGGTTGATAGGGGCTCCCATGGTATAAGAGTTAATCTTAAGTATAATAATGTATAGAATAGTTTAGTATTTGATGGGAGTTTGTATAGGTGTTAATGTTAGGCGCCATGCAGGTCCCTAAGGACCCCCATAGTTATTGATTAAATTAATATGGTGTCCTTAGGGATCGACATGATAGGGTGTTTATGATGGGTGCCATGCGGGTCCATAGGAACCCCAATGGTAACGGGTTAATGTTAGGTTCTATGGGAGTCCATAAGGGACCCCAAAGGGCATAACGTGCCCCCACCCTAAAGCACAAGAGGTGATGGGTGTTAACAAGGTATGTTCATTTTAGGTAGATAGTTTATTTAAATATAGTGCAACTGACCATGCACAGGCATGGTATTATTTTACTGAGTTTGTTGTTATACGTCATTATTGATGTTTTGTAAATTATTGAGCTTTGCTTATCAATATTGCCCATGCATGCCTGGTCTATAAGGCACTCATGCACTACTCCAATGGAGCTGTGTAAAGGGATGTATAGGGGTGTATCTCATGGAAACCCAAGTAGAGTTGATGAGCGATGAGCGATGGTAGATTTTGACTCATCGCGCATCCTCTTAGTAAATTCCACCCCATATTTTCTTAAACTTCACAGTTAACTTCACAGAATGTTTTACTCATTAGTAATTGGGAAGCTAATTGGAATACTGGCAGAAAGCATATGAACGTCATGCCAGTGGGGTAGAACTATGACGAGTTAGCAACATATAAATTAATTTACTTTAGCATAATGATTCCTTTATATTAAGATACTTTTGATTCCAATGGGGAGTCGCATGACATAGTCCAAATGTTTTGCAGTAATTGTGATGACATTTTCCTATTAATGTAGAAGGAATTAAACTAAATGAGTTAGCCACGACAATGTACGTTAGTTGAATTCATCTTTACAAGTAACATTGATAGCATTAATCCAAATCTGTGCTAGGAGAAAACAAACTGCCTTCTGACACTTCAATGGCACAAGTCTAACACCATCTTGCCATTGTAAATAAGAAGTATGAGTAGAGACGGCCAAAATGCATCCTAACACTGTCAGGGCAATAAAATATAACATGATTTAGTAAAAGCAGGTGGTTGAAATCTTGGACTGAGATACTCAGCGATGTGAGTTTTTAATAAATTCATGTTTTTAGGTTCCACCGATAAAAATGAGAACTTAGTTATGGACAAACAGATGCTTGGCTTTATATACACCTTTAGTTCTCTCTGACTGAGTGGATATAGTGTAAGCTCTCAAGGGATTAGGTGTACTTAAATCATGTATCGTACTGTCTTAAGGAAAAAAATTATCATCCAAATAAATGACCTTAAATAAAAAGAAATTATACATCAAGATTCTAAATATTACAAATATTCCACCATAGAGGTCAGACAAATTGTGATACGGTGGAGAAGGACCTGGCAGCCCACTCACTCTAGTATCATTGTCAAGAAAATCTTATGTGGAGAGTCAGACACGACGAATGACTAAATAACAACAAAATATTTTATATATATATATATATGTATATATATAATAAATAAAAAGTACATCTGTGTTCACATTTGAATGTCTAAAGCAAGTTAAAAAAACCTGCTTCCAGCTCAGAGTTCCGAGAAAAACAGTTATTACACTAAGGAATATTGTATATATGGAACAATTAATATATATATATATATATATATATATATATATATATTTTTTTTTTTTTCTTTTATATATATGTATACATATACTTGTAACTTGCCTGTCAAAAATGACGGTATCATAGAATGTTATCTTGTTATCTCTGTTCATGCACTCTCTCTTTCTCTCTAGGCATGCTGTCTCTCTCTGTGTGCGCTCTCTCGCACTGTCATGTCACTTTCTCTCTGTCCTGTGTCTCTCTCTCTCTTAGTCCTGTCTCTCTATCTCTCTGTCCTGTGTCTCTCTCTCTCCCTCTCTTTCTCTCTGTGTGTCTTTTGTCCAAATCTCTGTCCTCTCTCTCTCTGACCTGTCCCTCTCTCTGTCCTCTCTCTCTGACCTGTCTCTCCCTCTGTCCTGTCTCTTTGCCCTTTCTCTCTTGTGCACTCTCTGTGTGCTCTCTCTCGCTTCTTGTGTATAATGTCTGTGTATCTCTCTCTCTGTACCCCTCCCTCTCTGTCTCTCTCTCTCTGTCCAGTGTCTCTCTCTCTCTCTCTCCCTCTCTTTCTTTCTCTCTGTCCTGTGTGTTTCTCTTTCCATCTCTTTCTCTCTCTGTGTCTTTTGTCCCTCTCTCTGTCCTCTCTCTCTGACTTGTCTCTCTCTCTATCCTGTCTCTCTTTGTCCTTTCACTCTCACTCCCGGTGCTGTCTCTCTCTCGTGCACTCTCTGTGTGCTCTCTCTCGCTCCTTGTGTATAATGTCTGTGTATCTCTCTATCTGTACCCCTCCCTCTCTGTCTCTCTCTCTCTCTGTCCAGTGTCTCGCTCTCTCTCCCTCTCTTTCTTTCTCTCTGTCCTGTGTGTTTCTCTCTCCATCTCTTTCTCTCTCTTTGTCTTTTGTCCCTCTCTCTGTCCTCTCTCTCTGACCTGTCTCTCTCTCTATCCTGTCTCTCTTTGTCCTTTCACTCTCACTCCCGGTGCTGTCTCTCTCTCGTGCACTCTCTGTGTGCTCTCTCTCGCTCCTTGTGTATAATGTCTGTGTATCTCTCTCTCTGTACCCCTCCCCTCCATCTCTCTCTGTCTGTGTTTTCTCTCTCTGTGTGCGATGTGTGTGTTCTCTATGTCTGTGCGCTCTCTTTTGCTCTCTGTGTGCGCTGTCTGTGTGTGTTCTCTCTGTCTGTACGTTCTCTTTTGCTCTCTGTGTGCGCTGTTAGTGTGCTCTCTCTCTGTCTGTGTGTGCTCTCGCTCTGTACCCTCTCTCTCTGTACCCCTCCCTCTCTCTCACTCACTTGGCTGTCTGTCTCTCTGTGTTGTGTCTCTCTATGCAGTCTCTGAACTGCATAATGGCTGCCATTAATGCCGGCTTTTAGGTCCCGCCCCAATGACGTCAGCGTTACTCACACCTATTATGGTGGATATATATTATATAACCTGCAAAGATAAACTTATAAATTAATTTTGTCCAAATCTCGCCACAAAGTTACCACAGTCCATATGGACCCCATGGTCTGGGCTTCCTTACTATATTAATCCATCCAGTTGGTAGCTCCAGCTTTCGGTTCCTGCTATGCCTCCACATAAGGTTTCATTGACGATAGTGTTTCTAAGGAGACACAAAGATATTACCAGAGTTCTTGCTACTACAGTGTCTCCTTGGTGAAGCCAGTGGTGCCATCATCATTTTACATACATGATAACTTAACATTCAGATTTTAAGTTCAGTACAGGAGCCAAAGCAATGAATTTCTTCTGATATCACAACCTCCATTAGTCTCATCTATCCTGAAGACCATCTCCCTGCATGAAGATGTATTCTTCAAAGGACATTAATATCTCATCGGTTGTAGGCACTGCTTGAGAATAAGATCTCTATTTATTCAAAAAGCCTTTCTGTTCTTAAACGCAGATTTCCTTTATTACTGAATCTCATTGTTTAACTCCCCCACTGAGGCTCTACCGTTAGGATATTCTCTTAAGATCAGTAATCTTTGCTGTAAAGACTTATTGCAAAAATCTGCAATTCCTAACTTTAGAATTTTTTAATTCCCACAATAAGAACTCTTCTTTATTTATCCTCCATGCCAAAAGATACATTTAAACAGTTCTAAAAATAATGTAAAAGAGAAAACTTCATCAACTTACATTTAGAAAACTGATCAATGTACCCAATTTGCATAATATTTTGGGAGTACTGATGTTAAGAATATTTTTACATTTTTACATTTATTTTAATTTTGTTTTCATTTTCATAATTATTTTATTTGAGCCTATCTTTGGAAAAAGAACCTAGACCCATACCCGAAAAAGTTCTTCTTTCATAAATTCATGACCTTGTATCATATTGCAAAGACTCTTTTATATTTGTAATATTTAATCTTAATTTACATATATATATTGATATGCCTAGAGGGCACTGGGGTCTCTGGGGAGTGATTCAATCAATCAGGGCATGGTGTGCATGAGGTAAAGAGCCCCTTCCAGGGCAAACATTGCATGCATTGCAAGAATATAAGGACTGTATCTCAACTGGACTGAGAATCCCCATATCATGTTTGGCATCAAACTTACCGGTCTTCCCTGAGGAATTCAATAAAGCATGTTGCCTGAATCCTCTGGGGATAGGGTCAGAATTGTGGGGTAAAAGGCTAAGGGGGTTTAGGAAGACTTGGAGGAGCCAGGAAATTTCATTCAAGGAATGCTGAGGAAGATCTAATTAGATATATACATCATACTATAGACAATAGACATGTACCATTGACTACAATCAAGAATGCAATCCAGTGTTAGGTTATGAGTTCTAAGAAAGAGACAATTATGGCAACAACACCGGTGTTATAGAATACCATTTGTCCATCTCTGCCTTACCTGAGCAAGGACCTCAGGTTGGATTTTTCCACACTTAGGGCCTCATTCTATTAACGGCCATAGGAGATGCGTGGCAGCAAGGACCGGGCCGCAGGTTACGCGCCTATTCTATTCCCTTGTGCCCGAGGGCTCGCTCCACCAGGCTTGCGGCCAGAGCCCTATTATCCCTTTCGGCCGCAACGTTTGGGAAACAGTGATCACAACACAGTCTCATTAAAACTCTTAATTTCAAAAGGGAAGATTTTAACGTTCTAAGGGCAGCAATAGTATAAAAAGTATAGACTGGGACAGAGAACTGATAGGTAAAAATACTGAACATAAATGGACAATGCTCAAATCCTTACTAAATATACATACTTATCACCATTTACCACGTGGAAATAAAAATGGAGTAAATCACAACCCATGTGGCTTAACAATGATTTAAAAATCAAGATATGGAGTAAAAAACAGGTACTTATATTATACAAACAAGAGGGGACAGAGACTGCTTTACAGGAATACAAGGAAATCACTAAGGCAGCAAATGGGCTATTAGACTGGCTAAAATAGAAAAGGAAAAGTTAGTTGCAAAGGAGAGTGAGACTAACCTCATAGCTTTTTAAAATACATTAATGGGAAGTAATCTATTGGAGCATTATAATGTGACACAGGCTGTCTGACAATTAGTGACTAGGAAAAGGCAGATGAGCTAAATAGATTCTTTTCTTCTGTATACACACATGGGGGGTACCAGTGGTTGGGTCACTGCAACATAATGGGGCTACACTACCTTTACCAAATACTGTAACTGGTTAACACAGGAAGAAATCCAAAAGAGATTGGAGAAAATAAATGTTAATAAAGCCCCGGGTCCTGATGGAATACATCCAAGGGTACTGAGGGAACTGGGTTCTGTAATAGCCAAACCATTATATTTAATTTTTCAAGATTCACTCAACACAGGGTCTCTACGAGATGACTGGAGAAAAGCTGATGTGATACCTATATTTTAAAAGGGAGCAAGAGCAAATCCGGGAAATTATAGACCAGTGAGCCTCACTTCTGTAGCGGGAAAGCGTTTGGAAGGGTTAATAAGGGATAATATACAAGAATATGTCTATTTGAACTGGATTATGTAAAGGATAGGTCATGTGAAGCAAATCTAATTAGTTTCTATGAGAAGGTTAGTAGGAACTTGAATCAAAGCAACTCAGTGGATGTAGTCTTTTTGAATTTTGCAATGGCTTTTGATACAGTGTATTGGACTAATGTGGTAAGTGGGGTTCCTCAGGGTTCAGTATTAGGTCCTCTCCTTTTTAACATATTTAGTAATGACTTAGAAGTATGACTGTAAAGAAGTGTCTCCATTTTTGCTGATGACACTAAATTGTACAAGGTAATTACAGTAAATCAGATAATGATGTACTTTCCCTTCAAAGGGATTTGCATAAATTAGAGAAATGGGCGACTAAATGACAGATGAGATTTAATACGAATAAATGTAAAGTTATGCATCTGGAAAGGAAAATAGCCTTGCAATTCATAATCTTAATGGAGCAAATCTACGGGGTATCATATATTGAAAGGGATTTGGGAGTACTAGTTGACAACCACCTAGGTAACAGTGCTCAATGCCAAGTAGCAGCTGCAAAGACAAGTAAAATATTAGCATGCATTTAGAAGGGTATAGAAGCAAGGGAAGCAAAATATAATTCTGCCACTATTTAAATCCCCAATATGCCCTCATTTGGAATATGGAGTACAATTTTGTATATATTTTTGAATAGAAAGGGAAATCAGGGTTTCCTGGCTAATTAAAGAAGTAGAATTGATCCAGAGAGGAATCTGATTGCCAGGATCTGGGGTCAGGAAGGAATTATCAGCCGCATTAAATTGGGGCTACGTTGTAAAACATACCCGAAACTCGAGATGTCCGTGTTATGGCTATTAAATTAGCCCTGTAACGTTGCTTGCAGTGGAATTGCGTGTTTATACACAGGACGACCGAGAATAGGTTACGTGCTGAGCAACCTTGAACTTCGCTCACGTAAATCCTTTGATCTTTCATGCCCCTAACCGCTACTTGTTCAATTCAGCTATTAAATTGCAATGTGGTCAGTTGTGAGCAAGCAAGTAGCTCACAAGTGGAGCCAAATTTCAACCCCGCAGCCGTTACGTGCTACTTGTTGAAGTTACCGATGTCGAAGTTAATGAGGCTGTGTATTTTTTTGTTTTTTGTGACAACTAGAAATGGGATGTGTTTTCCTTCCTCTTGATCAATTAACAATTAACATATTACAAAGAGGAGATCTTAAAAGGTTGAATTTGATGGACTAAAATTATTTTAAATATCAATTACTAAAATTATTTTAAATATCAGTTACTATGAAACTATGATTTAGCAAGATTCAATGTTTACTTCAAGTCTACTTAATTAAGTAAGTCCTGGCAGGATATGTTTTGCCCTTAAATAGTACACAGTTAGGAGCAAGGTGAGAGAGTGGCTACAAGGTAACTAGACTTCGTGGCTAACAGAAAATTATTTTGTTAAAAAGCTGAATTTCATTTTTAAATACAATCACAAAAAGTTGTAAACACTTGCTTACTATATTTATTATATAAAGGTCAACTGTTAATCAACCGTACACACTGGAATTACTTTAAAATTCATCTGTGATTACCACACACAATATTAATATATTCTACTATTATACATAAATAACATTTAATTACAGTCTTGCTCACGTCATCTGGCCATCTGCCACTTAAACTATTCATGGCCAAAACATTTGTAATGTAAGCGTCCAACTACATGTTGGATTGCATGATTGAGTATTCATCACTATAGCACTCAGCTCACTGCTGAATTTAATGATTGACTATTCAACATGGAAGAATTATTTCTACTCTGCTCACTGAGCTTTTTACAGCTGGTGGATCAAGTACTGGGAAATCCATTTTCCATGCACATAATAGTACATCACTGATCCGCCATCATGTTGTTGTTTTTTTAATTAAATCTATATCATTCAATAAAGTATATATTGTATCATTTTTATTTTAATAAAGTGGATTCTATTGTCAATATCTTTATGATATTTTTTTTTACTTTTTTGTATCTGAGTATTTTTTACCTTGTGGTAGAAAATATTATATCTTTTTGGTCTATTGTTAGAATATCAGATTCTAAATATCTCAGAAAGAAGGAATATCAAAGTTTATGTGAAGGGTTTGTGAGAATTTGTTTTCAGTAAATGGTCTCTGAAAAACATATTGTCATGACCCAGTGGAGGGGCTCCAACTAACCTTCTGAATCATCCTGCCTTGGCTACAGGAATCCTTCCTTGTACCATAGAGTGGATGGACTTCTTGGACAACGGCTTCTGTTCCAGGGCCATCAAGGTGCAGAATAGGGATCAAGAGGTTACAAATAACAAACAGAGGTTATAAACTCTAGATAAAAGAGAGAACAACATGATTATGTTCCCTAGAGAACAGTATTTATTGGTAAAAAGTTGGAACATTTATAGGCAAACAGAATACAAATGTGATTCAACCCACAAACATGATTAAATTATGTGCCCTTAACCAGTTATCTCAATCCACCTTCTAAAGTACCTCACTGGCCAATCCCTGAGAGTAATTTCCACCACAGGGTGAGTTGGTAATTACTTCACAAACTTAAACACATCCAAAGTTCCCTTCTAAACTAGGTAATGCACTTAAACTATTTTAAATATCCTGTCCACCGCTAGATAATCACATCAGGCAGATCATTATCAAGATACACACTTCATAGCTTTTCTAAGATCCCTGTTGATGGAATTCTTCTGTCTGGGCCGTTGGTTGCGGGTTCAGGGAAGTCCCAGTCTGCCCCCAAAAAGCAGATCTTGACAACTATTTTATGAAAGAGTTAGTATAAATAATGAGCAAAATCTTTCTAGGATGTTGTACAATCTGCCTTTAATGGATCACCTTTTGTATTTACTATCAGTCAATTCCAATATAGTTATTTTCATAAAATCATCAGCAACATCCCAAGGAAGTCACCAGTATCACAAATTGGGAAGTGTTCCTACATTACTCTAACAAAGTGCATTTTCAGGGTAACAAATACACCTTTGGTGATAGACCAACTGGGCTGGTGTTGGTACTGGAGCGCTCTAAAATAAGGAGTTTGATGAGTCTTTTACTAGTGCATTAAGAGGAGGCATAAACAGGAACTCATGGAAACCTTGTCAATAGTGTTTTATTATTTTATTTAATTCAAAGCCAATAGGGTCAAAATATAATGTTTCAGACATTCATAAGGCTCACTGCCCATATTTAATTTAAAACCAATAGAAACAAGAATACAATATGTTAGGGAGTCATAAGGCTCACTGCCCATGTTTCTTGTAACATTGCAAAGTGTAGAAACAGCATCAGATAACCATCCAAATAGAGTAGTCAGGGACCGGATATAAATAATTAATAGAAAACCAAAAGACTGACACAGCCAATGAACTGCCCCACAACACATACAAGACATATGAAATGAAAAGCTTGTTTAATTTTTAAGGTCTAAAAAAATATTTAGCCAATGTATGCACTAGCAGTTACTTAATTTTAATCTGGCTTTACAATGTCCATGTAGCATGTTGCGTGCTGAGAACCTCTCAGACCATCTTTGGCCACTCATGACCATTTAAAAAAAAAAAAAAATTACTATGGACCACCAACCCGCCAAATCACAGCCCCCTCCAGATATAAGAGGTCCCTTATTACACTGTCTTGAACAGTGGGAACTCAATTTAAAGTTGAGTACTCATGTCAGGATACTTATTGAGTGATTGCATTAAGATAATATCATATCACAATCCTGCCAAATAGAAATAAATGACCATTCTTTCAATATTTAGATTTCCACAATAGTAGTAGTAAGGCTATCTTTCAATTATGGATTTGCTTGTGTTTCTTTTTGTTGTTGTTGTTGTGTCCGACTCTCAGTGACCATATGGACAGCATCACCAAGGCACATCTGTCTGTGTTTCTGGTTATCCATAAGGTTTTCTTGGCAAAGATACTGGAATCGGTTGCCAGCTCCATCCCCAGTGCACCACAATTTGTCAGACCTCTCTGCTATGACCTACCCATCTTGGGTGACCCGACATGGTATAGCTCATTATGTACCCAACCCATATTTTAATGGGCCAACCTCTTTTATTGGGGAGCCTGTATGGAAGCATGACTTCCCACAATTTCAGCCCCACAAGCAATTCCCTAAATCACTATGAGCATGTGCTCGCTCTGCTATACTAACTCCAGATAGGGATTGAAAACACTGTTGTTGTTGATGTTGTTTAGTCATTCAGTCAGGTCTGACTCTCTGTGACCCTATGGACCACAACACCCTGGGCACATCTGTCAACCACTGCCTCTCTGGGCTCCATCAAGCTCATGCTCATTGCTTCAATTACTTCATCTACCTCTTTCCTCTTCTGCCATCTTCTTTGTGTGCCTTGGATCTTTCCCAGTACCAGGGCCCTCTAAAAAAATCCTATTAAAAACACTATTACATTGGAAAACATATAGAGGTAGAGATAACTCAAAGGTAGGTTCATCATAAGATATTACCTGCCTAATTATTTTTAATAACCTTCATTTTGTCCATTTAAATCACTACTATGCTCCAAGTTAGCAGCAAGTACTCTAGTCAGGCAACTTTCCATAAGCAAACACAGACTTCTGTTATTTTCTTCTTTAAAAATGTTTTTATGCTCATGACTCATATATCTGATAAAGTTGTCATTTTGTTACATTCTTCACAAACTTGTTCCTAAATATAGTCAAATTTTAACAAACTATATTAAAAACAAATTCATATTAAAGGTACATGACAGTTTGTGGAATATCCTGTGTGCGTCTGTCTGATTGAGACTCGCATAACAAATCATTTTATTGAGGAATTCTGTGTATATTTGTAATTCAAGGTACATTTGACATTTCTTGTGTGGGCTGCACCCCCCAAGGCACCTATTTAGGCAGTGCCTCCTAGCCAATAAGCTATGCGGAGTTGTATCCTAGCGAATTGGCTGTCAGTATCATGGCAACAGCTTTGTCTCAGCCAGTAAACAGATACATTGCTGTAGCTGCCTCTGATTGGCCACAACTAATTATGAATTTTATGCTAATTTAGCAAACTTTAGGGTAAGGTTATTAATGTTTATTTGGGGATTTTTTTCACGCACTACTGATTTTCCTCTTTTAGATGCTTCATAATCCAGGAAGCTTCCATATACCTTTAAGCAAAGTCCAAATTTGGACAGTGTTACTTTTTATATCTTTTCAGAATTGATATTAAAGCTTTATCAAAGGATTTCGAGGTGTTACAAGTTGTGGTTTCTGATCATCCTCTAAGTGCTTTCATTTCGACACAGATAAAACAAAGTTATTTAGGACGAGGCTGTGAAAACTCAGTAAGAGCATTATTATGGATCCAACGGTAGGAGGTTGGAGTTTTTTTTCTCCTTTTTGGAGCGTTTAAAAAGCACTCAATGTTTGGAAGATTTAAATAACCGGTTACAATTTGCAAAAGTTTATTATTTCCTATTTAAAGTTTCAAGGTGGAAATGTCAGGCTAATTAAAAAGTTATATATCTATAAAGGGTCACTGTAGTCCAAAAGTTTCTGTTGCGCATTTATTTAAAAGAGCATTGTAAAAGTTTTTTTATTCTAATGGAAAACAAATTATATTAATTGGAGATAATTGAAACTAAACAACAGACAGGTAGATAAAAATAAGGTGTTTGATTAACAATGAGTTAAGAGGAACGCATGGAGTGTTTGCTTATCCATTTACTTTACAGCCAATAGGAACACAAACACAATATGTTGCCGTTCAGATATTCATAAGGCTCACTGCCGCTTTTCCTGTACCGCATAAGGTCAGCATCATACACTATAGCTTTTTGTAATGTTTAAAATGTGATCTTTTTGGACTACAATGCCAATTATAGAGCTAAATTGTCTATTTTTATATGGAATATAAATATATATAGTTGAATAATCAGAGTATTGCAGTGAATAGTGATACCTTTTTTATTGGACAAACGTATTCATAATAAAGCAATAAGCTTTCGAGAGAAAATGCCTCTCTTTATCAAGTCAAAAAGCGATACTGATATATATATATGTATTTTTAGATGGAAGTTTTATGGATTATGAATGCATCTGACAGAGGAGAATCAGTTGTGGATGCAAACATTTTTTGCATAAAAAAAGTCCTGAAATAAACTTACCCTAAAGTTTGCAAAATGTCTTCAGTTTTCTGGCAGTTGATTTTAAGAAGGAACGCCCCTGAAAATCCAAGCTAGATTAGCATAACATGCATAACTTGTTGTGGCCAATTAGAGGCAGCTGCAACATTGTAGCAAAGTATTGGAATTCTGTCTCTGTAATAAAGCATCATGGGATTTGTAGTCTTTTGTTCCCAACACACACCTGAGCCTCTCTCCTCCCTGGAAGGAGCAACTCAGGCAGCACTGCTCTGTATCTCTGTGCTGATACTGGCAGGAAGGTTAGTATAGGGTTAAAAAACGTACTTGAATGCAGTTTTTCTATTGGTTATTTCAAGCTTCCTATCTAAGCACCTCTGGGGGTGTGGAACCCAATTTTTTTTTTTTTTTACATAAAATGAATCTGTATGTGTATAGAATGACTCAATGTAATGTGTGTGTCTGAGTTAGATTAGAAGAAGTTACACACATGGAAACATCCATATACATTGAAAAGGAATGCGAAGATAATACAAATATGAAAAGGAAATTGTTTTAATGGTCTGTATATAATCACATACATAGTTGTGAGCATACGAGCCATTGCTCACGCTTGCGGGCTTGCGCAGCGAGTCCGCAAGAACTGCGTCCCTCGCAAAGCGAGGGACGCAGTTTCCCACAAATGCGGGTCCTCGAGAAGCGAGGGGCCACATTTGCGGTGGTGGAGCATCCCAACGTCCCTGCAAATGCGGATCCTCGAGAAGCGAGGGTCCGCATTTGCGGAGGTGGAGGCTCCAACGTCGGCTGTGTTAACACACACACACGACTTCTTAAAAAAAAAAACCTCAAAGGCGCCTCACACCCGGTTACACACACACACCGCGGCCGAGGGTCTCAGTTGCTGGCATGGAGCGACGAAGACATTTGCGGTGGTGGAGCATCCCAACGTCTCCGCAAATGCGGGTCCTCGCAAAGCACTTAGGGAATGAGGCAACCTTAACGTAACAAACACGCACTAAGAATCCCACTATAACGTCCGACCCGCGTGCAACTAAAAACACTGAAAACACACCAAATGCTCACACAAACTACATAAAAAGCTTACCCATAGCAAGGGGGGGCACCCAGGACCTTTGAAAGTGAAGTTACACCAGTCCAAATTCCCTAGTTCAGACACGCGAAAATCCCCTAAGCGAGAGAAAAAATGGCCAACGAAAAAAACAAAAAAGGAGGCTCACCTCGGAAAACTGCATTAACCTCAGAACCAACCTTAACGTAACAAACACCCACACGCACAAAAAATGGCGGAACCGTGCGCACCTAAAAACATTCAAAGCACACCGAATACTCACAAAAACTGCATAAAAAGCTTACCCATAGCAAGGGGGGGGGGGGCACCCAGGACCTCTGAAAGTGAAGTTACACCTCCATTTAAGTCCAAATTCCCGAGTTCAGACACACGAAAATCCCCTAAGCGAGAGAAAAAATGGCCGCCTAAAAAAATGAAAACGAGACCCAGGACCGCACAGCCACCTACAACTTACCCAAGAAGGTATCCCAGATAAGCTCGGAAACCCGGATTAAACGCAGGGGATCAGAGATAAGCTCCGAGTCCTGCATTAACCCCACATTAACCATCGCAGTGGGGGTCCCGATTGCACGCGATCGGGGACCCCCGCTGCAATCAAAATTCAAAATTCCTGAGTTATAGGTCCTTAAAGGACCCGTTGTAAAAGAAAAAAAATATACCCTGTCAATCATGGGGGTCAATACAGACCCCCATAAAACCCTCATTAACACTGTCACTCATGGGGGTCAATATAGACCCCCAGAAGCTTTTCATTTACTCTGTCACTCATGGGGGTCAATACAGACCCCCATAAACCCATCATTAACCCTGTCACTCATAGGGGGTCAATAGAGACCCCCATAAGCCCTTCATTAAGCCTGTCACTCATGGGGGTCAATACAGACCCCCATATGCCCTTCATTAACCCTTTCACTCATGGGGGGTCAATACAGACCCCCATAATCCTCTATTTAACCCCATCAGTCCCATAAGGGTATATTAACACCATTATGGGCCTGTTATAACACTACATTAACCACATAAGTGCCATGATGGTCGTCAAGGACCATCATGACACTAAGTATAAACACTATACTGCACTATACCACCCCCAATAAAACATTAAAGATCAACTAAACACCCTCTACACTAACCTATTAACATCTACACCCCCTATTAACCCCCACCACTCTAATTACAGAAAATAAAAAAGCCTAAAGTCACCAAAAAAAATCTACATTACATGAAATAAAAAACCTAACTCACAAAAAAAAATAAACTACATTACACAAAATAAAAAAAAACTAAGTCACAAAAAATAAAAAAAGGAACATTAAAGACAATAAAAAAAAACATTACAACCCCCCCACTACAGAAAAAAAAAAAAATACACACCTGAAAAGGAAATACATATAATACAAATACATACAATACAAATACATACAATTACAATACAATACAAATACATACAATTACAATACATAACAATTACATACAATACAATACACCCTATCTAATATACATTACACATTACACCATCTATCTAAATAAATAGCATAATCTAATATACATGCTACCTATATAATAATACATCCCCAATCTATCTAAATAAATACCACAATCTATCTACAATACATCCTATGCTATCTTTATAAAACGCATACCCCTAGCTAACATACAATAAATGCTATCTATATATTAACTAATCTAAGTCTAAGCTAAAATAAAATAAATAAGACCACTTACCTTTGCAGATGTCCATTGGTATCAGCCACCTACGAAAAAAATAAAATAAAATAGTGCAACACGTTTACAGTTATAAAATAAACATTCTATACATTCTATACATTTTAAATATTCTACTCCTTTCCAGCATGTCCCGTCCTTATTCTTTACATCCTTCTCCGGCGCGGCACCTGTTAAAAAAAACACAACATTAATACACATACATCAAAATAAAATAAACATAATCTACATTCTACTTACCTCCCCGCGATGTCTCCGGCCTCCTCCGGATCCTCTTCTGCCACGCCCTGTAAAAAATAAAATAAATAATTACTTACATCCGCACTCCCGGACATCCCCGACGCTAATGAGGCTCCAGGAGACTTTTAGGGAGGAAAACAAGCAATGGCGCCTTCTGCTTGGTTGAAAACGATGTCCATCAAATTCACCCAATCAGGAGGCGCCAATGTGTGAACCAATCACAAACGGATACACCTTAAAATCCCACTCTGATTGGATAAAGCACCTGTCAAACTTTATTTAAACCAATCACAAGGCGCAGATGCCTTCAGCCAATCACAATGGAATACACCCCCACAGGGTGATTGGTTGGAGCCTCTGCGCATTCTGATATTGCTGATGGCAATAAAGCCTTAGGATTGGTTCAAATAAAGATTGACAGGTGTGTTATCCAATCACCGTTGTATTTTGGGGTGTATACTTTTTTCATTGGTTCACAAATGGGGTCTTCTCATTGGCTGAATTTGATAGACAGCCTTTTCAGCCAATCATAAGCTGCCATTGCCAATTTTATTCTGGAACACTCCATAGGAAGGTCATTAGCGTCGGAGACATGCGCCAGGGCGGATGTGTGTCGCTTTTTTTTTTTTTTTCATGCGCGGATGCTTCTGGAGAAGACGAGGAGGCTGGAGACATGGCGGAAAGGTAAGTATAATGTAGATTGTGTTTATTTAAATTTGGGTTATGTTTACTAATGTAATTTTTTTTTTTACAGGAGTATCGCCGGACAAGACGCAAAGATGGACGACGGAACATGAAGGACGTGACATGCTGGGACGTGACATGCTGGAACGGGACATGCTGGAAAGGTGACTATAATACTTAAAATGTTTAGAATGTTTAGAATGTTTAGGTATTTCATGTATTAATTTTTTTTATCTTTTTTACCGTAGGTTGCTGATCTGAAGAAACATCTCAAAGATAAGTGGTCTTAATTATTTTATTGGAGCTTACAATTAAGGTAGCAATATATATATATATAGATTGCATGTATTGTATATTAGATAGATAGAGGGATGTATTATTAGCTAGTATTGTATATTACATAGTGGGATGTATATTACATTATATAGTGGCATGTATATTAGATAGTGGCATGTATATTACATAGTGGCATGTATATTAGATAGTGGCATGTATATTAGATACTGGCATGTATATTAGATAGTGGTGTATTGTATTTAATTGAATTGTGTTGTATTGTATTTAATTGAATTGTGTTGTATTGTATTTTATTTAATTGTGTTGTATTGTATTATATGTATTTAATTTTCAGGTGTGTAATTTAAAAAAAAAATTGTAGTGAGGGGTGGTTGTAATGTATTTTGTTATTTTCTGTAATGTTCCTTTTTTATTTTTTGTGACTTAGGTTTTTTTTTTTTTGGTCTTTAATGTACATTTTTTATTTTTGGGGAATTTAGTTTTTCTTATTTTATGTAATGTAGATTTCTGCTTTTTGAGGAATTTAGTTACTTGAGGCACACAGTACACTCACATTGTGTGACAAACATCATTTCAACACTTTCTTTTATTGACCGTCATTTTTTGACAGACAAGTCGCTAGTAATATAAATAATAGTCATTTAACTTAAATTTCTTTGTTTATATTCAACCACAAAATTGTCATAGTCATAGTAGGAATTATAAAGAAGATACCTTGGGCCTCATTCAATTAACGGCCGTAGGAGATGCGGGGCCGCAAGGACCGGCCGCAAGCTATTCGGCTATTCTATTCCCCTCCGGCCGGGGATTCCGGCAGGCTTGCGGCCGGCGCCTTGCTATCTCTTGCAGCCGCTCGCGCCGGAGGAAAGCCTTTGATCTTAAACAGCCGCAAGAGTTTCGGCCGCAAGAAAAGTCCGGTTGCTATTCTATTGCTCCGGGAACCCTCTCTGCAAGGCTAAAACCGAGCCGCAGCTTACTTGCAGAAAAAAGGTACCGCTAGCACCAATTAAGCACATTATAAATAAAGCCATCCTGCACTCTGAGGAGACTATAAAGTGATTGTAGGTGTTAGCAAAAATAGCACAACACTCCCCTACACTCAAATCCGTAAAAAAATAATTTTTTAATTTATGTCAAAAATCCATGTAAAAAGTTCCGAGGGCATGGAGCACCTCAGACTCGCCCACGCAGCGGCTGGAAAATAAACAGTTAATGTAAACTCGGATTTGGGCTGATGTGCAAGCTTGAGAGGGGGTTGCTATTAATCCTCATGTCCCCCAATATGATCCCTAGCATTTACAGAGCTTTACAGTGCCGTCTTGAATTTATTTTTGCGTCTTAAGTTTTCTGAGCTTACGGCCGGTTGCAAGATATACGGCCGGCCGTAAGGGGAGATCCTTGCGGGGCCGTATAATTGAATTGCAAGATAACGGAACCCCCGCAAGGAATCGCAGCCTTACGCCCGATTTACGGCCGATAATAGAATGAGGCCCCTTGAGTTTAGATACACATCCTTTCATTTTTAACTGTTACATTACATTTTTCTTTGATGATGACAGACAGACATATGCTCTAATACCTAATAGGATTATACACCTAGGAGGGATAAGAAGAACCCTACACTCAGATAACATCTTTATTCAGTTCTAGTGATAGAAGCCCTCTACCGTACATTGTATTATAAAAAAATAGTACATTTGTGTTCACATTTTATTTCCTCCCCAGAATTCAAAGAAATATGGTTATTGCACTGCACTCTTGGAATTCTGGGTAGGAAATAACTTTTTTTTAACTTATATTTAGGCATTCAAATGTGAACACTTATACTTATCTATATACTGTACTCTGTGGAGGCTTCTATCCAGGAGGGTCTAGTGTTTTGTCATTTCTTTTTTTCCTTTTTTTTATCTTGCATTTAAACATTTTTTTAATGTATGGCCCCACCCCAACCCAAATTACAACAGCCCCTCAGCCCCCCACCTCCAAGGCCACCCCTGGACCTCCTTGATCGTACACACGCCTGACTGGAATTTTAGTACCTGTTTAAAAATAATATTTCTACTGAAGATCCAGGAGGTGGCAGTGTGAAGCAGTTCAGAATCCTGGTGATGTGTATCAGGGAAGAGGCGAGAGAGCAAGGGCTAGATGACAGCAAAATCCAGGGGAATGGGTTTTGTGAGGGGAAGCAAAGGAGATAGGTATGTGTGCTATGTGATGTTGGATGCTGAGTGGGAATGACAGCTGACAAGGGCTTGGTGCTATTGATGGATGCTGTGTGGGGATGTTGAGAGGAACTGGGTGTTATGTGAAGATGGCTTCTAAGAGCTGTGGTGCAGGCATGAAAGCTTAGTTCAGGCAGGAAGCCATAGGTAAGGGAAGGGGAGCAGCTATGGGAAGAGGAGCAGCTTTGGGAAGAGGAGCAGTTATGGGAAGAGGAGCAGCTTTGGGAAGAGGAGCAGTTATGGGAAGAGGAGCGGCTTTGGGAAGAGGAGCAGCTTTGGGAAGAGGAGCAGTTATGGGAAGAGGAGCGGCTTTGGGAAGAGGAGCAGCTATGGGAAGGGGAGCAGCTATGGGAAGAGGAGCAGTTATGGGAAGAGGAACAGCTTTGGGAAGAGGAGCGGCTTTGGGAAGAGGAGCAGCTATGGGAAGAGGGGCAGCTATGGGAAGAGGAGCGGCTTTGGGAAGGTAAGCAGCTATGGGAAGAGGAGCAGCTATGTGAAGAGGAGCGGATATAATATATTATTAAACATACCTACAAATGACTTAATCCTGTTAGGCAAGATAATGCATATGCAAAGCTTCAAAAGTCACTGTGAGGACAAACCCAGCCCAAGGCAGTTTAACCATAGTAGATGTCAAAAAAACAATTAACCAATAAAAACATGCCAATAAGCTAGCCAATCTCAACACACAAAAATAAATCTTTACACACTGACCATCGCTAAGAGCATGGAAACTCTTGATAAAATGATTCCCCCTCTCCGCCTCAGATCCAATAAAATTGGTATGAGGGGATCTCTGGCACATCCTAGACGCCCCCTTGCCCACTAGTGAAATAGAAAAGGAGTAAATATTAAATGCGGTGGGGAAAGGGTTAAATTCTATGAGAATCTTTCAATCTTCCTGTTAACCCCTGCCCACCCCCACAAACTCTGTGCAGTTGGAGTGGCCTTTCCTTGCTCTTAATAGTCTATATGGGCAAGGGTTGACAATTACCCCTAAACTAATCCCTTCCTTGCCTCTCAAATCCATACTAGCCCGATGGGTGTTTTTTAACTTCCATCCCTTAAACTCATAATGGGGATTTGTAAGGATTATCATCCCTCTTCCCTGGGACGAGGGCTATCAATTCCCATCTGCCCCCCTAAGCCAGAGCTCCTCGTGCAGAAAATACATTTGAGCATAAGTATAAGCATTTATATGGGCTCTGATTTACTGAAAAGTAAAGTCAATAATTTTCAGCCAATCAGAATGTGGGAAGTTTCAGTTCCCTTCTCTACTTGTTTGAAATTAGACAAAAGGGAAATTCTGTATACCATTTAAAAAAACATTTTTTTATTGATTTTTGGATTTGACTCAGTTGTTCTCAATCACATTCTAGTATACATACATGGACGCAAAAGTATTTGACTCATTAATTCATAGATCTTAATAATCTCTCTTTACTGTATGTACTTTCATGTATAGGCATCTCATATTTTGGCACAATTTACTCGGTAGCATACTAGTGGACCATTAAGCGTCTCATTGCTGGTAGACACAGCAACATTCTTGATGGTCGATTAATAAACGAATATATGAACTCAAAGGCTAATGAAGTCACAATTTATGGAGCAGGTTTAAACATAAGAGTTTCTCTTTGCAGGAAATATAGTACAATAAAAGTTCAAAAAAACAAACTTAGGAAATCTTGTAAATTCTTTGAGACAAACTCAGGAACTCCTTCTAAGTGTAACTAGAGTGTGCCAGGGCACTACACCAGCTAAATTATGGAGCTATATAGAGACATTATTTAGTTCATCTGATTAAAGTTACCATAAATACTGGGATTATGACTATATCCTCTCAGGTCTTTTAACGAATACCACCAGTTAACTTACTGACTTCTAGAAGAGACTCCATTAAAGATGTCTAAATGCAAAGGTTTATTTAACAGAACAATGAGCGGTGAGAGAAGTGTCTGAGATGCAAGGCTCTACTTATATTACACCAATGTCTCTAATGACTACTCTACCTGGCCCCTTTTTGTTTTCCTACAGATGACGCTACTCCTTAGATCAACTTGATATTGCCCAGTTATACCCATCACAACCACGCCTTGAAGATTGTCCCAACCAATTAACTCTTGACTTTATGTCCAGTCATCCTTGGTAAATTCCATCAGTAAATGACTACTAGATGTTACTGTAGTTCAAGAAACCATTTATTTCACCTTTGCTCCACCCTTGTGAATGTTAATTCTAGAATTGTGTCATGCCAACCCACGCATGATAACTTTTTGGGAAAGCCCATTTGATGTTTGGTTATCAGAGGGGTGTTAGTTTGGAAAGGCTCCTTCCATTATACTTGTGATAAATAACACCTCCTGAACAACTATGTTTGTTGGGAGGTATCTTAGATATCAACAAGCAAGACATTCATAACACATTAACCACTTCATCGCCAGTGGGCCATTTTAGCTACAACATTGGTTAATTTGTCATATATTTATATCACCCTCTACTGGCTGAATTTCATACAAATATGATAACAATTCCAGAAGGTGGCCATGATGTTTTACAATCAGAAAAGAAATAGTAAACTTTTTCTGAGGACTAGTGAGACATAAGTCAATTTGATAACAGTTGCAGACAAAAGTAGGTCAGATTAATGTTGATAATTAATACATTACAATAAATTGAGAATGCTCCTCTGAGTAACCCACAATGCTTTATATTCAGTGAGGATATCACCATTCAGAGATCCTCAATCCTCACACTTTGTATCATGGGCTGGTTATAGGTAACAGCCGTATCTCTATTTCTTAATAAAATGATTACACATAGTGCCTTGACATACAGTTGTTAGCAGTAGTCTGCACTTGGAGTTGGTATTAATCATTACAACTGTAAATTACAAGTTAATCGCATATAGAGTGGGAAACTTCCCCAGAGATTTACTCCTATAATTACTTAGTTCCGCTTTGAATTGTATAGTGAGATCTAGTGAAGTGCATCCTCTAATGGTAATGGTCTTATTCTGTAACATCTTAGCAAGGAAAATACCCATATAGTTTCAGAATATACAGGTATAATGGGATCTGTGGAGAGACTATGTTCCTGAAATAATATAGGGGTGTTCCCTGACTGAATAGCAACTAAGCTTGAAGAACCTGTTATTTGTCCTCTAGCTGCTTATCAGAGATCAAATCTGAAACTATCTACACTTCACTCAAAAATAAGTAAGTGGGTTTCCATAAAAATTGACTACAGAGCATTTGTGGTCTGATACCGCCGAGTCCACAAATCACAGTCATGATGTTATCACTAGATGATACTAAAAATGCCTGACACACGCGTTTCGCGTTAAGGTACTTCTACGCAGTGGAAGAGCAAGGTAAAGGAGAGCCCTGGTGAAAAAAAAAAGTGTTGGGCCCCCCTCTGGGAATTTGTAAAAACTGTTGTGCCCTGGGCTCCTCCCCCAGAAACCTTCCCATAATAAACATCACCCTCACACAACACCCACCCTTCTTAACATAATCCCCACCAGGTCCTTGTCAGCAGCCATCCCAACCCACAGCACCCAACTCCCATAGCACCCATCCCTATCTCCTTTATTCCTCCATCACAGAACCCCCCCTGTACTTTGCAACCCTTGCTCTGTTACCTTCTTCTCTGATACACAACCCCATGATGCTGAACTGCTCCACACTGCCACCTCTTGGAGCTTCAGTAGAAATGCTTTTATTTAAACACACTAATTTCAGACAGAGGGGAAGTGTGTGCAGCCAAGGAGGCACAGGAGAGACCAGTGTGTACTCAGCTGGGCCATGGCATGTTCTGCCGGGGTGTGGGGGCCACAAGGGGACACTAAACTACAGAAGAAAAAAAATACACAGCACTGGGCCCCTCCAGAGTGGGAGCCCTGGTGCACTGCACCACCTGAACAACTGGTAGATCCAGCCCTGCTTCTACAGAGGTCCTGACGTTTTGTCAAAAACCTTGCAAGGGGATTAAAAGAAAATGTTTACGCTTGCATCAAGAAAAACAATCTCTGCTCTTTTCAGTGCATGATAGTAAATGTGCATTTTCATTGTCACCTTATTTTTTAACTGAATACATGCCAGAGCACAGATTCAGTGAAGCATAAGACACAAATCTCATCAATTTGCCAATATATTATCCAAGTCGACCACAATGTTATGCTAACATTATGCAATGTCATTACTTACTTGTGAGCTGTTACAGTCATTGAACATCTGATATTCTATACACTTGTGCAGGGACAGCTGAGTGAGTAATACAGGGCTAGAAATAAACTACAATTATTGAGAACATCACATTTTGTTGTAAAATATATTAATTCTCTCAGATATACGCAGTCATAGCAATTTTTGCAGATGCACTGACCAAATTTTGATACGAGAATGTATCATTAAACGCATATTTAGTGTACATCTATAATATTCAGGAAGTGTGTGTCTTATGAAATTGTATTTTTACACATTTAAAAGTTTTTTCCGCCCTCAAAAAATGCAAACTGATGTTCCAGCTGGTAGCTATGCTAGATAACTACAAGAGCAAAATAGATCTAGGGCTCCTCAACTCAATCTGTAAGGGTTAATCCACGAGCCACATGATCCTCAGGGCTGTACTCTGTATCCTCATTTGGGTTTATTTACTTGTTTACCCTGCATCTTAGGGTGCAGTGAAGAATGGAGGGCCCCGGTGGATAAAAATATTTTTGGGCCCCCTCCCTTAAAAAGGCTGGGGGTTATAAATTATTTTTTGTGCTGGCTCAAACTCACTCAGTGCCCTCCCAAAATTTCCCTTCCCATGACAGCACTCCTCCCCAATACCCTTTCTCATAGCTTTCCATTAGCACTCCTTTCCCATAGCTGCTGCATGAAATACATTTACTATCTCTACATAGCAACCAGTCCCTCTCATAAGTCAATTCCACATAGCACCCAGTTTCTATCAACATCCACCACACAGCACCCACCCTCTTACATCCATCCCTACATAGCACCCAGTCCATGGCAGCATCCATCCAGACACATCACCCAACCCTTCTTAACACTAACTTCATAGAACCCATCTGTAACGGAGTTGGAACACGCAGTCCAATATCTCCGCTGGTATACGGTAAAATATCCAAGAAGCACTACAGTCTCACCATTCCCAACCTCCCATATTGGACGACACTCAATTGGGAGTCAAATAATACTGACTTTATTTTGTTGTGCAGAGATATATATACACATCTCTTCCCACAGGCAATACACATCCCCCATAGTTGGCCACACAATACACATAGAGGGACAATAGGTGGGTCACACCTCCCTGAGGCTACCTGGCAACTTTGATACAATCAGACATTGATTAGATCATCCTTCCCTTTGTTCCATCTTCACAATGTGAACACTTCACACAATGGACCTCTCTTGCGTATGAGGAGCCCTTGTAATAGGATTATCTATTATGGCAAATAAAAATCAAAATTACACAGCACTGAGACCCCAGGAGGGCCCTGATGCATTGCACCACCTGCACCACTGGTACCTCCGCCCCTCTTAAGATGTGTATCTCGTGGCAATGGAGGAATAAGCAGCTTCAATCTTGATATTAATGGAGCAGCAATACAATGGCACCAGACATGCTCAGCCTTGCCAAACAATATAGAGTCTGCGTGTGTGCTATCTACTGGGGTGGAGTAACAAGGTTGTGATCACACTCCCAAGTATTAAGAAGGCTCAGAGGCAACAGGGAGAATCAGAAGACAGTCCAATGGTTGAGATAAGCAGAAGACAAGTCCAGTAACAAGGTGGATGTGTCGTTTTTATCTCTCTAACCTAGTTAGTGCTAATACAAAAATCAGCTGGACCCTCTAGGGGTTTTTATAGATCTTATATAGGTGTCACCCATAATGCTGGAAACACTTGAAGGGAAAATGGGTACCCCAGAGAGGTATCCTACCGAGATCCCCCTTTCCTTGGTCATCAGACCTTTATTGGGGCGGTGTAGGGCTTGGCTATAGCTCACAGCAATGGGAGGTCTTGGCTGTCATAAAACACATTCAAATCTATGGTTAGCAGCAGACAGTGGATCAAAGGGGTATCACTTAGAAAATACTTAATGCCACTTAACCATTAACACTTTGTTTCAATTGATGTCTGCAATATCTAGTTAACTGTGTCTGATGTTTCAATTGTTGCACCAGGAAGCCCCATGGAAGTCTATGGAGACGGAACCTGGAACCACAGGTTTGCGCCGGTGCGAGGAGTGGACTACTGAACTTGGCAAGTGGCCCAGTCTTAGAGTGGCACTATCTTAAATTCTTTATTACACCTTTCTCCGATGTTTAATAGTGTACATGTATGGCGAACACAAAAGGTGAACACAAAACGTATCTTAAAACATATCAATAATGTGGGTTAAAGCATCGGATTCATGAGGATAAGTGGTAAAGTCTTTCTTTCAGTCTTTAGTGACTACTATAATACTAGCGACTTGCCCATCAAAAATGACGGGACAATACAAAAGTGTTGAGATGCTGCTTGTCACACAATGTGAGTGTACTGTGTGCCTGAACTATATATACCCCTATAACACACTAATGAACACATGTAATAACACTAAAAGTGCCATGAGGGTCATCCAGGACCCTCATGACACAATGTTTAAGCACTACACCATTTTAACCCGGTCTCTTATGGGGGTCTATACAGACCCTCATAAGCCTCTATTTAACCCCATTAGTCCCATAAGGATATTTCAAGACTCTCATGGGACAGTTAGAAGCCTAACATTACCCCGTAAGTGCTATGAGGGTTCTCCAGTACCCTCATGACATTAAGTACAAACACTACACTGGACTAAACCCATCCCAATAAACCATTAAATCTAAACTAACAACCCTCTACACTAACCTATTAACACCTACACTACCTACCTAAACAACCTACCTAACCCCAAATAAAAACCCCACCACTCTAATTACAAAAAATTAAAAAAACTAAAGTCACAAAAAATAAAAAATCTACAGAAAATAAAAAAACCTAACTCGCAAAAAATAAAAAATCTACATTACAGATAATAAAAAAATCTAAGTCACAAAAAATAAAATTATGAACATTACAGAAAATAAAAAAAATACATTACAACCCCACAATACAAAAAAAAAAAAATTACACACCTGAAAAGGAAATACATAGAATACATACCATACAATACAAATAAAATACAATACCCCCTAGCTAACATACAATCAATACTATCTATCTAAAATACCTACCACAATCTATCTAATAAACAATAAATCCTATCTATCAAAAATACATCCCCCAATCTATGTAATATACAATAAATCCTAACTATGTAAAATACATACCCCTGTCTAACATACAATACTATATAATATACAATAAATCCTAACTATCTAAAATACATACCCCCAATCAATTACACAATAAATCCTAACTAAAATACATACCCCTAACGTACAATAAATCCTAACTATCTAAAATACATACCCCTAACATACAAAAAATCCTAACTATCTAAAATGCATACCCCTATCTAACATACAAATGCTATCTATATATACAAACCCTAATTCTAAGCTAAAATAAAATAATTAAGATCATCCTACCTTTGCAGATGTCCCTTCAGATCAGCAACCTAGGGGGGGAAAAAATGAGTACAAGACATTTACAGAAAATAACAAAACATTCTAAATATTCTAAATATTCTACTCACCTTTCCAGCATGTCTCTATCCTTCTTCTTTTCTTCTTCTCCGGCGCGGCCCCTGATGAAAAAAAAACATTACATTACTACAACATACATAAACATAAAACAAAATAAAATAAACATAATATACAGGCGCTAATGTGTGAGCAAATCAGAAAGGGATACACCCCAAAATCCCACTCTGATTGGATAATGCACCTGTCAACTTTATTTAAAACAATCACAAGGAGCAGATGCTTTCAGCCAATCACAATGGGATACACCCCCACAGGGTGATTGGCTGGAGCAATCTGCGCATTCTGATTGGTTGCAGTGACAATAGCCAATCACAATGGGATACACCCCCATGTAGTGATTGGCTGAAGGCATTTGCACCTATTGATTGGCTGTTGTCAATGTCAATCAGCATTACAGCCAATGAGAAGGCACAGATGTCTTCAGCCAATCACCCCGTGGGGGTGTATCCCATTGTGATTGGCTTATGGCAATAAAGCCTTCTGTTTGGTTTAAATAAAGATTGACTGGTGCATTATCCAATCAGAGTGTGATTTTGGGGTGTATCCCTTTCTGATTGTAAATGTATTGTACTCATTTTTTTTTTCTTTTCCCCTAGGTTGCTGATCTGAAGGGACATCTGCAAAAAATTATTTTATTTTAGCTTAGAATTAGGGTTTGTATATAGAGATAGCATTTATTGTATTTTAGATAGTTAGGATTTATTGTATGTTAGGTGTATGTATTTTAGATAGTAAGGATTTATTGTATGTTAGGGGTATATATTTTAGATAGATAGGATGCATTGTATATTATATAATATTGTATGTTAGATAGGGGTATGTATTTTAGATAGTTAGGATTTATTGTATATTAGATTGGGGGATGTATTTTAGATAGATTGGATTTATTGTATATTAGATAGATTGGGGATGTATTTTAGATAGATAGTATTGATTGTATGTTAGATAGGGGGTATTGCATATATATATTTTTTTATTTGTATTGTATTGTAGCGTAGTTGGGGGGTGTTGTAATGTATTTTCTTATTTTCTGTAATGTTCCTTTTTTATTTTTGTGACTTAGGTTTTTTTATTTTCTGTAATGTAGATTTTTCATTTTTTGTGACTTTAGTTTTTTTTATTTTCTGTAATTAGAGTGGTGGGGGGTTTATTAGGGGGTAGGTAGGTAGTGTAGGTAGGTAGTGTTGGTGTTAATAGGTTAGTAGTAATAGTTAATGGGTTAGTTTAGATTTAATGGTTTATTGTGGGGTATTGCGCAGTGTAGTGTTTGTACTTAGTGTCATGATGGTCCTTGAGGAAAGTCATGGCACTTATGTGGTTAATGTTAGGGTTGTAACAGCCACATAAGGGTCATAATATACCCTTATGGGATTGATGGGGTTTATTAGAATCTGTATTGACCCCCATTAGTGATAGGGTTAATTGTGGGTTTATGGGTGTCTGTATTGACCCTCATGAGTGACAGGGTTAATTAAGTGCTTATGGGGGTCTGTATTGACCCTCATGAGTGACGGGGTTAATTAAGTGCTTATGGGGGTCTGTATTGACCCCCATGAATGACAGGGTTAATTAAGGGTTTATGGGGGTCTGTATTGACCCCCATGAGTGACAGAGTTATTTAATGTATTATGGGGGTCTGTATTGACCCCTATGAGTGCCAGGGTTAATTAAGGGTTTATGGGGGTCTTTTTTTGACCCCCATGAGTGATGGGGTTAATTAGGGGTTTATGGGTGTCTGTATTGACCCCCATGAGTGACGGGGTTATATTAAGTCCTTATGGGGGTCTTTATTGATCCCCATGCGTGAGAGGGTTAATTAAGTGCTTATGGCGGTCTGTATTGACCCCCATGAGTGACAGGGTTAATAAAGGGCTTAACTTCACTTGCAGGGTCCTGGGTGCCCCCTCCCCCCCCCCCCCCCCCCCACTTGCTGTGGGTAAGCTTTTTATGTACTTTTTGTGTGAATTTATTTTGTTTTTAATCTTTTCAGGAGCGTGCTGTTCGGCCTTTAAGGTCATATTTTTTCCGTTAAGGCCGTATTTTTGCGAGGTCGTAATGTTTTTTTTTCTCTAAGTCCTGCGTCTTTTTTTATGCTAAGTCCGTAAATTTCCTGTCCTAAGTCCCGCAGTTTGTATTTTTTAGTGTAAGTCCGTATATAGTGATTGCGTGTTAGATCTGTTTTGGTAGCGCTGCTTGTGTGGGTGTTTGTAACCGCGTGTGAGGCGCCGTAGAGCCTCCACCTCCGCAAATCCGTCCCTTTGCTTCGCGAGGGTCCGCATTTGCGGCTTGCAATGGGCCTTTGGCTCATTGCAGCCGAGGTGAGAGCCTCCACCTCCGCAAATGCGCCCCCTCCCTTCGCTTAGCGCAGTTCTATGTGATACAGTCTAGAATAATGTCCACATTACTGTAATTCATAAATACATGCAGATATCATGAAATCAAAATAAAAATGAGATTCCTGGCAAATCTTGTGGAGCAGTGAAGACTATATAAGATGCTACAGGAATTATTTCTCTGAAATGCACAAATGAGTTAAAGCTCAAGAGCCAGCATCCTGAGTGGGTACCATCCCATAGGACTACTATTGAGCATCGCTGGTCCCTGGGAGGGAGCTTTGTACACTTGTATTATATTTGTAGTAAACCCTCAACATATAACAAGCAAGGTCTATCATGTTACAATAAAACCTGTGAATAGTCAGTGCACGAGGCATGATCAGTTTCACCTGAATGCTCTATTAAACCAAGCAGCAAACACCAGACAAGTGCTACCATCTGTTACTTATAATTTCTGTTCAGATTATTATTGTGTTTCACTTGCCCTACAATAAATGTTAGCACAGGCTTACTTTATAATACTTTTATATATTTTGATTTAGCAAATCTCAAAATACCTTATATACAGTATTATGAGTATTATGCCGGCAAATATGGTAAATATTTTGGATATTCTAAATGCCTTAAGGGCAGGACTAACATGTGTTTGGAGTCATCTTAGGGGTCTTTGTCTAACGGCTCCACAGATGAGGATCCAGCACTGAATAAATGCCCCCTTTAATAGTTAATATAATTTATTTAAAAACTCCTTTCTCCTAAAATGCATTACAAGGAGGCCGTTAATTTAGGATAAAATTGAAAGCCTTTTAGAGACTTGAGAAGAATAAGTTTATAGTTGGAAACAAAATGGTTCATAATTATAAATACACAAAATGCTTAATTAAGTATTTTTATCACATATAACCAAAAACTCAATCATAGGAAACTCTGTCAAACGAGGATTTATGAGGTAGTTCCTGAAAATAGTTTTAAGAATATCATTCTCTTTGAGCCATGAATTTTAATCCGTGTAATCCATACTAAGATTGAGCTGGTTTTAATTTATTTCAGATTATTAAGAGTAAGACTTTACATAATAAAGGCATGAGTCAGAGTATTTTTTAATTATACCAGCTGCTTTCAAATAAAAGATTTAGAGTAATGCTTTGAATATATTTATCTCGTCTCATTCACTCTTCTTATAGTTTCATAAAGTTTAAACCAACGTTTTATGACCAAATACCCAAAAGAACCATAATTAGATGTGACATTTTTTTTAAACGCTCAATGATTCACGTTAGTAGTAATCAGTCATCTTATATTCTGCAAAGTTTGATAATAAGTTATTCTTGGCACTTCACGCTGCGCCTGTCACTTGATTTTTTCATTCCTGAAGCAATGGAGTTGAAAGACAGTCCAATGTCCAAAGGAATCCTCAGACTGGGAATTGAACCAAGTTCAAAGAAAGTATAGTGGCAGGTCAGTCCATTAAATAGTGATGAGAGTACCATATGTTTGTATTAAAAATAACAAAAGGTGATATAAAGATGTCACGTTATGGGACTGGATGTCAAACAACAAAGCAAACATAATAAAAGATGAATATGAGCAATTTAGTAAATTGATTTCTAGAAGTTTTATGCTTTTAATAAAATATTTACTATTTTTTAACATAGTTTTTTTTATTGTTTCTTCTGAAGACAAAAGGAGAGCAGTAGGAGAAGTTGAAGAAATATTAAAAGTGAATTAAAGAACTGTCATCATAATTGTAAAATATTCTCTTTTAAATGTATATGGGTTTCAAATGTTTCCTAATAAACAGCTAATGATTAGTAGAAAAATAGGTATTAAATTGAAAAGTTGAATATACTTACATATTTATACACTGGATACTGATATCTGGATGTCCACACCCCTATGAAGCTTATATAAAGTGTACCCTGCAGGGTACAGTGTGTGACCTATAAAGGAAATGATGGTTGGTGGGGTCACAGCTGAAATTGCCCATACAGAGACAGGCAGAGAGAAAAAAAGCAGACAGCAACTGCCAGATTGTGATACAAATGTTTCAGTCTTTACTTCCTCCTGATTGGCAAAACAATTTTTCAAATTGTATACTAATTAACCTGGGTTTGGAGGGTGTTAATCCTAAGTTTCAACTGACAGAAATAAACAATATTTTGCTAACTTCAAGGTAAGTGTTTAAATGTTTTCATACACTACTAATCCTCCTCTATCAGATGCACTCATAATCTAGCTCACTTACATATCCATTTAAATAGGCAACTTGTTTTTAGAATTTAAAACAATATTAATACAGCCTTTGATTTATTATTTTTTATATGATTATGCTGCTGAGGAATCTACCATTTTAATATTTAATGTTCTAGTAGGAGGAGAATTTGAGTTTGGTGAGGAAGCTCTATCTGCACAATCGGAATGTGACAGTAACTATTGCCATTGCTAGCACTAATATAAAACTTACTAGACTAGAAGCCTGCAGTAAAGAATAATTTTATAAAAAGTTAAAGATTTAAAGTTTGTGTTTATTTTATTTATTTAAAACATTTTGCCCCTTATGAAGTTTAGTTATTTAAAATACCACAAAGAAAAACAATTGACTGCAATGGTCCTTTTAGTAAAAGATTATCAGTCATTGAATAAAGTTTTTTTCAGATAACTATATTTATTGCTCTACTCACATACATATGCACATGGGCTCAGTATATAGAGATATTGACAAAGGAGAAACAGAGTATATATAGAGGAACATACTGTAGAAGGGTGGGGAGAACCTGAATAAGCGCCATATAGAGTGGTTGTATAACAATAAGTCTCCTTCTGGATCGCTACCTTGTCGTGGTGAGGGGGCTTGTGTACTTCAATGAAGCTGTAAACCAAACCATGAAGTGTCACCCAAGATGGGCAGGTCATAGCAGAAAGGTTAGACAAATCGCAGTCCAATGGAGATGGAACTGGAATTTGAGACTATTAAAATGTTATCGCCTCCTGGGCTGGCAATAGTTACTATAGCTTAAAGCAGTGGTTCCAAAGCCTCTCCTCAAGGCTCCCCAGAGAGATCAGGTTTTCGATTTAACTGTGTGAACAGAGGTGAGGCAGTTAGAGGCTCCTTTTGAATACTGATTTTCTCACCTATGTTCACACAGTTAAATCGAAAACCTGACCTGTCTGGGGAGCCTTGAGGAGAGGTTTGGGAAACACTGGTCTAAAGTGTATGATTGTGTAATTTCTCCCATTTATAAAATATGGTGTCATGACCACATGGATATCAGGACTGTTGCAGCCATAACGACATGGATTAATTTAGCATGTTTACAATGGTATTTGATTGTGCTATGCAATGGTTTTCACATGTTTGTAATAACCTGTCTAAAGAGCTCACTATCTTGGACTATTTGGTTTTATTAAGAATTATGTTATTGTGTCCATGTGAACTTGTATATGTCATGTTTAGTCTTGACATGCAGGATTTTCCCTGGGGTGTTTAATAAAAAATATTATGTGAGGCTCCCAGAGAAGAGGGCCACAAGTTGAGGGATATCCAGTTGAGGGTCTGGATAGGTCCAGTGGACTAGGGGGGAGGATTGGCAGACACCAGTGTACAATGTGGATTCAGTTATGAAAGGGAGAGTGATATAGGATTAACCACCATTGTTCTGCCTTGGGAGACTGGGAACAAAGAGATGATTAAGAAAATTACTCAGCCACGTTCCCGGACAGTAGGGGGTGATCACTTTTCATTGTTAATATCAACTTTGTCCTCCATATCCAAAATGTATGTTCTCTAGAGTCAAAACTCTTATCTGCCAATCTACTATCTCTTCTTGTCTCTCAGCTGAATGCGTTACCAGCCACTTTACAAAATTAAATCAATAACATCCAAAACAAACTCTCCTGTCAACGTGGCTCATACACACACTCCTTTGAACAAACAGATAACACCTAGTTCTTCTCCAATCCCAAATATGCTCCTTTGACCCTATAACTGAGGATGAAGTCTCTAGTCTTCTATCAATCTCACCTTACAACTTGCCAAACAGATATTATTTCTTTACAGTTAAATCATTCCTTCTCTACCAAACTTATCTAATATCTCATATTTATTCGATCTCTCCTTAAACACCAGCAGGATCCTATAATCTTTAAGACATGCCTTAATTACACCCATTCTGAAGAAACCATCATCTGACCCAGCTTCTGCAGCCTACTATTTCGATATTTATCTATTTCTCTTGGCTTCAAATCTACTTAAGCGACTTCTCTACAAGTATAACCCAATTCCTTTCCTCCAAATCTCTTCTCAACCTTCTCCAGGCTGGATTCTGGCACCTACCTTCCATTTGGACAGCTTCCACAAAAGTTAATAATGACCGGCTCACCATCAAATCAAAGGATCACTTGTATGTACTAATCCTACTGGATCTCTCTGCTGCCTTCAATGCAGGTGACCACTCTCTTCTTATCCAAACTCTTCATTCATTTGGCATCTCTGACACATTTATCTCATGGTTTACATCCTATATAGAAAATCAAATATTTAGTGTCTCATACTCTTCACCTCTTCTTCCCCACTCCCTCAGTCGCTCCTCTTCTCCAACATACATCCTACCTTGGCAGCCTAATACCATCTTTTGCATTTCACTATCATCTATATGTAGATAACATTCAAATCTACCTCTCTGCACCCCCTCTTTCAGCATATTGCCAATTGCCTCTCTAGCATATCCAGGATGTCCACCAATCAATTATAACTCAACAACTGAGCTCCCAATTTTCCCACCCTCTCCTACAATGCCTACAATGCCATCATGCCCACCTCTCAGGCCTGTTGTGCTATAAAACCCTCCTCTGTTTTTTGATCCATACAATCAATAGTAAAATAATGTTGTCTTTACCTAAAAATATCTCCAAAATATGTCACTAACTTCCACAAGAAACAACTAATATTATAATTCATCCTCTCATAATATCTCACCTTCACTACTGTAAATCATGCCTTGTTGGCCTCCCGATCACCAGTATGTCCACTCCAATCCCTAATGACTACCTCTGCTAGACTTATCTACAACACCATTGTCTGCAGCACCTCTCTGTCAGTCACTCAGTAGCCTCCAGACTAATCTGTAAAATCCAGACTTAACATATAAGGCCCTTAGTAGCAGTGCACCCTCCTAAATGTCTGCTCTCAAAAATACTCCCCCAACAACCCTTTGCGCTTCTCATTCAGGACATTTCATGGTTTGCACCCACTCTGTGAAAAACCTTACATCGCTCCATCAGACTGTATTCAAAAAACTCACTAAACACCATATTTTAAAAAAAGTATTTCTTCTTCAGCCTTAACATACACAAACTACGCATGAAGTTGCTCACCCGGAATCTACATTATCCCCCCAAAAAATATTAAAATGCCAAAAATTGCCTAGATTGTATGGTTCATACATTAACAGGATATATTCCTTTAGGGCACCGTACATTATAATTGTCAAGAAGCAGGCAGAAAAATCATTGGGGGTCTGCAAAAGCCTTCTGTAGGAATGAAGTGGTCTACATAATTACTTTGCAACTTTTATGTGATCCATTTAAAAAATGTGGGGGGCAACTGACTTAGGATATCTTTGGGGATACCATTTTCTACATCAGATATTTCCGTCCGATCTTGTGGCAAATGATCCTGCCATATTATTATTTAAAAAAAATACAAAAACATCACACGCAGCACGGGGGGACAGCCAGGACCTCTGGGGGTGAGGTTGCAACGGAATTAAAATCGATTTTAGGCAGTTTCGCAACTTCAAAATCGGCTAAGCGAGAAAAAAAATGAAAACGAGGCTCAACGACCCCAAAGCTCATAAAACACTGACAAGGATGTACGATTTTTAATTACGACCCGCGGAACTTAGAAAAAAATAATACAAGGTCGCAAAAATACGAGGTTAAGGGATCAAATGCGTACATTCAAATACAACACAAAACAATACAAAATACAACAAAACAAAATAAACAAAACACACAGAGCATGGGGGGACAATCATGACATCCGCCACTAAGGTTGCACGCTAATTAAAGTACAATTTAATAAGTTTAGACAATTTTAAAATGAAAAAAATAAAAACGAGGCTACACGACCCCGAAATGCGCGCAACACCGACAGACACTTACGACTTTTGCCAGGGACGTACGAGGTACAAAAATACACAGTTACGCAGCACGGAAAATGGTCGAGACCCGCGTAGCACATAGACAAACTACGCCATTTTACAACACTAACTTTACGAATCTAAAATGGCGATTTACACAACTAAACCAACCGTTTGCCCTCGCACACGCAGTATATTTCTAATGCACAGTTGGGACATTAATGACACTTTCTCCTCAGGGCAGCAACAGGCCAAATGTATATTGTATGCTGCAGGAAAATAAAGAGATATTTGGCTCTTCAGCCTATTCGTTGCTGGATATATCAATTACAAATAGGTACAGTATATTAATTTACTTAATTAATACCTATACCAAAAAAATGACATATATATCTGTCTGTGTCGTGAGAGCCTTCAGCGCTCATAGGACCAAAAGTAAACGAGAGGAGCAGCAAGCTATGAGCGCCAAAGGCGCTCATTGCGTGCCATGCGATGAGCGGCAAAGGCGCTCAGCGCGAGGCTCGCAATGAACGCCGAAGGTACTCAGAGTATCAAAAGCTTTGCATTGGGGTTTCAAAAAGCATTGCCATGGCTTAAAATTGAGCGGCTCATTGCAAGCCACACGATGAGCGCAGAAGACTTTCAGAGCGAGGCTCACAATGAACGCCGAAGGTCCTCAGAGTAGAAAAAGCTTTACATTGTGTGTCAAACGGCATTGCTATGGCTTATAATTTTATTGACCTGTCATTTTTGACTGGCAAGTTGCTAGTATATATATATTAATCACATATATAGTTGTCAGTGTTGGGAATGCTTACGATGTCGGTCACACCACGTGGGACTTAGGCTGCACGTGGGACTTAGGCCATGTGGGACTTAGGCTGCAATGAGCGCCAAAGGTGCTCATTCGTGAGTCGAGCAGTTGAAGCACGCGGCACTTAGTTTCACGCGACTGCAAGCCTCGTAAAGCAAGGGAAGCCATTGAGGCATGCCACTGAGGCAAGCCAAGCGCGTAACTCTAAAAACCCAAAAAACTAAAAAAATAATTTAACACATATAATAACACACTCACACACAGCACAGGGGGAGAGCCAGGAAGCCTGGGAAGTTACAAGTGATTTTGAGCCATATTTGTTTTTTTTATAAATAAATATTTCTTTATTTTTATATGTTTCTGTTTGACTGCCTTCAATAGTAATGTTTATATATATATATATATATATTTATTTATTTATTTATTTAGTTATTTTTTATATTTTTTTTTATGTATACGCCTGTCTGACCGCCTTCAATAGTAAAGTCAGGTTGTTCATTTCATGTGTGTGTATGTGCAGATATATGAGTTAATGTATAAAAGTGGAGAATAATTATTTGCAGTTTTTCTTTTAAAACAAGATTTTTTTCGCAAATAAGCTTTTTTATTTTTTATCTGCCACATGTTAATACATACTGTATGGCCCCTTGTGTGCTATTACCTATTTAATTGCTCTTTTGGCATATGAATAGAGATGTCGCGAATAGTTCGCCGGCGGACTGTTCCCGGCGAACATAGCATGTTCGCGTTCGCGGCAAACTGCGAACAAATGCGATATTCGACCTGCCCCCTATACTTTATCATTGAGCAAACTTTGACCCTGCATGTCACAGTCAGCAGACACATTCCAGCCAATCAGCAGCATACACTCCCTTCCAGAGCCTGCTACCTCATGGACAGCAGCCATTTTGGAATCATAACTAACTTGCAGTCTTACTGAGAGGAGGCTGAGTGTAGGTGATACTACATCAATAGGGAAAACCATAGCTAGGCTACTGTACACAGTGTGCAATACAGTCCTGAAGGACTCTTTTGATCTCTGCTGCAAGGACACCCCTGTGTCTCTTCCCCCCCTTATCATCATCCTCCCCTCACCTTAGCACCCAACCCTAACACCCCTCACACTTATCCATAACACCCATCAACCTAACACCTAACCCTAACACCCCTCACACTTATCCCTAAGACCTAACACCCCTCACACTTATTCCTAACATGCCTCACCCTAACACCCCTTACACTTATCCTTAACACCCCTCACCCTAACCCTAACACCCCTCACACTTATCCCTAACACCCTTCAAACTTATCCCTAACACCCCTCACCCTAACACCCCTCACACTTATCCCTAACACCCCTCACCCTAACATCTAACCCTGACAACCCTCACACTTATCCCTAACACCCCTCACCCTAACCCTAACACCCCTCACACTTATCCCTAACACCCCTTACCCTAACCCTAACAGCCCTCACACTTATCCATAACACCCATCAACCTAACACCTAACCCTAACATTCTCACACTTATCCCTAAGACCTAACACCCCTCACACTTATCCCTAACACCCCTCACCATAACACCTAACCCTAACATCCCTCACACTTATCCCTAACACCCCTCACCCTAACCCTAACACCCCTCACACTTATCCCTAACACCCCTTACCCTAACCCTAACACCCCTCACACTTATCCCTAACACCCCTCACCCTAACCATAACACCCCTCACACTTATCCCTAACACCCCTCACCCTTACCCTAACACCCCTCACACTTATCCCTAACACCCCTCACCCTAACACCTAACCCTAACACCCTTCACACTTATCCCTAACACCCCTCACCCTAACCCTAACACCCCTCACACTTATCCCTAGCACTCCTTACCCTAACCCTAACACCCCTCACACTTATCCCTAACACTTAACCCTAACATCCCTCACCCTAACACCTAACCCTAACACCCCTTACACTTATCCCTAACACCCCTCACCCTAACACCTAACCCTAACACCCCTCACACTTATCCCTTACACCCCTCACCCTAACCCTAACACCCCTCACACTTATCCCTAACACCCCTCACCCTAACACCTAACCCTAACACCCCTCACACTTATCCCTAACACCCCTCACCCTAACCCTAACACCCCTCACACTTATCCCTAACACCCCTTACCCTAACCCTAACACCCCTCACACTTATCCATAACACCCATCAACCTAACACCTAACCCTAACATTCTCACACTTATCCCTAAGACCTAACACCCCTCACACTTATCCCTAACACCCCTAACCCTAACACCCCTCAAACTTATCCCTAACACCCCTCACCCTAACACCTAACCCTAATACCCCCTTACACTTATCCCTAACACCCCTCACCCTAACCCTAACACCCCTCACACTTATCCCTAACACCCCTCACCCTAACACCTAACACCCCTCACACTTATCCCTAACACCCCTTACCCTAACCCTAACACCCCTCACACTTATCCCTAACACCCCTCACCTTAACCATAAGACACCTCGCACTTATCCCTAACACCCCTCACCCTTACCCTAACACCCCTCACACTTATCCCTAACACCCCTCACCCTAACACCTAACCCTAACACCCCTCACACTTATCCCTAACACCCCTCACCCTAACCCTAACACCCCTCACACTTATCCCTAACACCCCTTACCCTAACCCTAACACCCCTCACACTTATCCCTAACACTTAACCCTAACATCCCTCACCCTAACACCTAACCCTAACACCCCTTACACTTATCCCTAACACCCCTCACCCTAACACCTAACCCTAACACCCCTCACACTTATCCCTTACACCCCTCACCCTAACATTAACACCCCTCACACTTAACCCTAACACCCCTCACCCTAACACCTAACCCTAACACCCCTCACACTTATCCCTAACACCCCTCACCCTAACCCTAACACCCCTCACACTTATCCCTAACACCCCTTACCCTAACCCTAACACCCCTCACACTTATCCATAACACCCATCAACCTAACACCTAACCCTAACATTCTCACACTTATCCCTAAGACCTAACACCCCTCACACTTATCCCTAACACCCCTCACCCTTACCCTAACACCCCTCACACTTATCCCTAACACCCCTCACCCTAACACCTAACCCTAACACCCCTCACACTTATAACTAACACCCCTCACCCTAACCCTAACACCCCTCACACTTATCCCTAACACCCCTTACCCTAACCCTAACACCCCTCACACTTATCCCTAACACTTAACCCTAACATCCCTCACCCTAACACCTAACCCTAACACCCCTTACACTTATCCCTAACACCCCTCACCCCAACACCTAACCCTAACACCCCTCACACTTATCCCTTACACCCCTCACCCTAACCCTAACACCCCTCACACTTATCCCTAACACCCCTCACCCTAACACCTAACCCTAACACCCCTCACACTTATCCCTAACACCCCTCACCCTAACCCTAACACCCCTCACACTTATCCCTAACACCCCTTACCCTAACCCTAACACCCCTCACACTTATCCCTAACAGCCCTTACCCTAACACCTAACCCTAGCATCCCTTACCCTAACACTCATCACACTTATCCCTAACACCCCTTACCCTAGACCTAACACCCCTCACACTTATCCATAACACCCATCAACCTAACACCTAACCCTAACATTCTCACACTTATCCCTAAGACCTAACACCCCTCACACTTATTACTAACATGCCTCACCCTAACACCCCTTACACTTATCCCTAACACCCCTCACCCTAACACCTAACCCCCTCACCCTTATCCCTAACACCCCTTACCCTAACACCCCTCACACTTATCCCTGTGTCTCTTCCCCCCCTTATCATCAAGGTAGGGGGGAGGATGATGAGGGTGGGGGGAAACAGACACAGGGGAGGATGATGAGGGAGGGGGTAAAGAGATACAGGGGAGGGTGATGAGGAAAAGGGGAAAGAGACACAGGGGAGAATGATGAGGGAGGGGGGGGAAGAGACACAGGAGAAGATGATGAGGGAGGGGGAAAAGAAACACAGGGGATGATGATGAGGGAGGGGGGAAAGAGACACCGGGGAGGATGATGATGGAGGGGGGAAGAGACACAGGGGAGGATGATGAGGGAGGGGGGATGAGACACAGGGGAGGATGATGATGGAGGGGGATGTTAGGTTATTTATGCCCTTTATGGATTAAAACCAGACTCTGCATCAACTATGTAATTTTCCGTGGGAGTTTTGAAATGGATCCCCCTTCGGCATGCCACAGTCCAGGTGTTAGTCCCCTTAAAACAACTTTTCCATCACTATTGTGGCCAGAAAGAGTCCCTGCGGGTTTTAAAATCCGCCTTCCCATTGAAGTCTATGGCGATTCGCCGGGTTCGCCGGTTTGCGAACATTTGCGGTGGTTCGCGTTCGCGGTTCGCGAACCGAAAATTTTATGTTCGCGACATCACTACATATGAATTTCATTTTTGTAGTTGTATTTATTTTAAATAGCAAAAATTAATATGCTTCAAAGAAAAACAGACAATCAAGCCCCTACAAGTGCTCTGATGATAGGGCTATATTTTTATTAAACGCATATTCAAGTGAGGTGGGTTATGAATGCATCCTGTAGAGGAGTATTATAAGCCATCTAGCAAAAAACCTTTGAATGAAAAAAGCAAACTATTTTTGCAAAAAACAAATTTTTGTGCTGTGGGTGATGTAGATAACCCCAAAAACGTCCGCTGCACTATAGGGTACGATTGTGTAAAAGCTAACTGCGCATTCACAAGCTGATTGGCTTTTCAGCAAAGAGCGGTGACGTCGGCCATGACATCATCGCTGCTTCCTATTATCTCCAAGCACAGATCAGAGGTTTCAGAAGCCATCACTGGAGGGAGGAGGAGATGGCGAGAAGGGGAGGCCGGCGGCAGAACACGCGCATGAGTGCGTATGTGTAAGTCTGTGAGTGAGTGTGTATGTGTGAGTGAGTCCTTGCGTGAGAGTGAGTCTGTGTGAGTGTGTGTGTGTGGGTATCTGTGTGTGTCTGGGGCAGGTGATGGGGGCTATTCTCTGGGGCTGGGGAGGGGGTTAAAGGGGCAATTCACTGGGGCTGGGGGAGGTCACAGGGCACTTCACTGTGGCTAGTGCAGGTGATGGGGGCAATTCCCTGGGTCTGGGGGAGGTCACAGAGCAATGCACTGGGGCTGGAGGCCAATTCACTGGGGCTTAGGTAGGTGATGGGGCAATTCACTAGGGCTGGGGGAGGTCACGGAGCAATTCACTGGGGCTGGGGGAGGTCATGGAGCAATTCACTGGGGCTGGGGATGGGGCAATTCACTTGGGCTGGGGGAGGTCATGGTGCAATTCACTGGGGATGGGACAGGTGATGGGGCAATTCACTGGGGCTGGGGGAGGTCAATGGGCAATTTTCTGGGACTGGGCAGGTGATGGGGCAATTCACTGGGGCTGGGGGAGGTGATGAGGCAATTCATTGGGTCTGGGGGAGGTGATGGGAGCAATTCGCTAGGGCTGGCGGAGGTCACAAGGTAATTCACTGGGGCTTGAGGGCAATTCACTGGGGCTGGGGCAGGTGATGGGGCAATTCATTGGGCTCGGGGAGGTGAAGGGAGCAATTCACTGGGGCTGGGGGAGGTCACTGGGCAATTCACTGGGGCTGGGGCAGGTTATGGGGCAATCAACCGGCTGGAGGTCACGTGGCAATTCACTGGGGCTGGGGGAAGTATCACCTGAGATGTTCTGTACATAAAACAAGGGAATTACCTTGTTTTGGGTATTAGAGAAACCTAAAGGAAAGCTGCAGCTCAATTCACAGACCAAAAAGATACATTATGTATGCTAAGTAAGTTCCCCTGGGATTTTCAGGTGGTGTCAACGTTGATAGAAAACAGTTTGCAAATGCAAAAAAATCAGCGAACTTCAGGGTAACGGTTTAAATGTTTATTTTAGTATTTTTTCATGCAAACTATTTTTTTCATACACTACTTATTCTCCTCTATCAGATGCATTAATAACCCGGCTCAATCAGAGAACGAACTAGGTTAGTTCTATAGACTTATATTTAAACTTTGGTGTTTCAGACTTCAGCAGATCTTCTGCTCTCCACCACCTATCAATTGTCTTTGGTGTGTCAGAGGATCTGGTCAGGAGGCTATCCTAGACCAGATCCCTAAACCTAGACAGGCGTAATAAAAAATCTAGGCAAGCTTCCTGGCTAAATTCTCACCTATCCAAAGCGGGTTGAGACAAACAGCTCTGCTAGAGTCTGCAACACTAATGTTTAAATTCATTTATTTTCTTCAAGAATTTATTTTATTGCAAATCAGTTTCTAAACACACAAATTAAACAGTACAGTGGCCCTTTAATTATCACTTGTCTTGTAGGACACTGTTCACCCATTCACTGGAACCGTTACCTCCAGACAATGTCATGTGCGGATTCCTAAATCTGTTCATTGCAGATATAGCAAAGATGTATTACCAGACATACTGAATAATTTACATAATGTTCTCCCACTAGCTGACAGCTAATTGTTTTCTTTTTTAGCTCTGGAAATCCATTAATTACAGGGCACACGATTAGAAGTCACAGGGAACAGAACATGTGTTTATGTACAATGCTGCAGACACTCTGTTTTATTTATGCTTTCTCTAATTCTATTAATCCCAACATTCTTCCATTATCTTAGCAAAAGTAGCACTAAGCCTCACATTTACTACTTGATATCAACAAAGAGAGCCTGCCAACATACCGCAGACAATGCAATCATTGTCCCTGTACATAGCAATGCCATTGAATATTAACCAGGCGACATTTTACCCGATCCACTTATTACCTGAGAAGCATTCAGTTTGAATGGATTGTGTAGATGGATGAGACAACCAGTTTCGCGAAAATGTTAACTCAATGAACTTTACAGTGTTGTTTAAACAAGCATGTAATCCTCATTAAAATGATACTAAAACTATGTTATTTTTCATTTTTATATGCCAGTATTCTTTACTGCATTTTGTCATTTTCTTACTGAGTCAGTTTCTTGCAGCTTCTGTTGAAAAAGGGTGTGTGCTTGTAATCTAATGCGTATTCCATTGGAGGTAATGAGAATATCGGTAGCATTACAAATGTTACAAACGTCCTGTGTCAAAGTGTTCTGCCACTTCATGACGTAAATCATTGGATACAATAATGGTAGATTCAAGAGCAGTATCACATATATAGTTGTGAGCATGCGAGTTGTTGCTAACGCTTGCAAGCTCGCGTAGCGATCCCGTGGCTCGCGTAGCCGTAGCGAGGGCAGCGGGTGAGGGCCTCAGTTGCTGGCATGGAGCACCGAAAGACGCTCCATGCCAGCAACTGCGACCCTCGCAAACTTTACGTCACAACGCAAACAACACGACACACCAATTACGACCCTCCCAATCTTACCTCGCAACGCAAACAACATACGACACACATTAACACACATTACGACCTCGCAACACTCGGACGCAACTCGCGGACATTACAAAATTCAAAACACAATACATACACACAGCACATACATAAAAACCTTACCTACAGCAAGAGGGAGCAGCCAGGACCTCAAAAATGCAACTTACACCTTCATTTCACTCAAAATAAAAGAGTTTAGACACTAAAAAATTTGCTAAGCAACAGAAAAAATGGCCGCCGAACAAAACGAAAACGAGGCTACACACGCAAACACCATACGAGATACGTTAGCAGACATTACGACCTCGCAAAAATCGAATGCAACACGCCGACATACAAACATTTAAAACACAATAAATACAGACAACACATACATAAAAAACACTACTACGCTAACGGTTTCGTCTCGCGCACGCACAGTATTACACTGCGCACATTCAGCACGCTTACACAGCAGATCCACGCCACTAATGCTGCAGCAACCTCAAAACACATTGACAGCTCTTCAACACAATGCTTCAAAATAGGTAAAGTATATTCATTTATTAATGTATTACATATTTCATTATTACACACCAAACAGCATTAGCTCACTTACAATTTCATTGCCGTCATTTTTTGATGGGCAATTCGCTAGTTATTATTATATTTGTAAGGCACTAATAGTTTATGAATTGCTGTAAAATACACCTAGTATTACAATGAACCTTAGAGCTACACAATGTATGATTACCCAAGACGGGCGGGCAAGGCTGGATGTACCTTTTTTGAGCCCTTAGGCAATGAAATGAAGGAGCCCCAGTGTGCATGCAGGGGCGTAAGAACTGGGGGGCGGGATGGGGAGGGGATAAAACCCCAGATTAAATGAACAGGGGACATAAAAAATAGCAAAATTAAATGTAATCATGCATTACCAGATTTGGCCACTAGAGGCTTTCACATGGAAGCTTTGTAGAGTTGAATTATCCCCCCAGATTTTTTTGGCTCCTACACCCATGCGTGCACGTGACCATTTTTATGTGGTTGGATTGACCGACATTATCGACCCATTTGGAGATCCTTGTTCCCTAATGATATATGGAGTCATAATATATTTGCATATGGGGTAAATACACTTATTTAAAGGGGATATGACATGCCAAAATCAAGATGTTATTTAAGTTATTCTTAAGGAGCCTGAAAAACTGACTGTACATTTTTTCTAAATTAATCAACCCAATAAATTCCATGTTGTTGCTGCACTTATATGCAAATAAGTAGCTCATGCATATTCATTAGTTGCTTTAATTGCTAATTAAGAATACAGTTTGCTTGTCTGTCTCAGTGTTGGCCAAAATAAAGACCTATAATGTTATCAGGCAGCTAAATCTCCTCTCCGTTATTTGAGCCGAACAGTAGCATATTGATCTGTATAGCATACAGGGGCCACTGTATAAATGATAAATAGTTCAGATAAGCTTTATAGAGAAAAACACTTTAGTACAATGCTTTCAAATATGAAACCAGCTTCCTTTTGGGGTGACGGTGTCCCTTCAAGCTCAGATAAAAAGTTGTATATAAGTAGATAATCCAACTGCCATAATTTGCATATCTATCAATGCTTCCAGGTGCACCTGCCACAAATGATCAAAGATACAATAATTAGCAGAATTATTAATAGTCAGGGAACTTTGGCAGTAAATGAAAATTATACTGTGTGTTTTTCTTTAAGGAACATCAGAATACATCAAAAATTCAAGTCTAGCATTAAAGAAATATGAAACCTTGATCCGAGCAGTAATCCTTGTTTGTTTATCCTGCAGAAGCCAGTCAAGGATCAAATGCATCATCAAGGAGAAATATGATGGTTTCTGCAAAGTACAAAGGGCCTCATTCAATTGTGATTTGGCCAATTGAATTGGGCTCGATATAAGCACAGAGCATATTTTTTCCAGAAGTTTTTAGTTAGTGAACTTCTATCCAAAAGCAAGGTCTTCACTAACTAAACTTTTTAAAATATGCTATGAGCTTATATAGAGCCCTATTCAATTGGCCAAATCGCAATTTAATGAGGCCTTTAATAAGAATTAGCTGCCTAATTAAATATAGGATAATCTGCATGAAAGCAGTAAAATAACGTAGTAAATCTGTAAAAACATATTGCATTATGGGCTAAGGCGCCCCAAAAAATTTGAAGGGGGGTACAGTTTAAAGAGAATGTCCCTGAATGGTGCAGTTCAACTCTACTCCCTGGACAGGCCGCAGGGGTGGATCTACCGCCGATGCACACGGTGCAATGCACCAGGGCCTTGCTTTCGCCAGTAAGTCTGACACTTTTGAAATAAAACTCTAATGATTTACATGACCATAGGCCACCTGGCATTACTGCTGGGAGATCATATAAGACTAACCTAAATGACCTTTTTACTTATGTAACCAATATTATAGACCAGGGTGGAGCAGTAGATGTAGCTTATCTGGATTTTAGTAAGGTGTTTGGCACTGTCCCTCACAACAAAATAATCTATAAACTTCACAGTCTTAGACTAGATTCTAACATAGTTAAGTTGATCGGACATTGGCTCTGAGGAAGGGATGGTTACCAGCGGAGTGCCGCAGGGTATATGCTAGGGCTTGATTTTAATACATTTATTAGTGATATTGCTAGTGGACTTCAAGGGAAAGTTTGCCTTTTTGCAGATGAAAAATATGTAACATGGTCGATATTGCAGGAGGCGTAAGTCAAATACGTTATGAGATGGAGGAGGAGGGAGAAGTAAGAGAAGGTAAGAGAGAATAGAAGATAAAGAAGAGACAGTGACAAAAGAGAATAGAGATAAGACTAGAGAGAGAGAAAGGAGCGATAGTGAGAGAGAAGGAAGAGAAGAGAAAGAGAAGAGTAAAGATAATGAGGAAAGAGAGAAAAGAGAAATGAAGAGAATATAGATAAGACTAGAGAGAGAAAAAGAAGAAATGAGGCATAGAGAGAGAAGAAAGAGAAGAGAAAGAGAAGAGTAAAGATAATGACGAAAGAGAGAAAAGAAAAAGGAAAAGAAAAGAGATAAGACTAGAGAGAGAAAAAGAAGAAAGGAGGGATAGTGAGAGAGAGAGAAAGGAGAAGAGGAAGAGAAGAGCAAATATGGTGAAAAAAGAGAGGAAAGAGAAATGAAGAAGATAGAATATATTGGGAAAATGTAAGAGAGAAGATAAGAGAGAAGAAAGAGAACGAGAGATTGGAAGAGTATTATTATTATTATTATTATTACTTTTATTTGTAATGCGCCAACATATACCGTAGCGCTATACAGGGGAAAAGAACAAGGAAAAATATAATTTTAACAAACTGCAAAAAATGGGGGGCCCTGTTTTGAGTTTAGAATCTTTGTAGAAAGTGTTTTTTTCCAAAGCACCCTACAAGATTGGAAACTCACTACTTACAATCTAAAGTATAGATAGAAGAGAAAAGAGAAGAAAGGATAGGAGAGACAGAAGGAAGAAAGAGAGTGAGAGAGAAAAAAGACGGTAAGAAAGAAGTGATGAGATAAGAAAGAAAGAGACGAGAGAAGAGTATATAGGAGAGAAAGAAGAAAGAGGGAAGAGAGAGAAGAGAAAAGTTAGAGAGAAGGAAGAGAGAAGGGAAGAATGAAGAGAAGAGAGGACAGTGAGCAAGAAGAGAGTTCAATGGTAAATGCTAAATTTTGAGAAACAATCAGCCTCATTAAATTCCAGCCTCTAAGTTCAACGTGTAGCACGTAACGGCTGCGGGCTTGAAAGTTTTACGTTGCTATTAAATTAGAAGGGGCTGCGAGTTACGAGCGAGAGAGGCTATCTCGTAAACCAGTTCGCGGCTGTCCGGGTTGTGTACTCAAACACAAACAATTAAGCAATCTCGTAGTTACGGGTTCAGATGGAGCCAATGGAAAAAGAGATTGTTAGCGTTACGTCACTGAAAAAGGGGAGGGTAGATTTCGAAGTCCTACGGGCTTCAATTCCAGTTTGCGATCATACCCACAGGCCAGAAATAATGCAATATTAATAAAACAGTAAATCTGATATTCTATTACATGCGAGTTACAGTATATGTCGTAACACATTCATTGCAGTAATAGATATGACAAAATATAATCATGAAATAAAGTATTTTTTGGGCCTGATTTGCAGGCTTGATAATGTTGTGCTATTAATTCTAAGACCTAACATCACTTTCCCTTATAATAAATGTACAATAGAGTGTAGTTATACGCATTACAAGTGCTACGTATTGTACTTTACCTCCCTTACTGGTGCTCTAGTGCACACATTGGCCTTTGGGCTCCATTTGCGTGTTACGTACTTGCTCGCAAGTGGCCACGTTGCGATTTAATAGCTGAATTGAACAATTACCGGTTACGGGCATGACAGATTAAAGGATTTACGTGCGCAAAGTTCAACGTTGGTCAGCACGTATCCTATTCTCGGCCGTCCTGCATTTTAACACGCAAGTCCACTGCGAGCAACGTTACAGGGCTAATTTAATACCCGTAACACGTAAATCTTGAATTACGGGCTACATTTTACAACGTGGCCCTGATTTAATGAGGCTGTGTTTGCTTTTGTTTCAGCCCATCAAATATGATTTATTCTTTAATACTTCTTGATTGTTCTTAAAATATTTTAGCGCGCTCAGACAAACCCCTCACACTCCCCATAAAGACATTATCAGGGCGGAGACAAGCACTCTAATATTTGAAAATTTAATATTAAATATTACTATTATAAATGATTCATATGATTTCTTATTAATAATCAATGCTTAATTATAATAATTAACTACTCTTTCTAGAGCATTGCATTGGTCCATTAAAATGGCTAGCAAATATAGTAAAATGAAATATCCTGTGGCCCCCATAACTTAAGCCGTCATCTATAGCTCCTTTAGACAATTCCTATTTCTCACGAGATCATAGAAAGTTTCGACAAAAAACGAATACATTTTTTTCAGATCCCCCTGAGGATTCAGTCATTATGCTCATTTCTCATGATCTCCTCAGGGAACTCTTGATCATAAAATCTAAGAGATTTGTTCACAGTAAAATTATAGGCTTTTGTATCTCTATTTTTTGTAGTTTAAGCTGTGTTGTTACTCTATGTATTGTATGTCATCCTGTTATAATGCCTTGTAAGTATTTTGTTATCTTAAATCTAAAAAGTAATAAGTCTGGCTTTTGTTCACTATTAGAAAGAACATGTCCTCGTATAGCTTTTCCAAAACAAGGTTTTCACTTTGTTTTAATGATTATTTTTGTTTTCTGTCTAGTTTAAGCTTTAATGCTGAAGTTATAGAAAAGTTCGGAAATAAATGTTTTTGTCTAGATTGTTTGTCGGTGAAAGTAAGATTTTTTCCTAAATGAATCTAATTTATTTAATTAGAATTAACATTTTTGTTTAGATGAGTTGCTGTGAAAGACTATTCAAAATGGGCCCTATTCTATTGCTCAATTCATAAATGTATACACACTTAAAACTAAAAATGACCAAATATTCTATTAGCTACTCGCAATCCAATTACGAGTTCCCCACCCACAATCACTGCACGCCAGCCCAGCCCGCAAAACTAGCCTTAGAACTCCATTGTTTTTTGTGCAGCTTGAATATTACCAGCCCTAACTAATTAAAGCTACACAAAATATTTATTCTATCTTGTAAATAAAGTCTGAACAGCAACTAAAAAATATTACAAGTACTAAATAGGACTCGCAAGGGCTTTTTCAAACACTTATTAGAGCTGTAGCAGCAATTAAACACATACTACTGTACTTTAAAGCCATGGAAGGCATGGAAAGACATTAGAACAGTCTCAACCCTATATATATATATATATATATATATATAAATTTACTGTAAAATCCCGGTTAACCAGCACTCAGCTAAACGAGACTCTCAAGCAACTGGCACCAGCATCAATTCACAATCTTAAATAAACTACAGCTTAACCGGTATAACCGGCACTATTCGGCACAATCCGGCACTATCCGGAGTTCGAGACTGCAAAAAAAAATGCTAACATTTTTACTAATTGTTTTTTATGAGCCCTTGATGGGTTTTGGGGGGATTTTATGAGTCGTTTATACCCAAAAATTCGGGGACTCCCAATTAACCAGAAACTACATGTATCTTGCAATATGGAGTCCCCATAGGTGCCAGATAACAGGGGTTTTACTGTATATATAAATTTTTGTCATATTGACTCTCTCTGACCATATGAAGCCATGTGGCACTGTATAAAAAGTTTCTGCGAAATCCAAGAAGAATATATCTACTGAGTTCCCATGGTCTTTTGGGGAAACTGGCCCTGGATATGGTCGTTCTCAAGCTGTAATAAAGTGGGACATGAACTAAAGCGTTAAGGGTTAGAGGTCTTCTTGACCACCATTACCTTTTGGTAATACTATGTATAATATAATTGTAATCATAAAGATTTCTCTCCATGTTCCATTTGTTCTAATCAAGGTCAATGTTACCAAACTGCAGTGCTCCAGTTTTAAATAAAGAAGATCCCGGGGAAGTATAAAGCTCCCTACCATTATGGTATAGCACTTAAGAAAAGGCAATTAATGGGTTAAAGTGAATTAAGAAGAAATATATCCTCAAGAAAGATAAAACCTTCTTACTATTTCTATCAATTATGCTACTTAGTATAAACATATCTAAAAATGCTGATACATTATTTTTTTTAATTTTAATAATTTCAAGAGGGGACCTTTTTAAGTCCATTAGTCCAACCAGTTTCATTAGAAGTGTCAGGTAATGGCTGCAGCTCTTTGTGGGATATAACTTTAGCTCATTTATTAAATTATTAACTAGAACTAGATTGACTAGATTGACTATAACCAGATTAATTAAACACATACAATATAGTACAATATATATTAAGAGGTGTTGAAATAATAACACACCTCCATCTTTATTAAAGCAAACAGTATGTTGTGCATTAAAGGAATAAGGAAAGCTGCTGGATTTTACAAGGTTTATTGTGTTTGCGGCATTCAGTTGTGCCCGACTCTCTGTGACCTCATGGACCATAACACACCATACTGATCCACTCAGTATTCATGGCAGGTATACTGGAGTGAGTCGCCAGTTCCTTCTCACGTGAGACACAGAATACAGCTCCTGGTATTTCTAGGTGGTCTCCCATCCAAGTACTGACCAGGCCCAACCATGCATGGCTTCGGGGTGGTGTGAGCTCTTTGTTCCCTGAATGGAATTTAACCCAAGTTCTAACCACTGTACCATCAGGGAACCCTACTAGGTTTATTATATACCTGTAAAAAGCACTTAGTTCAATAAGCACTTCTTAATAAAATGAAGTACATAATATTAAATAGATATACAGGCCATCCAAGGACCTTCCACATCCCTTTAACAGAAAACTGAGGTTCTTTGTTCAGGTATGAGGACCTGATGTCTGCAATCAGCTCTCTCCTCTCTAGTGAGAATTGGCCACGTTATAGGACCAATGCAATGCAATTACAAGATGACATAGATATTTGAATAAAGTATTAATGAACCTCTTATTTTGTGATTTAAAAAAAACACCTTCAATTTTAAACTAAATTCAAATATCATATTCTTAGTCTCAGGCTCTAATAATGCTGCTTCTCTATGACATAATGTTTTCTAGTGGAAATCATGTGTAGAGCTCTTAGTTACTAAGACCTAGATTCCATGCCCCCTTGTGGAGTGGAATTTGGAAGTGCTAAAAGACAATAAGGCTGGGACTTAACAGAAGAAGATCAGATAAAGAAGATGTCACAGGATTATACTGAAGATCTATACAGGAAGGGTCTTAACATCAATGATGACCTCAATATTTTGTTCAATGAGTTGGAGCCAGACATCTTGGAGAGTGAAGTGAGATGGGCCTTAGGATATCTTGCTGATAATAAGGCTGCAGGAGTTGATGGAATCCAAATTGAACTATTAAAACTCCTACAAGATGATGCTGTGAAAGTGTTGCTTGCCTTATGGCAACAAATTTGAAAACATCAAAAGTGGCCAATAGACTGGAAAATGTCAGTCTACATCCCAATCCCCAAAAAAGGCAGTGCCATAGAGTGCTCCAATTATTGAACAATTGCACTCATGTCACATGTCAGCAAAGTAATGCTTAAGATCCTACAAGCTCAACTCCAACAATATATGGACCGGGAACTACCAGATGTACAAGCCGGGTTCCGCAGAGGAAGAGACACAAGAGATCAAACTGCCAATGTCCACTGGATAATAGAGAAAGCAAGGGCATTCCAAAAAAACATTTACTTCTGCTTCATAGACTACAGTATTCTAAAGCCTTTGACTGTGTGGATCACAACAAAATGTGGCATGTTCTTAAAGAGATGGGAGTACCAGATCATCTCATCCTCCTCCTCAAGAATGTGTATGTGAACCAAGAAGCCACGGTCAGAACCGAACATGTAACAACAGAATGGTTCAAGATCGGAAAAGGAGTCTGACAAGGTTGTATATTGTCACCTTATTTATTCAGCTTATTCAGCTTATATGCATAGAACATCATGTGTAATGCCGGGCTAGATGAATCCAAAGCTGCCCCCTGAGTTGGATGGGGCCCTCATTCTCTAGATCCACTATTGACTGTACATCTATATTTCTTGCTTTTAAAGGGACATATTTTAAATATTACAAAAGCCTTTATTTTGTACGAACAATGAGTTGTTTTCAGTGTATAATATTAAAATGATATAGGGGAAAGATATTTTCTCTTTTCTCTAACCAACAGGTGGCCCGGGGGGTTAACATGCGGACCTCAGGCACTTCCCATGAGCCCCGCAGTCTGTTATCTGGAGTGGGAGAGCATGCCCCTTTTCTATAGTACACAGTCTAAAAAAAATCTAGTTGTTTTTTGGTTATTCTTAAAACTGTCTACCAATATGTGTTATCCTTATTTTCTAAGGTGATTCAATCCTGGGAATTTTCATGTTGTTGTTGGTGTATTTATATGCAAATGAGCAGCTTGCACATATTAATTAGTTGCTTTGATGTGCTCATTAGGATTACCGTCTGCTTGTCTGTCTTTGTAGTGGCCAATATAAAGACCCCCAATGTTATATGGCAGTTAGACCCCTCTCACACCTTTATCAAGCACCCTGAGCAGCACATTAGCATACAGGAGTTGCACATTTGTATACAGGAGCAGCACATTAGCATACAGGAGCTGCACATTAGCATACTGAGCAGCACATTAGCATACAGAACCTGCACAGTTGCATACAGGAGCAGCACATTAACATACCTAGCAGCACATTAGCATGCAGGAACTGCACATTTGAATACAGGAGAAGCAGATTAACATACCTAGTTGCACATTTGCGTACAGAAGCTTCACATTTGCATACAGGAGCTGCACATTAGCATACTGAGCAGCACATTAGCATACAGGATCTGCACATTTGAATACAGGAGCTGCTCATTAGCATATGGAGCAGCACATTAGCATACAGAACCAGCACATTTGCATACAGGAGCTGCACATTTGCCCACAGGAGCAGCACATTAACATACCTAGCAACACATTAGCATGCAGGAACTGCACATTTGAATACAGGAGCAGCAGATTAACATTCAGGAGAAGCAGATTAACATACCTAGTTGCACATTGGCATACAGGAGGTGCACATTAGCATACTGAGCAGCACATTAGCATACAGGATCTGCACATTTGAATACAGGAGCAGCACATTTGCATACATGAGCTGCTCATTAGCATATGTAGCAGCACATTAACATACAGAACATGCACATTTGCATACAGGAGCTGCACATTTGCCCACAGGAGCCGTACATTAACATACCTAGCAGCACATTAGCATACAGGATCTGCACATTTGAATACAGGAGCAGCAGATTAACATTCAGGAGAAGCAGATTAACATACCTAGTTGCACATTTGCATACAGAAGCTGCACATTTGCATACAGGAGCTGCACCTTAGCATACTGAGTAGCACATTAGCATACAGGATCTGCACATTTGAATACAGGAGCAGCACATTTGCATACAGGAGATGCTCGTTAGCATATGGAGCAGCACATTAGCACACAGGAGAAGCACATTAACATACCTAGCAGCACATTAGCATACAGGGTCTGCACATTTGAATACAGGAGCAGCAGATTAACATTCAGGAGCAGCAGATTAACATACCTAGTTGCACATTTGCATACAGGGGCTGCACATTAGCATACTGAGCAGCACATTCGCATACAGGATCTGCACATTTGAATACAGGAGCAGCACATTAACATTCAGGAGCAGCAGATTAACATACCGAGCTGCACATTTGCATATAGGAGCTGCACATGATTCACCATAGAGAAAAACAGCTAGTACAACATATAACCAGTTTCTAATTCTCTTTAAAATTAAATCGACTTCCTGTATAAAATAGCTCAGCTCAGAACACACTTTATGTACAATTTCCTACATTGTTTTATCTTTTAAACACAACTTTCCCAAAACTAATAAGCCATTTTAGAACCTATTTAATGGTCATTGTATGTCTGTTTTTGTCTTACAAGGTTAAATGTCTAAATATGAAATAACAGCATTAAATACAATACAATTTAAATCAAAATTATGAATGTGTGAAGGCAACGGGCATTGACCATGTAGTGATTCAAGGCATTCTGCAATGGCAGTAATCTCTGCAGGGCTGATTTATTACTATGGGCTAAATTGGCTGGAGAGAACAATTAGCTATAAAAAAAAGTTTTAGCCAAATAAATATTTAAGCTCTTCGCTGTTGGAGAGACCAGACAATAACACTGCGGTAAAATTTCAAATGCCATTCATAGTATTTATTACAGCTCATTTGATTAATATACATTTTTACATAGCATCAGAAAGTCGTTTACAAGATTAAAGTCGTATAATGCCATAAAGCTGTCACGTTCAACCTTTGCTTTGTGAAACCCTGGGGTTCATTGTTTTAGGAAAAATATGTCAGGTCTTGCCCAAAAATGTTATTTTCTAATGGGTTTTAATTTAGCAATTTGAGAAGGTTACAAAGTCATTGCTTTATGCTGTGAAAATGCCAAGTTACTGCTTCAAATAAAAATCTCCATTATCAGCAAACTTGGATCAGTTATATTGTGACTTAGGATCGATATGTATTTACTGTATATATTTTAGTGACATAGCACAATATGGCACAATTTAACGCTAAAAAACAAGAAAAAATTTCCCTGTTACCCAGCACTGTTTTATTAACTGTTTTAATAATTATTAAAATATAACTTTTATTGCTTGTTTTAAAAATCATTACATCTACCTTGAAATGACAATAAAATATCTTAATCTTGAACTAAATAGTACAAATGAAAGAATATAAAGAATATATACAGTAGAATCCCGGTTATCAGGCACCCTACTAACCGGGACTCTCAAGCAACCGGCATCAATTCCCTAAATGGAAAATTCCTGCTAAACCAGCATAACCAGCACTATCCGGCAGTTCGAGACTGCAAAAAAAAAAAGCTAACTTGTTTTCTAGTTATTTTTTTGGGCCCTAAATGACGCAGTTTAGGTGCTAATGTCTTTTTAAGGGCATTTTTCTGGTTTTTGGGGGGTTTAAGGGTCGTTTAGATATCCGGAAATAGGAAGTCCCTGTGGGAACCAGATAACAGGGGTTTTACTGTATATATATATATATATATATATATATATATATATATATATATATATATATTATATTATATTTCCATTAACAACAGTTCTGTCCCATCAAAAAATTAGTCAAAAGCACCAATAAAAGTTATATTTTAATATTTTTTCTTTTGTGAGATTCAGATAATAAAGAAGTGCCATATATTTTCTTGTTTTGTCTGTTTGCATTGCTCAGTCATGTCCGTTTCTCCATGACCTCATGGACCGCAGAACACCATGCTGATCCACTTGGTATTCATTGCAGAGATACTGGAGTGGGCTGCCAGTTCCTTCACCAGTGGGCCACAGCATACAGCTCCTGGTTTTCCTAGGTGGTCTCCTATACAAGCACTGACCATGCCCAAACCTGCTCCGTTTCAGGGTGGTGTGACCTCTTGGTTCCCTGACTGGAATCGAACTCTGGTCGCAGCGGTGAAAGCACCGGATCCTAATTCCTGGACCATCAGGGAACCCTTTTTTGTTTTATTAATGTATATATGTATTCCTGTGAGCACCTTCTTATGAAAAGTATATTTTGGATGATTTAACTTCGAGCCATTACACTTTTTTCTACAATTTAAAACTATATATAATAATAAATATGTTATCAGTTGAATTTTGCATTTCTTTCGTTAAACTAACATTGAAGTTTGTAATTTTTAGTTGTCAGCCAGCCTTTCTGATTTACTCTGAGTTTCGTATCTTTTATTAATGTGAGACCATTTCCAACTTACAATTGCTCAATTGAATGAGGCTCTTGGAATCCAGGAAGGTATCACATGCCAAAGAAAACGACAATAAACAAGTGTTGTATGTCTCTCTTGTTCTGGAGTACCATCTAAGACAATTCTGAAGCGTGTTGTACACCTGGAGGTAAGAACTGGACTATGGAGGTTGACCTCATGAGCCAATATCATTATTAATATTACTACTAATGAAAAATATGGACATTATTTCTAGATAAATATTAATCCCTACAAAATGCTGTAACATCTGTGTAACCAACCATGCTGCGTCTGGCTTTCCTCGAGCCATCCTACTAAGAACTCCTCCTTCACGTATTTCTTTTTATTCTCTTCAATGTTCCAAATCTCACTCCCTTCTCTTTCTGCTCTATCCCCCTCTCCATGTCTCTCACACCATTTCTCATTCTTCGTCCAGGGGACTTTTCTAATCACTAGCCAGCCTTTCCTGTTCTGTTGTAAAATCTAAGAAACTTCTAAGAGCATTTCCTCCCTCCCTCCTGCCCCTCACCCACCTGACCCTATTTAGACTTTATTTATAGAGAAATTGAAATCACTTGCAGCTGATCAATCATAATATTTCACCATTCCACACACCATACCCATCCCAATTACCTAATCAGCAGTCTCCCCTGTATCCTAGCACCACAGTTTCCCAATCCCTCCCTATAAGATTTCTACTGTCTCTTACAAAATGGAAACATCTTCTCAACTACTTATATCTTCCACCAAGGTAAACTCTATGCCTATCTTACAACAGAATTGCCTTCTCTTTCATTTTCTATCACTCTCAACTTCCTGGTCCTAAACTTAAAGACGGGGCTCTCCACTTGCCATGGATATATTATTGTATTTTTCCTTTGTACTTAACCCCTGCATAGCACTATGGAATATGTTGGTGCATTGCAAATAAAGTATAATAATTTATGTTGTTCTTGATCCTTCATCCCAGGACAGCCAATAATTATATATTTCTAGCAAAATTGGTCTCTTTAGGATGTTTTTTAATAACAAACATTGGTGATAAATCCTATGATTAAAGTTATTTTTGGAAACACCAAGCAGAACATATAGTTTGTGTCGCATAGCAATACAATAACAAATATTAATACATTATATACAGAGTATGTGACGCATAGCAATTTGTTATTGTTTAGTTATTCAGTCGCATGACTCTATTGGACCACAGCACGCCAGGTGCATCTCTCAGTCACTGCCCTTCTGAGCTCCACCAAGTTCATGTTCATTGCTTCAGTGACCTCATTTATCCATCTCCGCCTCTGTCGTCCCCTTCTTCTTCTTGTGCCTCCAATCTTTCTCAGCTTCAGAGTCTTTTCTAGGGAATTCTGTCATCTCATAACATGGCCAAAATATTTGAGCTTCAGACTCATGATCATAACTTCTAGTGAACAGTTTGTCTGGATTTCCTGAAGTATTGGTTTATTGGATCTTCTTGCAATACAAGGGACTCTAAGCAGTCTTCTCCAACACCATAATTCAAAGTCGTCAATTCGATGGCGCTCAGACTTCTTTATGGTCCAGCTCTCACATCCGTATGTTACTACTGGGAATACCATAGTTTGAACTATGCAGACCGTTGTTGATAGTTTAATATCTTTACTCTTTATTAGCTTGTCCAAGCTTGCCATAGCTTTCCTCTCTAGAAGCAAACTACAGTCAACATCTGCAGAGATCTTGGATGCCAGGAAAACAAAATCTGTCACTGCCTCCACTTCTTCCCCGTATTTGCAGGGAACTGAGACTGGTGTTTGCTATGATCTTTGTCTTTCTAACGTTGAGCTTTAGGCCAGCTTTTGCACTCTCTTCTTTCACTCTAATCAAAAAGTCCTTTAGTTCCTCCTCACTTTCAGCCATCAGAGTAGTATCATCGGCGCTTCTGAGGTTGTTGATATTCCTTCCAGCAATATTGACTCCGGCTATGGATTCATCCAGCCCGGCCTTACGCATGATGTACTCTGCAGATAAGTTGAATAAATAAGGTGACAATATACAACCTTGTCGCACTCCTTTTCCGATCTTGAGCCATTGTCCCAATACAGTAACAAATATTAATACAAAAGGAGACAAGCTTGTATTCTGAGAGATGGTTAGACACTGTGTAGTTGTATGGAAGTGTCTATGTGTCATATAGTAGAATGAACCAGCAGGTCAACTGATATCAGTAAAAGGCAGCTATGGACACTATAGGTGACAGGCTTCCTAAAAAATATGGGTTTTTAAAAACTTCTAAAACTAGTGGATAGTCTGACAGAGTGATGTAAAGAGTTATAAAGGGTAGGTGTATGGTGGCAGAAGTCTTGTAGGTGGGTGTGGATGTAGGTGGTAATTAGAGAGAAGGATAGGAGCAGCTACTGAGCAGAATGAAGGGGGCAGTTTGGATATACTTGGAATTGAGAGAAAAGATATAGGAGGGTGTGGATACTTTGAGGCATCTGTATGTAAGAGTCAACATTTTCAATTTTGTTTTGTAGGGTTTTGGGGGCCAGTGGAGAAACTGATAGTTGCAGTGGAGGGGGACTGATAAGTAAGGTGGATGAGTCTTGTGGAGTCATTCATAATGGATTGAAGTGGGGATAGAATATTCATGGGAAGGCCATTAAGGATCACATCACAGTAGTCAAGACGACACAAGACGTGAGGGTATTATAATTTTTGTTTGTCTCGTTTTAAGAAAATGCCATATTCTATGGATGTTCTTCAAGTGAAATTAACTGAATTAGGCAAGAGATTGAATGTGTGGCTTTAAAGAAAGTCCAGTATTATTACTGGTCTGATACCTGGAAGAGATGACTGAAATCTCAGCAGTCAGGCAGCTATTGGGTGCGGGGAATGGCAGAGGGAGGGAACAGCAGGAGCTCTGTTTTTTGAGATGTTGAAATTCATGTAACATGAGGGCATCCATGGGGAAACTTCATGTAGGCAGATTGTGACTTGAGGCCCTATTAAATTGTCCAGATGGTAGTTACTGTAGCCTGTAATATAGCCCGCAATAGTTACTGCTATTAAAATGGCCTCTTTAAGCTACCCGCAATCTATTTGTGGGTTAAAGGCTGAAACTCACTGCGGTTGACAAAATCGTAACCCATGACCCAGCTAAGCCTTTGATATGTTAAGCCCGCAATCGCTAAAATCACAAATCGCTATTAAATTGCTATAATTCCTCACAATTGCTTTCACACCCGAAAATAGCAAATGTAGCCATAAATCCTACAAGTACTAGAGAGGGCTCACAAGGGGGTTAAACACCTGTTCGTAACAGTATAAAAGCAAATAAAAACTCAATACTGCACTTTAAAATATGGGTGAAGCGATGAAAGACATTAGAATTAATAGTACAACAGTCTCAAGCTCCCAAATCTGCATAACGTGTTTTTTATTTTACGTTTAATTTCCGTGTTATATCAATCTCAGGAATCAAGGAGTTAATACATAGCATGCCACCCACGTGGACTACAACAGTTTCTTCATTCATTTTTATTGATTTTTAAATCGCTAGATTGCGAGCCCAATCGCATATTGGATGTCAAAACACTAATTGACTGACGTTTACACGCCATGTTTTACTGACGTCATGATGACTATTTCTAAATCAGTAGTTACGGGCTTGCTTAACTGATTATGATCATGCTCTGAAATGTTACTTACGGGGGCATGGTTTAAGGCTTGTTCAATTTAATCGCTCTGTAACTGCTGCAAATTTGGAATTTAATTAGGCCCGTGGTCTACTAGGGAGGGTGATAAGACTGGTGTGGGTAAGTAAATTGGGGGGTCATGTGGGTGTAGTACCAGTAATAATCAAGCCCAAATGGGTTTAAATGGCTGCAGAGGAAGGATATGTAAATAGAAAAGAGCAAGGACTGAGGACTGAGTCTTGTGGTTGCCCAACTGTCAATGGTTGAAGAAAGGCTAAAGGTAGAGGTAGAATGTGAACCAAGAGAGTAATATTAAGTATCACAGTCCTGAGGGTAGTTTATATTAGAATATCTTTCCTTGATGAGGACAAATGGCGATCAGAAGAGAGGTCATTGTCATGTTCCGAAGTCTCAGGGTGCACTGAGGTTAGAACTATGGTCAAGGTTATATATACTACGATAAAAAGAAATAAAATGAAAAATATCTATATTGCACATTTCTAATTATAGTCTACAAACTCCAACTTTAGGGTCAATATGTCATTATATCAATAGGTAATGGGTGCTAATGTATGAGGTATCACATTACAGAAAAAAAAAAAATCAATAAGCACTCTAGGATACTTGTTGACTGGTATTGGGATAAATTAAAACTTAACTTTTATTTCAACATGCAATAAAAAAGCATTAACTTTTTTCAGCTGGTTGAAGATGGACTAAATTAATTCATCCTTCACTTAAAGGGCCACTGTTGTCAAATGTTTCTTTATAGTATTGTGAATAACTAACTATATGTTATTGTGGTCAAAATGTTTTTAGAATGCAAAAAAATAAGCACAGGCTTTGTATTTTCAACTTTATACGCAAGGTTCCATTTTCTTAACGCAGTTGATATTTGCAATTGATTTCCATTACTCCTCTTGAAAGCACTAGCCATTGTAGCAGCCAGTTTAGTATTGTGCAGATAGAAACTTCCTGTGCATTCAGTCTCCTTTCACACCAGCATAATTGTATATTAGATGTTAAAAAAAAAATAACCCTTGTTATTTAAATACTGTGTCATAGTATATAAATATGTGTAATTATTAATCGTTGACCCAGTACAGGATATAATTGATTTATATAATTTTTTACATAACAATGTATCCTTTCCTATGTCTAATCACTTCAAAACACATCTCTAATAGGTTTTTGTGTAATATGGATCATATTACAATCACAATTATATATTACAATTCCTATCTGAGGGTCTAGATTGTGGAAATTAGTATATTGTGATTCATATTTTCACAAATAATTATAATAATCATAAGAAAAAGTCTCTCTATGTTTTTTTTATATAATAGAATTTTATAGTTGGTCCATAAAGTGATACATTCTTGACATTTATTCTGGTAAGTTTACTTGAAGATGAACTTCTATTATTGTTTTTCTATAACAAAATGATATAATAACTCTGTATAGTAAATACAATTTAGATTTTTATTCAGAATAAAACCGCATAGGCAATGGCTGAATAATTAATTATGCCCTAAGAGATCGGAAAGAAATTGATTACATTTACATTCTGAGAGGAATGCTCTAAAAATACCTGTTAAAAAACAACCATACATTACTATCAGATGCTAGCTCTTCCTACCAATCTTGTGTCGGTAAAGATCGCTCCCATCCCCAGCTGGAAAGTCTAGTCCTTTGCATAAGTCAAACGCATTTCGCCTATTGGCTACATCAGAGGTAAGCCATAGGCCCTCATTGACTGTTTTTTTTGATAATACGTGCTATTTTTTAGCAATTGTTCGTAAATTGTTTATTTTCCTCCATCTCATTCAGTACCCTGTGCAAATAGATCACCACAGCCCAAAATATATCCATCACATATAAGAAGCCAGATAAGAATGGCATTTTAGCTCCATATCTTAACAAAGGGATTGTATATGTTTCTCACAAAGAGACATGGAGTTTGACAACCAATTGATATTAACCAATAATAGGTTCACATAGGGCCATATTCTATTACAAGCCCACAAATACCACTAACGCATAATTTTTGATGGTGATGTTTTTTTATTAAAATTTTTAGATGTATTCTATTGACTCCAGCTCACAATTTATCCCCTTAAGCTTAAACTCATAAACCCTGCCTTTTTAAGTCTGATATAAGGGGGTGTGATCATATGAACTGGCAATATTTAAGCAAGCCCGTAATTTACTTCTTAGACACAACCAATAGTAAATTAGATCATCATGATGTCAGTAAAACATGGAAGTTAGACGTAATCTGCAATCAGAGGCTACAAATTAATTAGTGCCAGCAAGTAATATTTGCAGACCAGCAGCAGCTTCAGCAAATTTAAAAGTCCTCTATTTAAGCACACAGTACATTTTTTTATAGAAGTTTTTAGTTAGTGAACTTCTATCCAAAAGCAAGGTATTCACTAACTAAAAACTTCTGTAAATAAAATATGCTCTGTGCTTATATAGAGCCTTATTCAATTGGCCAAATCGCATTTGAATGAGGCCCTTGGAGTTTAAGAAGTGTGTTCTGCTGATTTGTGTTATCTATTCTGAAATGGAAGCAGGTGGAGAGAGGGGGATTTTTTGACCCAGAGTCAGATAAGCAGGACATCTTCCCATTCCCCACACTTGCTCAGCATCAGTAGAAGCTTCTTACTAGTATACATGCATTCCCTGCTTGACTTGCTTGTAATCACTCTCTCATTTGTTTAAAAGGATATAATACAATCATGGCAGCTTCCATACACAAGCAGACTAATGTAAAATGTTCTCTGTTTATGTGTTTATGGTCCTATCTTACAAGCTTTCTCGTTGTGCTGTCCTAGAGCGTATTAATACGGCCACTTTGGATTAGTCACAGTAGTTTATTATGGATTTTATGGATTATTCCACCACATATACAATCTAAACCTAATTTTATATGAAGATATCTGATTAGGCTCAACATGCAGGTTTCCACAAAATATTTAGCTAATAAAACAGATTTTTTTGTATAAAAACAAAGTAATTGATCTTAATACTAAGCTCAATTTTGGAGCATTACTGAAGCGATCCATCTGTCATGCCAATAAATTAAGATTTTATTTTATTTTCCAGGAAACTGAATTTTGATCCCATTCAATTAATGATATGTAACTTACAAAAAGGTGTTTCCTGGTGGTCCAGTGGTTAGGATTCAGTGCTTTCACCACTGCGACCTGAATTTGATATCAGTCAGGGAATGGTAGAGGGCCTGGTCAGTACTTGGATGGAAGACCACCCAGGAGCTGTATGCTGTGAGGCCATGTGAGAAAGAACTGGCAACCCACTCCAGTATATCTACCATGAATACCAAGTGGATCACCCTGACCATGGATATAAATATGTGTTACGGTCCATGAGGTCACAGAGAGTCGAAAATGACTTAATGACGCAAACAAAAACTGCAAAATTACTTTTTTTTTCGGCTACAGTCGCTTTTTCCAGTAATGTTACACTTGTATTCATTGCAGTTCACTCTCAGCCAAACCTCGTAAATCCAGCTATTGTCAATAAAACTGATGGGGCAGGGTTACGTGACGCTCTCAAAGTTACACCAATCATTGCAACTTACAACATTTCTTGCTGCGCCACAGTCATAGGAAACAATCGAAAACGGCAAGTAATATTTGCAGACCAGCAGCAGCTTCGGCAAATTTAAAAGGGCTCTATTTAAGCCCACAGCACATTTTATTTACACAAGTTTTTAGTTAGTTAACTTCTATCCAAAAGCAAGGTCTTCACTAACTTAACTTCTGTAAAAAAATGCTATGTGCTTAAATAGAGCCCTTTTAAATTTGCTGAATCGCAATTTAATAAGGCTGGAGGCTCTTAATCTAGCACTCAATAAAATGCATTAGATCATCTGTTTTAGTCCATGTGGATTTCATGATATGTATTAACCCCTTGAGCCCTGGGATCAATATTACTCAGAATTAAGATTTTAAAATAATATTTTTAAAAGCATATTTGTGGGTTTGAGACTGTTGTACAATTAGTTCTAATGTCTTCCAGTGCTTTTAAAGTACAGTAGTGTGTGTTTAATTGCTGCTACAGTTTTAATAAGTGTTTGAAAAAGCCCTTGTGAGTCCTATATAGTAATCATAATATTTTTGACAGAAAAGTGATACTTTTTTCAGTTGTGGGTCAGACTTTTTTGTTATCTAATAGAATATCAATTTTGTGTAACTTTAATTATTTAAAGCTCATAATTTTTCAGCTGTGCTAAAACTAATGGAGATCTAAGGCTGGTTTTGAGTCTTTGGCTGGCCTGTAGTGATTTGGGTGAGGCGACTCATAATCGCATTGCTAGTAACTAATAGAATATGTGGCAATATTATTTTTAAGCGTGTACACATTTATAAATTGGGCAATAGAATAGGGCTCATAGTCTGTCATTTTTCCTTCCTGTCTGACAAAAAAAAAATCTTTAAGGATCACTGACGTCTCATATTTAGAATATACGACTAAACTTAAAAAAGTAAAAATTAAATCATTTAATTTATTGATTTATGTTTTACTGAGTGCAGCGCCATTCGTTTATTCATTTATTTAATTTAAGTTGATTTATTAACCTGAATGGTCATCTAGATACAGACGTACTAAGATACAGCATGAAATAATAACCCAGATTTTTGGATTAGGTTTTTTCCTGGTCCCATAAAGAGAAACGAGGGTCTTCTCAATCATAATAGACAAGGGTATTTATGGCTGAAATGATGATCAATAGGTGCAATCAAGATCTCCTCGGATGGATGTGCTTGCTTACCAGGACACTGATTGGCAATGCTGGATCCATGGAGGGTTTTGGATGAATTAACTACTTTTTATTGTTTTAAAGGTTTAACAAGATTTTATTTTAATTATATTTTTTATTTTAATGGTAATTGTTTTTTTTTATTTTTTCATATTTTTTTATTTTTAATTACTGTAATGTATGTATTATTAAAAGCCAATAATAACATTATCTCAGAAATTCCTTCAATAAACTGCATGTCCTTGATGTGAAATGAATATTATTCCCTTTTCTTTGGTCTGAATCATTCATGTACACGACATTATGTAAAGATACAATAACAACGGCTAATACTTCACTCTATTCTCTTTTGTTCATACACAGTTGGAAATACTTTTATCTGTGGTTGATATTAATGTCACTAATTCAGTGTTACCAAATATTTGATCTTAATTGTGCCCTTTCATTAGTGTTGTGTCTTGGCCTTTCTGATTCAGAGATGCATTCGAAGCTTATCTTTTGTAATATTGCCACATTATTGCTTTGGTTAAATTACTTTTCTGAATTAGTTCATCACCTTAGGATGGTATAAAAATGAGAATACAATTATATCTCTCAATATAAAAAAGATAAAAACATTTCCAAGTGCAGCCTAGTTGGGCCAAATGGTTGTTTTTGGCAATCAATATTTCTATGTTCCCAACTCTCGATTATTCTTTGCATTTAGACACTAGCCAAATCCTAACACTTTTCATTAAAAATGCCTACAAAATGTACCACTTTCCCACACAAAACACTAATTTTGTACGTAACAACAGAAGCTAGAAGTTTTATTAGATATCAATTCCTATTAACTGGTTTAGAAAAGCAATACAAAATGTACTTTAAGATATTAACTTCTAGACATAAGCTGAGCTTCCTATCTCCACCTCTTATGGTGCCATCATCTGTGACTGGGAGGGTAGTCCTAAATCATTAGACACAAGTTTATGCCTAGACAGCTACAGGTGCTCTTCATTTTCTGGAAACTTGGATTGTTGAATTGGTTTACCTTGACAAAATATACAAGCTTTTGTCTAACCTTATAGGTCTGTCTCCCAATCAGTTGTTCCCACCCCTTGATGATCATGAGGCGTAAGCCAAGCAGCTCAATTGGAGGTTTGAAAGTCAAAATAACATTGAATATTAGTTTCCTAAACCAAAAATAGGAATTTCATTAAAGACCAATGCCTAATTAAAACATCTACATAATTGTGAGGGAATAATGGTGGTCACCCCTCACTCATCTACCCATCCACCATCAAATGCTACTTCAATCTATTATGAATGCCCCCAAAAGTCTCAGCTAAAATACTCAACATTACTCAACGCATCTCTCATTCGGTCCCTCTACTGACCTCCAATAGCCTACAGGATAAATACAGGGAGTGTAGAATTATTAGGCAAGTTGTATTTTTGAGGATTAATTTTATTATTGAACAACAACCATGTTCTCAATGAACCCAAAAAACTAATTAATATCAAAGCTGAATATTTTTGGAAGTAGTTTTTAGTTTGTTTTTAGTTTTAGCTATTTTAGGGGGATATCTGTATGTGCAGGTGACTATTACTGTGCATAATTATTAGGCAACTTAACAAAAAACAAATATATATCCATTTCAATTATTTATTTTTACCAGTGAAACCAATATAACATCTCAACATTCACAAATATACATTTCTGACATTCAAAAACAAAACAAAAACAAATCAGTGACCAATATAGCCACCTTTCTTTGCAAGGACACTCAAAAGCCTGCCATCCATGGATTCTGTCAGTGTTTTGATCTGTTTACCATCAACATTGCGTGCAGCAGCAACCACAGCCTCCCAGACACTGTTCAGAGAGGTGTACTGTTTTCCCTCCTTGTAAATCTCACATTTGATGATGGACCACAGGTTCTCAATGGGGTTCAGATCAGGTGAACAAGGAGGCCATGTCATTAGATTTTCTTCTTTTATACCCTTTCTTGCCAGCCACGCTGTGGAGTACTTGGACGCGTGTGATGGAGCATTGTCCTGCATGAAAATCATGTTTTTCTTGAAGGATGCAGACTTCTTCCTGTACCACTGCTTGAAGAAGGTGTCTTCCAGGAACTGGCAGTAGGACTGGGAGTTGAGCTTGACTCCATCCTCAACCCGAAAAGGCCCCACAAGCTCATCTTTGATGATACCAGCCCAAACCAGTACTCCACCTCCACCTTGCTGGCATCTGAGTCGGACTATAGCTCTCTGCCCTTTACCAATCCAGCCACGGGCCCATCCATCTGGCCCATCAAGACTCACTCTCATTTCATCAGTCCATAAAACCTTAGAAAAATCAGTCTTGAGATATTTCTTGGCCCAGTCTTGACGTTTCAGCTTGTGTGTCTTGTTCAGTGGTGGTCGTCTTTCAGCCTTTCTTACCTTGGCCATGTCTCTGAGTATTGCACACCTTGTGCTTTTGGGCACTCCAGTGATGTTGCAGCTCTGAAATATGGCCAAACTGGTGGCAAGCGACATCGTGGCAGCTGCACGCTTGACTTTTCTCAGTTCATGGGCAGTTATTTTGCGCCTTGGTTTTTCCACACGCTTGCGACCCTGTTGACTATTTTGAATGAAACGCTTGATTGTTCGATGATCACGCTTCAGAAGCTTTGCAATTTTAAGAGTGCTGCATCCCTCTGCAAGATATCTCACTATTTTTGACTTTTCTGAGCCTGTCAAGTCCTTCTTTTGACCCATTTTGCCAAAGGAAAGGAAGTTGCCTAATAATTATGCACACCTGATATAGGGTGTTGATTTCATTAGACCACACCCCTTCTCATTACAGAGATGCACATCACCTAATATGCTTAATTGGTAGTAGGCTTTCGAGCCTATACAGCTTGGAGTAAGACAACATGCATAAAGAGGATGATGTGGTCAAAATACTAATTTGCCTAATAATTCTGCACTCCCTGTATATCCTCTATAAATATTCCCCAAACTGCCCACCTTGCTCTGCCTTCTATCTACTCCTTTGCTCCTTAAAATAGAGGTAGACAATATGGGCTAGTATCTTCATTGCGCATGCACGGCGCAAGTCGCAGAGGCAGCGCGAATTGCGCATGTGCGGCGCATAAGGAGAGGGAAGAAACACAGAGGTAGAGGGGGAAGAGACAAAGAGGGAGAGGGGAGGAGAGACACAGAGGGATAGGGGGAAGAGACACAGAGGAAGAGAGGAGGAGAGGGAGAGGGGGGAAGAGACACAGAGGGATAGGGGGGAAGAGAAACAGAGGGAGAGGGGGGAGAGACACAGACGGAGGGGGGGAGACACAGAGGGAGAGGGGAGGAGAGACACAGAGGAAGAGGGGGGAAGAGACACAGAGGGAGAGGGGGGAAGAGACACAGAGGGAGGGGGAAGAGACACAGAGGGATAGGGGGGGAAGAGACACAGAGGGACAGGGCGTGAAGAGACACAGAGGGAGGGGGGGAAGAGACAGCAAGGGATCGGGGAGACACAGATGGAGAGTGGAGGAGAGACACAGAGGGATAGGGGGGAAGAGACACAGAGGGACAGGGGGGAAGAGACATTGAGGGAGGGGGGGGAAGAGACACCAAGGAAGAAGGGGAGGGACACAGAGGGAGAAGGGGGAAGAGACACAGAGGGAGGGGGGAGAGACACAGGAGGGGAGAGACACAGAGAGAGGGGGGAAGAGACACAGAGGGAGAGGGGGAAAGAGACACAGAGGGAGAGGGGGAGAAAGAGACGCCTGGGAGGGAGAGGGGGTAAGAGACACAGGGAGAGAGGGGGCAAAGAGACACGCGGAGAGGGGGGAAATAGACACAGGGAGAGGGGGGAAAGAGACACAGGGAGAGGGGTAAAAGAGACACAGGGGAGAGAAGGAGAAAGAGACACAGGGGGAAAGAGACACAAGGGGAAAGAGACAAGGGGGGAGAGGGGGAAAGAGACACAAAGGAGGTGGTATGAGACACTGGAGGGAGAGGTGGGGAAGAGACACAGGGGAGGAAGAGGAGGGGGAAAGAGACACAGGGGAGGGAGAGGAGGGAGGAAGAGACACACGGGAGTGAGAGGAGGGGCAAGAGACACAGGGGAGGGGGAAACAGACACAGGGGAGGGGGGACAGGGGGGGAAGAGACACAGGGCAGGGGGGATGGACACACAGGAGGGAGAGGGGGAAAGAGACCCCGGTGGAGGGGGAAAGAGATGCATGGGAGGGAGAGGGGGAAAGAGACACAGGAGGGAAAGAGACCTTAGAAAAATCAGTCTTGAGATATTTCTTGGCCCAGTCTTGACGTTTCAGCTTGTGTGTCTTGTTCAGTGGTGGTCGTCTTTCAGCCTTTCTTACCTTGGCCATGTCTCTGAGTATTGCACACCTTGTGCTTTTGGGCACTCCAGTGATGTTGCAGCTCTGAAATATGGCCAAACTGGTGGCAAGCGACATCGTGGCAGCTGCACGCTTGACTTTTCTCAGTTCATGGGCAGTTATTTTGCGCCTTGGTTTTTCCACACGCTTGCGACCCTGTTGACTATTTTGAATGAAACGCTTGATTGTTCGATGATCACGCTTCAGAAGCTTTGCAATTTTAAGAGTGCTGCATCCCTCTGCAAGATATCTCACTATTTTTGACTTTTCTGAGCCTGTCAAGTCCTTCTTTTGACCCATTTTGCCAAAGGAAAGGAAGTTGCCTAATAATTATGCACACCTGATATAGGGTGTTGATTTCATTAGACCACACCCCTTCTCATTACAGAGATGCACATCACCTAATATGCTTAATTGGTAGTAGGCTTTCGAGCCTATACAGCTTGGAGTAAGACAACATGCATAAAGAGGATGATGTGGTCAAAATACTAATTTGCCTAATAATTCTGCACTCCCTGTATATCCTCTATAAATATTCCCCAAACTGCCCACCTTGCTCTGCCTTCTATCTACTCCTTTGCTCCTTAAAATAGAGGTAGACAATATGGGCTAGTATCTTCATTGCGCATGCACGGCGCAAGTCGCAGAGGCAGCGCGAATTGCGCATGTGCGGCGCATAAGGAGAGGGAAGAAACACAGAGGTAGAGGGGGAAGAGACAAAGAGGGAGAGGGGAGGAGAGACACAGAGGGATAGGGGGAAGAGACACAGAGGAAGAGAGGAGGAGAGGGAGAGGGGGGGAAGAGACACAGAGGGATAGAGGGGAAGAGAAACAGAGGGAGAGGGGGGAGAGACACAGACGGAGGGGGGGAGACACAGAGGGAGAGGGGAGGAGAGACACAGAGGAAGAGGGGGGAAGAGACACAGAGGGAGAGGGGGGAAGAGACACAGAGGGAGGGGGAAGAGACACAGAGGGATAGGGGGGGAAGAGACACAGAGGGACAGGGCGTGAAGAGACACAGAGGGAGGGGGGGGAAGAGACAGCAAGGGATCGGGGAGACACAGATGGAGAGTGGAGGAGAGACACAGAGGGATAGGGGGGAAGAGACACAGAGGGACAGGGGGGAAGAGACATTGAGGGAGGGGGGGAAGAGACACCAAGGAAGAGGGGGAGGGACACAGAGGGAGAAGGGGGAAGAGACACAGAGGGAGGGGGGAGAGACACAGGAGGGGAGAGACACAGAGAGAGGGGGGAAGAGACACAGAGGGAGAGGGGGAAAGAGACACAGAGGGAGAGGGGGAGAAAGAGACGCCTGGGAGGGAGAGGGGGTAAGAGACACAGGGAGAGAGGGGGCAAAGAGACACGCGGAGAGGGGGGAAATAGACACAGGGAGAGGGGGAAAGAGACACAGGGAGAGGGGTAAAAGAGACACAGGGGAGAGGAGAAAGAGACACAGGGGGAAAGAGACACAAGGGGAAAGAGACAAGGGGGGAGAGGGGGAAAGAGACACAAAGGAGGTGGTATGAGACACGGGAGGGAGAGGTGAGGAAGAGACACAAGGGAGGAAGAGGAGGGGGAAAGAGACACAGGGGAGGGAGAGGAGGGAGGAAGAGACACACGGGAGTGAGAGGAGGGGCAAGAGACACAGGGGAGGGGGAAACAGACACAGGGGAGGGGGGACAAGGGGGGAAGAGACACAGGGCAGGGGGGATGGACACACAGGAGGGAGAGGGGGAAAGAGACCCCGGTGGAGGGGGAAAGAGATGCATGGGAGGGAGAGGGGGAAAGAGACACAGGAGGGAAAGAGACACAGGGGAGGGGGTTAGAGATACGGGAGGGAGAGGGAGGTTGGGAAAGGTTATAGAAAGGGAGGGAGAGGAGGGGGAAACGAGACACAAGGGAGTGAGAGGAGGGGGAATGGAGACACAAGGGAGGGAGAGGAGGAGAGAAATGAGACACAAGGGAGGAAGTACACAGTGGGATAGACTTGCAATTAGCTCCAAAGGCGCTCATCGCGAGTACAGTAAAGTAGATGGTAGGAGAGGTGGGAGAGGCTCGCAATGAGTGCCGAAGGTGCTCATCATGAGTCCAGTAAAGTAGACGGGGAGAGGCTCCCATTGTGTGGCAAACAGCATTGCCAGGCTTCACTTTTTATTGCCGGCATTTTTGACGGGCAAGTCGCTAGTTACATTATAGTTTTTGTTCATTTTAAGCCAAAAGATTTGCTAACACATTTTGCACATTTCCGTATATTACATAGTGGATTAATATTTAGATCAAATAAAATTGAACACATATAAAATACAGCAATTTGTTTTATTTCAAATGACAAAGAATAATGCCTGAGCAACTGAACGAAATTAGCTGGCCAGTTAATAGCTGTATTTATTATTTTACTTTCTAAAAGTAAAGTTTATGGACATTATTTCGTCAAGTTCTTCAAAAGAGAATCATGTATAGACAAGACTTTGAATATTCTTCAAGATCGATCAAGAAAGAAACCTGAAAAAGACGCATATTGTCCTCGAAACAATATGTGGGTTTAATAATGCCATATGTAATTATGTTATTGTTTTATGAATTAAAGTATAAATAATAAAACTGCGTCCTTGGTGCCATTTAATGTCTAGCCTCACAATGAAATACATCATAAGCTGCTAAACACTCGACGGAGATGACCCTGAATATCTGCTATATTTTATTATCAATCATGGTGGGGAAAAGAGCAGAAAACAGCAAGAAGAAGAAAAATGTTACTTTATAATAATAATTCAGTTACGCCAATTGGTCACGATAAACATTAGACAATAGAACCCTGCTGAATGTGGGCTAAGCTCTGTGTATGGAGAGAGAACAGTCACAGGCAAAACACTATGGGCTCCATTCCATGGTGTGCGTGGGGAATTTTACAAGTAAAGTTGACTCGTAAATCACTACCAACCAATCACATCACACACCAAAACCAGCCCGACAAGAACCGCTTGCTGAATGCTGTCAAATAAAATAAAAAAATGGAACCCATGTGTAGCTGTCCCATTTAGGTTTTCCTAAAGCCATTCATAGAGCCTGTGATAGAATATCATATTTACGGCTCTATCAATATTGCATTATATCTGAGATGTGGGTCTGATCGTATCTCGCAATTGAAGCCCGTAGGACTTTGAAATCCAACCTCCATTTTTCATTGATGTTATGATGATGATCTCTGTTTCCATTGGCTGTTTCTCACTCGGGAGTTACGGCCTTGTTTAACTGACCAAGTTCAATTTTGCTATATGCCCCTAACTTGCGGTCTTGTCGAATTGAATACCCTCGTAAGTCGGGGCCACTGCGGTCCTGGTTGAGGCCCCCAGAAATGACGGCCTTCTAATTGAATGAGGATCATATTGTTTTATCTGAGAGATACATGTAAGCTAACTACTAACTAGTGCTCAGATTGTGAAAAAATCCTGTGGGTGCCATCACCCATAAGTAGATGCATAAAAATGCTTCTGAGAATCATAGATGAGGCACATTCTGATGCTATTATCAACCTAATACCTTAATTGTGTCAGATTTGAGGTTTTATTTCACATATCGACACAATTAAGGAGTTATTATTGCCACCCTCAAGAGTCCCCTCAATACTCCTATCTACTATGAGTCTGGTGATCCCCTGCATTCTCCACAATACCCCTATCCGCTATGAGCCCCACAATACTTGTTATGAGCTGAGGAACACTGGGGATTCTGCTTTTACACACGCTATGCCCGATGACTCCGGGGATCCCCCATATAACTATAACCATAGGGATACATATACATCCCCATGGCACCTAAATGTAACCCTTAAAACATGATAGCCTCCAAAGACCCCCATTGTATATCTAATTATAACCATGGGGGTCCCTATAGATCCCAGTGGCACCTAAAAATGAACCCCCTGCCACAGAAGTTTTTAAAGAATCATTGTGGCACCTTAAATTAACCACTGTACCACTGAGGTCCATTAAGGACCTCTATGGGACCTAAAATTAACACCTTAGCTACAGAGGCCCTGTAAAGACCTCATCACATCGAAAGTTAACTCCACCCATGGGGGTCAATAATCCGCCCACTTGACCTCTCTAATTAGCCCCTATGCCATGGAGGTCCTTAAAGAACCACAGTGGCATCTAAAATTAAACCTTGCAATGGAGGTCCTTAAAAGTCCCTTGTGTCCATTATTGTTAATCCTTACCTATTATTAACCCCTTAAAGGACTCCATAAACCCTATGAATTAAATTATACACAAAGAAATCCAAACAATGAAAAAAATGACTAATAAAAAAATAAAAAAATGACTAAACCTGTAAGGTATAAAGGTATATTTACCTACCCTGTGACGCCCTCCAGCGATGAACAGTGATGGTCTGATCCTAATTCTTCTGCTCTGGATTAGTGAGCTATACATGTTCATTGAAGAATCAGGTCCACTCCAATCTTGCTTGAAGCCCATGATCCTTATGTTCTGTCTTGTTGAAATTATCCTCTTACTAAAAATCTCGCCTCTAAAAAAAATACTGTTTCTAATGGTGCTTCTCATAGGCGGAGCTCCCATGCCAACTAATAACTTTTGGAACGCTTTCCGGCCTTAGATAGATATTTGCAGCTTCTGATTGGCTGTCAATTTATGAATTCTGATTGGTTAGAAATTGTAGTGGTTGAAAATATACTCTATTCTGAGTGGCTGAAATTTGATTGATAAATCTTTCCCCTTTCATTCCTCACATTTAATCTCTTTCTTTTCTTTCTTCCTTTGTAGATAATTTATACTTAAAATACCCAACTCTCAAGCTCAATTATTTAATATTTGCACTCAAAAAAATGACTATAAACCATTTGCAATTGTATTTATTTATTACCTGGCACCTTTGCTGTGTCACTTAACCCTTTCATGTTTGCTTTTCAGATTCTGTAAAGAATAGCCTAGGGCTATACATTGCCTTGACTATGACTCACACATAGATGAATTGGTACTTGTCGGCTTGTTTGTTTAGCCTGAGGGGAATCTATTGATGATGTTAATCCAATGTACTGAAAGCCTTTCCATTGCTCCCACTTCATTAGATGGAAATATTGAAGATTATTTCATCCTTTCCCCTGTGGTTCATTACCACCATACAGTACTTGAAAGTCTAGCATCTTGCAGGAAATACCGTCTTAGGTTTCAATATCCTGCTTTCCCCAGAGTATCTGCATTATACTATATATCCAATAACCAGCCAATTATTCTGCTGCACAAATCTGACTCATTGTATTTGCTAATGTTGTACTGCAGTACACAGCAATATCCTTTTATTGGATAACATTTTATTTAAAGTGAAAAGCTTTCAAGAAATGCAACTATCTTTTTAAAGGTAAAAAGCAATATTGTTTAAATGCCTCTTTTGTTGTTGTTTAGTCGTTCAGTTGTGTCCTACTTTCCGTGACTCTACGGACTGTAGCACGCCAGGTACATCTCTCACTGCCCCTTTTGAGTTCCATCAGCTCATGTTCATTGCTTCAGTAACCTCATCTATCAATCTCCTCCTCCTCGTCTCCTTCATTGTGTGCCTTCAATCTTTCTCAACATCAGAGTCTTTTCTAGAGAATCCTGCCTTCTCATGATATGGCCAAAATATTGGAGCTTCAGCCTCATGATCGAACCTTCCAGTGAACAATTTGGCTTATTTTTCTGAAGTACTGATTAATTGGATCTTCTTGCAATCTGAGCAGTTTTCTCCAAAACCACAATTCAAATGCATCAATTCTACAGCGCTCATACTTTTTTATGGGGCAGCTCTCACAGCCATATGTAACTACTGGGAAAACAATTCTAACTAGGTGGACCTTTGTTAATAGATCTTTACTTTTTACTAGCTTGTCCAAGCTTGCCATATCTTTCCCCCCAGAAGCAAACAATTGTATGACTACAGTCACCATCTGGAGAGATCTTGGATACCAGGAAAATAAAATCTGTCACTGCCTCCACTTCTTCTCCATCTATTTGCCAGGAAGTGAGATTGCTGTTTGCCATGATCTTTCTTCATCTTTTTAACATTGAGCCGCAGACCAACTTTTGTACTCACTTCTTTTACCCTCATCAATAAGTCCTTTAGTTTCTCCTCACTTTCAGCCATCAGAGTAGTATCATCAGCATATCTGAGGTTGTTGATATTCCTTCCAGCAATATTGATTCCGGCTTTGGATTCATCCAGTCCAGCCTTACGCATGATGTACTCTGCATATAAGGAGAATAAATAAGGTGACAATATACAACCTTATCACACTCCTTTTCCGATATTGTACCATTCTGTTGTCCCATGTTTGGTTCTGACCGTGACTTTTTGGTCCACATACAGATTCCTCAGGAGGAGGATGAGATGATCTGGTACTGCCATCTCTTTAAGGACATGCCACATTGTGTTGTGATCCACACAGTCAAAGGCTTTAGAATAGTCTATGAAACAGAAGTAAAGTTTTTTTTTGGGACTCTCTTGCTTTCTCTTTTATCCAGTGGACATTGGCAATTTGATCTCTTGTGCCTTTTCCTCTGCGGAACCCGGCTTGTACATCTGGTAGTTCCTGGTCCATATATTGTTGGAGTTGAGCTTGTAGGATCTTAAGCATTACCCTGCTGGCATGCGACATAAGTGCAATTGTTCCATAATTGGAGCACTCTTTGGCACTGCCTTTTTTGGGGGGATTGGGATGTAGACTGACCTTTTCCATTGTTGAGTATTCCAAACGTGTTGGCATAAGGTAAGTAACACTTTCACAGTATCATCCTGTAGAATTTTGAATAGTTTAATTGGGATTCCATCACCTCCTGCAGCCTTGTTATCTGCAAGATGTTACTAAGTATATAATATCCCTGGGTATCCATTTAATTTTAAGTACTTTATTTTATTAAGACGTGCTTATAAGCTCTGTTTTTACTGCATAATATCAAACAGTCTCAGTATGGGTCTGCCTTACTGCAGTGTATGCATACACAAACTCTGTAGGGGTGGATGTGCATTGTAGTTTACTAGCCTATCAGGGATCATGTCTCAACAGCATGTTGCTGAGAGATGATTACTGATTGGTTAGTATGAGACACTGCACTGCAAGTACTACAGAGTCTGTGCCTTCATGATCTGCAGAGGGCAAACGCATACATGGACTATTTGTTTGATTTTAGGCAGTAAAAGCATAACAAAGTACATAAAAGTAAATAGATACTCTGGGATATTATATGCCTAGTAATATGCAGGAACCTTCGTTATCCCTTTAAAGGCCACAAAAAAAAGCATATTAAATTAAATTAAATAAAAACACAGGGAGAATTTACTAAGAATCTCAAGTGCATATTACATACATTCCTTCATTACTGTACGGAAACACTTAGCCTTCAACACAACAGATGAGAAGATATTTAGTAAATTCCACCATGGAGAGAATTAGTCAGGCTGTGCAAGATAAAGGAGATGGGAAATAATGTATCTGTACATTATTATATATATAAATACATCCATTAACGGGCCACTATGGCCACATTTATATATATATGTATGTGTGTGTGTATGTGTGTATATATATATATATATATATATATATATATATATATATATATATATAAAATCAATTAATTTATGGTGGGCAAAAGTGTAAATAGTACATTTGTGTTCACATTTAAATGTCTAAAATAAGTTAAAGAAAACTTATTTCCTGCTCAGAATTCCAAGAAATACAGTTATTCCACTGCATTCTGGGAACCTGGGCAGGAACATGCAAATGTGTCCACAAAGGCTTCACTCTTCAATCCAATACAGTTTTAATCATGGCTCCTTATAGTCATACACATGCCTGCTGTATTACACATCTTTAAGCAAAGCCCAGGATGGATTATGCACAAGGCAGAAAACCTACCCACAGACAGCTGCACATTGGCATGTCCCTGTCCATGTTCCCAGAATTCAGTGGAATAACTACATTTCTTGGAATTCTGAGCAGGAAATACTTTTTTTAAACTTATTTTAGACATTTAAATGTGAACACAAATGTACTATTAACTATATTTCTCAGAATTCTGAGCAGGAAATACGTTTTTTGGATGTTCATGTGTAAATACAAATGTGCTATTTATTTACTATGTTTATAATGTATATATATTTTTTTATTTGTAATATCTAATATCTAATAACACTGCTTTTGATTTAAGAATATAAAGTTGCATCTCTTGAATGCTCGGCACTTTAAATAAAATGTTTGTTCAATAAAATAGGTATAACTGAATGATGCAATAATCTCATTTTTCTCATGTTTTAAAGGATATTTGTGGCGCTTCCAATATTAGAAATTAATAGTAGAGCAAACTCCAGTAACCAAAGCCTCAGTCATCCGACTTATCTCAATCCGTTTTGTCATCTGCAAATCACAGTGATGGCAGCCAACTCCTCAATTGATTTTTTGTAACTTAGTTTAGTTAGAAATATATTATTCATTGAGAATTAAATGTGAGGGTTGCAATCTATTAAGTTGCCAGCTGACCTTTTCGGTGACTTCTGAACATTAATCCAATGAATTAGAAAGTCTTCAGAGTTGTGTTAGGCGCATTCCCAATCCCAGTGGTGTCAAGACCCATTTGATGTATTACGACATTATCACAATGATCAACAGCTAAAGTTGAAGAGGCCGCTCTGTATAATTAGGTCTTACAGAACTAGGGAACAAAAAGTTTAATACATTGATATTTGTTCTGAATGATCTTTGTTCTTTCACAGTGCTCTACAGTACTGTCCGAGAAATATATTATTCTCAGATCATATTTAAAAGGAATTTACCCCACTGTAAGTGCTCTTCATGGTGTAAAAGAGCACAAGACTATATGTTAAAATCTATTTTTTAATTAAAATAACAACAGATACAAAATCTAGAGTTTTAAGTCTGTTTACATACTATGTGTATCATGCCTACTGGCTGTTGCATGAGTGATACAAGATTAACAGCTGATTGATAGCAGCATTTTCCTGGATTCTCATTACACTAAACTGACAATAGCTTTCCTGTTTTAGCTGAGTCCAGCATTCCATGCCTGCATAGATAGATTTGTTAAGGGTTTTTTTTTTTGTTTTGAACTCTACCTGGACAGCACTGGACTAGAACATAGAACCCTGGTCTACATTATTTAAATTCCAAAGAGGCAAGAGAGCAGAAACCTGAATTTCCTGCCATAAGAAGTTAAACAATTACAGGGTCTGTTCCTTTCAAACTGGAAATGGAAGTAGTCATATCATTGACTAGAACACACACCCCTGCCACCTGATTGGCTTCAGCAATGCAAAAGCAAGTGGGCAGTATTTCACATATGTAAACACAAATTGTATTTTATTTCATTTTTTGCAGATATTTAAACAATTCTAAAAGTGTTTCAACTTGCTTTTAGGAGATTTTACTGTGATTTGGTCTAAATTATGCTGAATTAAGTGTCCCTTTAAGTTAGAATGATTGTTTTTTAAATAAATTATTTATGAATTTTTACTGCATTTTGAAGCAATGTATTTAAAAAACAAAACAAAATGAATTTGTTGTGTTTAGCAAAATCAAAAGATTATTCTGGATAAGGGTTACGCAATAACAGCTATTGTAAACACTTTATTTATAAAATTTGAAACAGAAAAATACCCCCCCCCCCCTCACACACACACACACTCTTTGAAACCCATTACTTTTGATTGCTCAAGGAGAAAATAAAGTATCCTGTGTCTTGAGATTAGAAACTAATATGGGAGTAAAAAAAAATATATATTTTAGGATTTTTTTTAAAGTGGATCAATAAAAGTTATTTTTTACGAGACACTCTATTTAGGTATTTTGGGTCTGGATCACTCTTGATATTTCTCACTGTGCAGGGCAAGTGAGCTAAAAGAGGATCCTCTGAGATGCATGACCATATATTAAAGGTAGCTAATATGAATACTTTGTTCCTCTTTAGAAACAAGAGTGGAATAAGAAATATATTGTCCATATTTATTTTTAGTAGTGTAGTAATTGTAGATTTAATTAATTACTATCTATTATTTGGGATTAAATATAAGAAAGAAAAAAATCAAAATAAAATAATATTCTCGTAATGTGACCCCACCCAGTTTAAATTAAATGTGAAGCCTTACAACCACAACTACTGACCCAGAAAAAGTCTAGTGTGATGTCCTCATATTAACTCTGTTTATTCTCAAAAAACCTTGAATATCAAGAATCAAATAAATACAAACACGACTATTAATTATTATGTATCACCTACCCAAAACTATTTTCAAATAACTGACAGATGCAAGACTGACCCTGGGTTTCTTGTCATAATAGGCCAACTATGTCCTATCTAACCTATACTATAACCAACACCAATAAAATATATTGTATTTTTATTTACTAAGCAGCAACTCTGACCAGCTATCACCAGCTATTTTGATTTTCTGTCCTAGCTGGTCAGAGTTGCTGCTTAGCTAACAAAAATAAAATATATTTTTTGGTGTTGGGTGAAAGGGTTAACCACACAACACTTATCCAAGTTCTAACCTAAAATGAACGTAAACAACTCAAGTCACCTACGGTCCAATATCTATAACACAAAGATACTACCACCAAAATTTTTGGGTTGTCCACTTCTTTAAAACTACCCAAAAAAAACATAGGGCCATATTCAATTGAGGTTTCGGGTAATCCGGAAGCTCGTAATTGAGGTTGCAAGTTAAATTACTATTCAATTGGTGTCTTTTTGCTTGCTCCGAACGGCTTCCGAGTTACAGCCTTGAAATACTGGAGATGGTTAAACTCGTAACGTACAGCATCCAGAAGCCTTTGATCTGTCACTTTCGCAAGGCTAAAATCGAGGTTATGGGCTTGCTAAATTGATCATGGTTCCACTCTGAACTGCAACGACCCAGTGCATGGTTTACAGTTTTGGCTTGGGGCCCATAACTCGCACCCTTCAGCAATTGAATAGCATCGCAATCGGAGACTAACAGGCTTCAAATTGAATATGGTCCATAGTTTGCATCCAATAAAAACTTTACCCTTTATACATTTTAAATGTATAAACTGGTAACATGAAATTTCACAACTAGCTTGCCATAGCTAGGCATGTAAAGGGTTACACAGGAAAAAAAAATATTTGGTGTGTCGAGTTGTGATATAATTTGTCTGGGGAAGTATAGGATTTTGTTTTTTAATTTATATTTCTGGTTTAGTTTAATAATAATTGATTGTACTAAATACCATTGTATAACCATGTATTATGAGGCCGTGAAATCTGCCTTGAAAAAGCATTATAACCTAGCCTCTGAAGTATACAAAAAAAATTAATGACCTTACAAAAAGGTGCCACTGAGATAGGTCATCTAACAACAGTATTTTGGCAGTGGATAGGAGGACTTAATGGGGAGAGTTTCCAGTACTTGAAAGATTTGATGATTAAAGAACAATTCCTACAGATATTCCCACCGGATATAAAGAGATGGCTACTTGATGGGATACAAAGAACCGTGCAAGAGGTCATAGAACTGGCTGATTTTTGTGTAGCTAACTGGGAGTTTCAGTAGAAAAAAGGAACCCTTTGTGAAGAGCACCCCCTGCTTTGGGGGGGGGGGTGACAAGGCAGGACCTGGAGATACCAGTAAGGATCTTATACTTGGCTTAAACGTAGCAGTAACAGGGTTTGGTAGAATCTACTCTGCAGTGCTGATGGCACATGTGTATCTTCATAGGGGATGGGTCTATAATAATTGGAAGTATGCAATATTATTCCCACCAACGTATTGCTGGGCACTGACTTGGGTAAGTTGCTTTCCTAGCATATTCCTGAAGATGTATCCCATGGTCCAGTTGAGCTGGAAAGACACTACAATCCCCAAAAGTTGAGTGAAAAAATATGAGGACATCTTGACTGGGAGGAAGGGCAGAGGGAAGGTGTGTGTGTGTGCACCATAACCAGCAGGGTCCCAGGCTCTAGGGTGTATGGAAAAGATGGTGGGGACAAAGATTTCCTCAGTGGCATTACTCACCCATCAATAGTCAGATAACATTATTTGTTCATGTGTTGTTTGTTCACATCACATTTTATCATTTTTAAAGAGTTGTTGCCATTAAGTTGCAATTTGCCGCATAATTAGAAATCCAAAGGGAATTTGTAGGGCTTTTGAAGACTTCTATAGATTGATATATAGATTAGAGGAGAAACCCGGATTTAGTAAACCTCCCCATCTCTAAATGTAAAGTTTTTTGGATAAGATAACTCTCCCAAAAATAACAGAAGAACAACTTGGTAAATTAACAGAAGAAATAACGGAAAACGAATTCAAGGAAGTATAATGAATCTAAAGCTAAAAAAATCACCAGGACCCGATGGATTCCCAAACATCTATTATAAGACATATGTCGGGTCATTGGGTAGACATCTAAAGAACTTTGCTAATGAGATAAAATTAACAGGGAAAGCACCTGCGGAAAATTTAGAAGCAGCAATTGTTAACATACCTAAAACAAGAAAAGATAATAGCAGATGCTGCAATTGCAGGCCAATTTCTTTATTGAATACGGATACCAAAATCTATTCGAGAATTTTAGTAAACAGACTAAATCCCTTTATGAAAGATTTAATTAATTCTGAAAAAACTGGATTTATAGAGGTGAGGCAATCTATAGATAATACCCGAAGGGTTAATTAACATCATTGATTATGCAAAAAGTCCCTGGACGCGGAAAAAGCATTTGATAGGGTGAATTGGGACTTTATTGACTTAGTTTTGGATGAATATGGTTTGGGAGAGTTTAGTTCACGAGCAGTAAAAGCTATATATACAAACGAGAATGCGTCAAGGAATTTGAAATCAGATAATTTTTCAATACTGAACAGAACAAGTCAGGGGTGTCCACTTTCCCCGTTTATTTTTGTACTAATTATTGAACCTCTATTAGAAGCTATTAGGACAAGTAGAGAGATAGAAGGTATAAAAGCTTGTTGAATAATAAAGTAACTGCTTATGCAGATGACCTAGTGGTTACTCTTACAAATGCCTATAGCGAGGTTTCTTATTATAAATTAAACATTCCAAAATCAGAAATCATGGTAATCAATTTGGGAAGAAACTAAAAATTAAAACTGAAAGATAAATTTGGATATAATTGGGATGAAAATGCATTTAAACACTTAGGCATAGAATTTACAACAAAACTGAATAATTTAATAAAAAATAATCTTGAGATATTAAATCTTGATATCAATAATAGAAATTAAAATTGGCAGAAACTTCTAATAGATTTCCCTTCTGATTTTTTTTTTCTTTTCCACTCTTTTTTTCTTTTTTTTTCCTTATTTTATTATTATTATTTTTTGTGTCTTTGGATATATTACCATTTAATGAACCTATAACCTCTTGGAGAAATTTTAGAATTATTATGAAGAATATTCATGAGAGGGTGTGATAAAATATTTGTCTTAAATGAAAACGGGATGATATCTCTGTTTTGTAAATTTTGATAAAACTTGAATAAAAGATTATAAAAAAATGGGGGGGGGGGGGGGGTGTTGCAATTTGCATCCAGGCAATGTTTAATGTTTCAATGCTGTTATTTACATATCCCTCATGGGTTTGCCTTTTGATGGGCACCCGTTTCACAAATACTTCAATTTGTCTACAGTATATTAATATAATGTGATCTTATTATTTAATGGTCAGTGATAATGGTATTCACGGAAAAACAGCCCTCAAAATCTGTATTTACATATTTATTATAGCCTTAAGGTCGCTGAAGTAGGGACCATCCAATGTGCGTTTTCCCATTTGTACGGTTTTCTCATGGGAGCATGATATAGCAACAATATGATTTCTCTATACAGCATTACAATGGGTAGTCACCATAGAAATGCTGGTGGGTTATCACATCAAGGTTAAAACGCTCATAACATGCAAGGGCTTTTAAGGAGTGCTAGCCTACTCCCATTGCCACAACTTGCTTGCCACAGCTGGACATGTAAAGGGTTACCATCTATTAGAACATTTTTTTCCCAGTTGGCATGCACTGTAATGAAATAACTGAGCTGAGGGAAATGAGCTGATATATAGACTGAGGAATGGTCTAAAGGTACTGTATTTCCCCTCAAACACAGAAAATCAATCTGCATACTGCAATAAATATTTGAAGTATAGGATTTTCTAATTTGTTATTTCTGTTTATTTTATTATTTTTATTATTATTATTATTATTATTTATAATAATAATGATAATATTAAAAATAATACTAATCAAATATACTAAATACCATTGTATATACATATATAATATATATGCTATCGTAAATATATTTTATAGTATGAATTTGACTTGGTGGTGGCAGTTTTATAGTATCAATTAGGGGGTGTAGGTGACAGATAAGGAGGTTTGTGCAGTGACTGTCATGGTTGTTAGCTTGGAAAAGCCATGTTGAAGTTAACCCGTTCACTCACCTACCCATGCCAGACATACATCTAGAAGGTTTTTGACACAAAGTTCTTAAGATCATAAAGAGATAACTTAATAGTTTATTATTAAAACAATTAAACAGAAATAAAGGACAGAGAGTCCTATATATCATTATAGTTACCAAGATGTGAAATAGACGAGTTTCCATGGAATTATGGTCCTATGGTCAAATACTCAGCTGCTCAACTTCATATCTTCTGAATGATCCCCAAAGCTATACTATACTATACTTTGAAAGTTATTGGGGTCCCTAACTTAATCACTTTCTGACATCTCTTTCCTTTCCATCATACAACTGCAGCCAACGCAAGTCACTCTTTTTTCAGATAACCCCTCATAGGTTTATCTGTGACATAGATGCTAAGATCCATGATGTAAAATAATAATTCTAAACTTGTGATAGGTGAGGAACTGTTTACAATTATCCATTGCTGGGTATTAACATATGCAATTAAAAAATAAAATCAATTAAAACCCTATATTATAACTAGAAAATGTGTACATTCATGAAGAAATAGGATTCATCAAAGCTATACAGAAGCTTTCTGTAGGTCAACGGCGTGAGATAATTTTTTCAGTAGTGCAAATGTCTCTGGAATGAAATGCATAAAATATACAGATTTAACATATATAGAGATTAACCCGTTCCATGGTGCAGGAAGGCGCAATGCACAGCAAAGATACTAGTTTTTGCTTAGATGAAAGGTACTAAAAAAATTGATACAGCTTAAAAGTGATGTATTTGTAAAGGACACGTGAATGCTGCTCTATATTATCATTTGCTGTAGTCAAAATCAAGTAGAAAAGGGGTAAAAAAACACTATTGTTTTAAATGCTGCAATGTTAGGTTTTACAGCAATCACAGGGTTTACCTACCTTGAATCGTGGCAGGAGTTCAGCTGCACCACACAATATATTGAGCATATGGGTATGGCCTATCAGATACTGAAGGAACAATCAATCCCATAAGCAGTCTAAAAGCGTATATACTCTCTCAGCTATAAAAATACATTTCACATTTTCCCCTTTGCAGTTTGAATGCAGACACAGACTCTGTAGTGTCCTGGCCTATCAGGGACTACATTTCAGCAGAATATTGCAGAATGTTGCTAGGAGATGGTCACTGATTGGTTAGTATAAAACACAGCACATCCAGCCCTACAGAGTCTGTGTCTGCATACGCTATAATGGGCAGACTCATACAGGAACTATTTGTATGATTTTAGGCAGTAAAAACAGAGCTTATAAGTACTTCTTAAACAAATACAGTACATAACAGTAAATAGATATGCAGGGATATTATATAAAAAAATACAGGAACCTTCCATATTCCTCTAATCAAACTGATTGATTATCTCTCACAGTTGGTGGTATAAGGAGGAAGAACATGTCCAGTTGGTATAAAAAAGAATGTGTCATTTTTATTTTTGGTATTATTTTTTGTTAATTTTGTGTAATATTTAGTATTCGGGACTATGAGAGTCTTTTTTGACCCCATGAGGGATTAGGTTACATGAGGATCCAATATGGACTCCTGTGGTGGTTGAAAAGGAGTCATAGGGGTCCACAATGGACCCCTATGGTATAAGGGTTAACGTTAGGTGCTATGGGGTCCAGGAGAAAACCAATGGTTATAGTTAGTTATAACACAGGGGTTCCTAAAGTACACCCATGGTATGCAGTTAATTTTAGTTGCCATGGGGGTCTTATGAGGACCCCATGGTATGAGGGTTAACATTAGGTGCCATGGGGTCTAGGAAAAAACAATAGTTACAGTTAGTTATAAAACAGGGGTTCCTAAAGGACACCCATGGTATGCAGTTAATTTTAGTTGCCACGGGGGTCTTATGAGGACCCCATGGTATGAGGGTTAACGTTAGGTGCCATGGGGTCTAGGAAAAAAACAATAGTTATAGTTAGTTATAAAACAGGGGTTCCTAAGGGACACCCATGGTATGCAGTTAATTTTAGTTGCCACGGGGTCTTATGAGGACCCCATGGTATGAGGGTTAATTGTAGGTACCACTGAGGTTGTTAAGGACCGCTGTGATATTGGGATTAATGAATTGATGCCACAGGATCCATTAAGGATCTCTGCTGTATTGAAGTTAATTATAAATGCCACGGGACTCCTTCATCACTGACAATACTCTTAACTCTCAAAAGTTTACTTTCGGGAACTGCCTTAAACACCCTCTCTAGATGATAAAAGTGTATTCGGGTCAGTATCTTTACTAAATACATCTGTATGTAGTTTATAATCCTTGACAAACACCCACTTACAGAGAGAGAAATATCCCTGCATATAAACATTTCTGTACATATACAAATATATCTGAATGTATTTGGTAAGTAAGAGTGCTTGCGAGTGACCTAGTTGTTATAATCTTGTTGCTATGCGACATACACCTATATGTTACCTGGTATTTATGGTATTTATAAGTCGATGTCAATGTCAACATTTGCTTTTACCTCGCTCAATAAAAGCAGTAATAAATAATTATAAGGCTCTGTGGCTATTATTATTTATCCAGCTGGGCATGCTCTTCTTCCATACCACCCATTCTGTTAGATGTAATTAATCAAATGAGATAAAGTAATTTGGTGAGAAGCAAGACCTTTTCATGTAACTTATCCTTAAAATACCCAGCTTTCAAGCTCAGTTCAACTAAAATGTTAATGACTACTGACTGTAATTAACTTTATTTATAGTTGCACTTCATTTTGCACCTTTTGTCTGTCACTTTAAGCAAACCAAATTACTGCTCTAATCCTTAACCAAATCTCTAAAAAAAAAATATTGTCTAAAAAGTTTATTCACTAAGGAGTTCCATTTTTTTCTCACCTGATTCTGTCTGCTACTGTCTCAGGTTGTTGTGTCCTTGTAAATGAATGAGCTTTCCATTACTCCTGTACGGGCAGACTTCGGTGACATATTCTCATCATGTAGATAGTTCTCTCTACATTCACAGCTCTTCCCACCTCAGGAAGTTGATTAGTTGAAACAAAAAATGGTAGCTTCAATTTATATCTCCAGCGCCCCTCGGCACAACTTCCTTAGCCGCCACATATAAGTGTGCTGAGGATCCTTCACACACTGTAACATTTTAATACTTTGTACACACACATGTATATATATATATATATATATATATATATATATATATATATATATGGGAATAGACACTAGTCGGCTGCCAATTGGCCTAATGAGAAATCAGGCCATACTTCCACCATAACTATCTATAAAAAGGTAAAAAATAAGATTATTAGTATTATAATTTTTTTTTTACATTATATAAATTTTGTTCTTGATTGTAGCATATTTTAAATATGTAGAAGTTTGGTTATTTAAAGGGGTAGATTCATATAACAGCGGAAAATATTAAAATGACCTGTCAAGGGGCATGAGATTAATTTCTTAACAGTGCTTCTTATTCCCCAAAAAATATTTTTTTTCCTCATGTTACAATAAAATGACTTTATTCAGTGTTGTATGGGGCTGATTCATTCAGCCTATGAGTCAGTGCTATAGAAGAACATATCATTAAGCTCTGTTTGACATATAAAAAATATACACCCACCAATCTTCTTTTTGAACCATAAAATTAAAAATATATTAAAGGTCACAACTTTGAAGAAGCACTGTAGTCCATATTTGTAATGCGCTATTGAAGAACTAAAGAGAAAATCTACAACCCAGTCAGCGTTGGGGTGGGAGAAACAAATTTATTTATTAACTATAAGTTGCTATTTGCCGTTTTAAATTGTTTCCTATGACTGTGGCGCAGCAAGAAATGTTGTAAGTTGCAATGATTGGTGTAACTTTGAGAGCGTCACGTAACCCTGCCCCATCAGTTTTACTGACAATAGCTGGATTTACGAGGTTTGGCTGAGAGTGAACTGCAATGAATACAAGTGTAACATTAAAGGAAAAAGCGACTGTAGCCGAAAAAAAGTAATTTTGCACATTTTGTTTGCGTCATTAAGTCATTTTCGACTCTCTGTGACCTCATGGACTGTAACACATATTTATGTCCATGGTCAGGGTGATCCACTTGGTATTCATGGTAGAGATACTGGAGTGGGTTGCCAGTTCTTTCTCACATGGCCTCACAGCATACAGCTCCTGGGTGGTCTTACATCCAAGTACTGACCAGGCCCTCTTCTTTGCCTGACTGGTATCAAACTTAGGTCGCAGTGGTGAAAGCACTGAATCCTAACCACTGGACCACCAGGAACCCCCTTTTTTGTAAGTTACATACCATTAATTGAATGGGATCAAAATCAGTTTCCTGGAAAATATAATAAAATCTTAATTTATTGGCATGACAGATGGATCGCTTCAGTAATGCGCCAAAATTGAGCTTAGAATTAAGATCAATTACTTTGTTTTTATACAACAAATATGTTTTATTAGCTAAATATTTTGTGTAAAACTGCATGTTGAGCCTAATCAGATATCTTCATTCTCCACCAGAGTATAAAATTAGGTTTAGATTGTATATGTGGTGGAATAATCCATAAAATCCATAATAAACTACTGTGACTAATCCAAAGTGGCCTGATAAATACGCTCTAGGACAGCACAATGAGAAAGCTTGTAAGATAGGAGCATAAACACATAAACAAAGAACATTTTACATTAGTCTGCTTGTGTAGGGAAGCTGCCATGATTGTACTATATCCTTTTAAACAAATGAGAGAGTGATTACAAGCAAGGCAAGCAGGGAATGCATGTATACTAGTAAGAAGCTTCTACTGATGCTGAGCAAGGGCCTCATTCAATTGCGATTTGGCCAATTGAATAGGGCTCTAAATAAGCACATAACATATTTTTTTTAAAGAAGTTTTTAGTTAGTGAAAATCTTGCTTTTGGAAAGATGCTTACTAACTAAAAACCTCTTTAAAAAATATATGTTATGTGCTTATTTTGGGCTTTATTCAGTTGGTCAAATTGCAATTGAATGAGGGCCCAAGTGTGGGGAATGGAAAGATGTCCTGCTTATCTGACTCTGAGTCAAAAAATCCCCCTCTCTCCACCTGCTTCCATTCCAGAATAGATAACAAAAATGAGCAGAACACACTTCTTAAACTCCAAGGGCCTCATTCAAATGCGATTTGGCCAATGAATAAGGCTCTATATAAGCACAGAGCATATTTTTTTGCAGATGTTTTTAGTTAGTGAAGACCTTGCTTTTGGATAGAAGTTCACTAACTAAAAACTGTACTTTAAATAAAAATGTAAATTTAAAGGGCTCAACAAATGCCAGAAGCCAGGTTGTCATGCCACAAAATGCTTACAGGCACCTGGATCATCCACTGTACTTCTCTGCAATTCAGTTTTACCTGGAAGCAGAAAGTCATGAGTGACTGAGCCAGGGCAGTGTTGGGGTTACATTCCCCGGACATGAGTGACTGAGCCAGGGCAGTGTTGGGGTTACATTCCCCGGACATGAGTGACTGAGCCAGGGCAGTGTTGGGGTTACATTCCCCAGACATGAGTGACTGAGCCAGGGCAGTGTTGGGGTTACATTCCCCGGACATAAGTGACTGAGCCAGTGCAGTGTTGGCGTTACATTCCCCGGGCATGAGTGACTGAGCCAGGGCAGTGTTAGCGTTACACCCACCGGACATGAGTGACTGAGCCTGGGCAGTAATGGCATTAAACTTCCCGGGCATGAGTGACTGAGCCAGGGCAGTGTTGGGGTTACATCCCCCGGACATGAGTGACTGAGCCAGGGCAGTATTGGGGCTACATTCCCCGGACATGAGTGACTGAGCCAGGGCAGTATTGGGGTTACATTCCCCGGACATGAGTGACTGAGCCAGGGCAGTGTTGGCGTTACATTCCCCGGGCATGAGTGACTGAGCCAGGGCAGTGTTGGTGTTAAACTTCCCGGGCATGAGTGACTGAGCCAGGGCAGTGTTGGGGTTACATTCCCCGGGTTCAGCACCACACCCTCCAGTCAAACATACCTGTGTGTAAGTGAGGAGTGAAAGCTGCTGCTGCTAGAACAGCCCTCACTGACACATATACTAAGCAGAGCATCCTATGTGCAGCTAATCTAGGCCTATTTTAATAGTAACTCCCCCAAGCAACCAGAAACTACATTTATCCGTCATCTACCAATACCCTTGGGTGCCGGTTAACTGAGATTCTACTTTTGTTACTACACAAACATATGATGTTTTTCACAAACTGTATTGGTCCTTTATATAAAGGCAAGCAGTAAAGGGACATGGAAGGTTTCTGAATTGTACTAGGTATATAATATCCCTGTGTATCTGTTTACTTTTTTGTACTTTATTTTATTAATTAGTAGGGAATATAAACCTTCAATTAAATAGTATCAAGAGTACAATAGTATTATTACCAAGACTCCTCCAAAATAAAGAAGATGAGTTGGGAAAGATTCTGATTCATTCTTTAGGAATATTCTTTAGCAACTTAAAATTTTATGTTTAATGGAAATCAATTAAAATATAGTTCAAGAGAAATTGTGAATTTAAAAAGCCGCCAAACGTTTTTTTTTTTCTGGATACCCCATTAACGAAGCAGCTTCAATGCGTATCTTGTGTGACACTCTTAAGAGGCTCTACGCTGTTTACTCTGCTCGTAGCCTACTCTGGGCCTGCACCAATTCCAAGGTAAGTACTGGGTAATAGAGACACTAATCTTGGGATCCCAAGGCAGCTGGTTCCCTTCCGATGCGCGTTTCCCCGAAAATAACGCTGATTCCTCAAGGCATGCTGATTGTCGATTTTGTCGCCAAGCTATTTGACTAGGAGACTCCTCAATATTTTAACATATATTCTTCATCACTTGTTGCTAGGTAGAATAAGTGAACTGCAGGTTTTTACCTTACCAAGTTATCTATGTATTTACTATATAAATGTTATTCACATAATTACTAGCCTTAATGCTAGCTATTTAAATTGTGATAGTACATAGAGTATTAGAATTTCATATATAATTATTTATAACGCTGTTCATGAGATAAGGATAACACAAGCATCCATAGCTATATCGGAAGTCATTAACCATGTGATACAAATTTATTTAATTGTTACTATAAACTCAGACAACAAGAGAACTAATTAACTTATTTTCAAGTGGGTAAATTCTGTAGTTTAGAATCCATGGGAATTATAGAATTTAGGTGGATTAATAATGACGTATCTTTTTATCAGCAATTGATGAAACTTAATCTATGTCATCCTACTCCATTGTTCTATATGAAGAAAGAATAGATACATCCTTCATTTAGTCCAACAGGTGCTAGACTCTTAAGGTGAAAAATCCATCTCGCTTCATGTTGTAATAAAAGTTGGCCAATGTTGCCGCAACATTTACATAGTCTGATCTTTTCAATACCACAACATTGTAGACAACTAGTGTCTCCTTTGTGATAACGGTTCACATGTCGTGACACAGGAAAGTCTGCTTCATTAATAATTTAATTATTATGCTCCAGCACTCTTCTTCTTAGTTGACGGCTTGTTTTGCCAACGTATTGTAATCCGCATTTACATTGAATTAGGTAGAGAATTGCGGTTCTTTTACAGTCAATGATGTGTCTAATTACATATTCCTTCCCTTCAGCTGGATTTTTGAAGGCTTTGGTTTTGATCATATATTTACATGCTTAACATTTGAGGCATGATCTTGACCCTGCTAATCTTGGAGAGAACCAGCTTGATTTTGGGGAATCCTCACTTGAAAAGTAACTATGCACCAATTTGTCTCTCAAGGTCTGAGCCCTCCTATATGTTATAGTCGGTCTCAATGTCAAATGTTCTTGTAGATCCGTCTAGTAACAGAATAGGCCAATATTTTTAAAAAATATTAAAGATGTCATCAGGTTGGGCATTAAACGTCCCTATCATCCTAGCCACACCCTCTGTTTTGTTTTCTGATATTGTATTTCTCATTATCACTTCTGATCTATCCTTCTTTTTGTCTCTCGCGTATGCTTTCTTTAATATGTTATGAGAATACCCTCTTCTTTAAAATCTCATATACAAATCTTTAGCCTGACTTTCAAATGCATCATTCCTTGAGAAATTCCTTTTTAATCTCGTAACAGAAACAGTTGCCTTGGGATCCCAAGACTTGTTTCTCTATTACCCAGTACTTGGTGCAGTCCCGAAGTAGGCTAGGAGCAGAGTAAACAGCATTGAGCCTCTTAAGAGTGTCACACAGGATATGCATTGAAGCTGCTTCTTTATCTGCACTGAGTCTTTCCTAACTCCTCATCGTTACTTTGGAGGAGTCTTGTTAATAAAACTTTATTTTATTATGAAGTGCTTATACTCTCTGTTTTTACTGCCTACAATCAAACTATAGTCTGCAGACATCGGTAGGGCTGACATGCAGTGTGGTGTCCTAGCCCATCAGAGACCACGTTTAAACCGCATTTTTGCTGAATGTTGCTGAAAGATCGTCACTGATTGGTTAGTATGAGACAAGGTCAGTACTGCAGAATCTGTGTCTTCGTGAGCTGCAGGTACTATTTGTATGATGTTAGGTAGTAAAAACAGAGCTTATACGTACTTCTTAATAAAATAAAGTACATAAAAGTAAAAAGATACATAACAATTCGGAGGTTGCATATACAACACTTTAAGTGAAATGCGTCAGTGGTGTATAGTACAGCACGGTTCATTGTGTTTTTAGCTGGGTCAGCTTATTCATCAGTGGTCAAGCGGCTACCCAGATATTGCACAATTGACCGCCGCTGATGGCACAGCACAAAACAGCTGAACACATGATTGCCACGTCTGCCCACGGGCCATTCAGTCTACAGAGAAAATCCCAAAGAAAAGCAATCATTATTGTCTGCAATCTTCAGGTTATGATTAAGTCTGACATTAAGGTGCTGAGAAACTACTTCCAGACAAAAAGTAAGTACAGTTCTTTTTTTTCATGTTGAAATTACAGGTAACAGCTACACTTACTCATGTTCTAAAAGACGAATTGATTCACTATGGTGGGGCTCTATGTGCCAGGGGCTAGCTCCAATTACCCACAATCACTTCGGTCTCTTGGTAGTACATGGACCACTCTGTATGCTAGGCACAATCAGCTATACAGCGTCTTAATTGCACAGATAGAATGGCTGCTGTCCCTTTAAGATGATTGCAGGATAGGTGTATGTCACACATTGACAAAGCACACGTATGTACTGTGCAGGCAAAACAAATGCAGACATGTATTCAAAATGTTATTAAGTAATTGAAAACTTGAGTTTACTACATTTTGCCTGTCACTCAGCTCAGTGGATATTAGTGGAGCAATTGCTTTCTGTTGTAGCCAACTTCTGTGGAAAAGAATAGTGGGGGGAGACTTACTGAGCATCTCAAGTGGCTGAGAAGTGCTGTGATCTCAATGTTTCATGTACTCGGTGCTGGTTGGGGGGTTATACGGCATTAATGCAATGCAGACAGGGAAAGTAGGAGAGTATGGAAGGTCGAGGGTACAGCAAGAATTGAGTTCAGGACAGATGGCAGGGGAGATGGCACCATACATTCATTGCTGACTGAGCAGTGGCGGAGCTAAAGAATGGAGGGTCGTTGTGCAAAAAAAGCTTTCCCCCCACCCTTCCGGGGGTTGTAAAAAATGTTTGGATCCGGGTCATGTCGAAAACCAAATCACTAAGTGCTCCTTCCCTAGACTCATTCCCATTACTGATGCCCTCCAGAAGATCCCTTCCCATAAAACAGGGGTCCCCAACCACTGGGCCGCGGACCACCCCCGATCCGCTGCCTTTGTTCGGCCGAGCCATGTGCTGTGGACAGCATGGGCGGATCTATCACCGGTGTCTCCCCCAGGGCCCCCTCAGCAGCCCCCCAGCCGCCTTCAGTCCCCACCTCTTACTTGTGCACTAAACTACGTGGTCCGGTTCCCATTAGTCAGAGGCTGGATATCCTTCCCCTGCCGGCGCTTCATACTGCGGGGTGTTCCCCTCCCCTGCAATGTAAATCGCCAGCAGGGGTAGCATATCCAGCCGCTGACTAATGGGAACTGGACCACAGAGCTCAGTGCACAAGTAAGAGGAGGGGGCTGAATGGAGCTGCTGAGATGAGCTGAATTTGGCTGCTGGGGGTTATGGGGATGCTGGGGGGGGGTTGGGGGCTGAATGAGGGGCAGCTGGGTGTGGAATGGAGCTGCTGGGGGAGCTGAATGGGGCTGCTGGGGGTTATGTGGCTGATGGGGAGTTGGGGCTGCTGCTGGGTGCTGCTGGAGGGGCTGAATGGGGCTGCAGAGGGCTGAATATTGCTGCTGGGGATGAGTGGGACTGCTGGGTGCTAAATGGGGCTGCTGGGGGAGCTGAATGGAGCTGCTGGGGGTGAATGGGGCTGCTGGGGATAAATGGGGCGGGGCTAAATGGGGCTGTTGGGGCTGTAGAGGCCCATTGCACTACAGAAGAGGAACAAGAAAACCTAGTTTAAATGTGTATATATATATGAGGGGTTGTGGGGATATATATAATTTTATATGTAATATAATACATGTATAATAGGTGTCTGTCTAAATATATATATATACTAGCGACTTGCCCATCAAAAATTACAGGGCAATAAAAAAGTGTTGAAATGCTGTTTGTCACACAATGGAAGTGTACTGTGTGCCTCAATTATATAGACCCCTATATGACACTAAATAACCTATGTAACAACAATATCCAGGTCATCCGGTACCCTCATGACACAAAGTGTAAGCACTACACTATTAACCCTAACTATACCCGATTAACCCAAGCCTGGGCCTATTTAATACTAACAGTACACATTTAACCCTACCAGTACCTATGTAACCCTACCTGGGCCTATTAAACCCTAACTGGACCTATTTAACCCTATGTAAGCCTATTTAACCCGGTCTCTTATAGGGGTATATGCAGACCCTCATAAGCCTCTATTTAACTCCATCAGTCACATAAGGGTTTATAAAGATTCTCATAGGACAGTTAGAACTCTAACATTAACCCCGTAAGTGCCATGAGGGTCCTCCAGGACCCTCATGACACTAAGTACAAATACTACACTGCACTATCCCCGCCCCCAATAAACCATTAAATCTTAACTACCCCCCTCTACCCTAACCTATTAACACCTACAGTACCAACCTACCCTCTCTAAACCCCCCCCCTACTAATTACAGAATATAATAAAACCTAAGTCACAGAAAAAAATAAAATCTAAGTCACAGAAAATAAAAAAGCTACATTACAGAAAATAAAATGCTGCATTACAAAAAATAAAAAAGCTACATTAGAACCTCCCCCTACTACAGAAAATAAAAAAACATTACACACCTGAAAAGGAAATTCATACAAAATATATACATCGCATTGCAATACATACAAAATATAATACAGTAATATACACAGTATCTAAAATACAATACACCCTATCTAAATACATTAACCCCTATCTAAATACAATACCATCTATGTAAAATACAATACCCACTATCTAAATACATTAACCCCTATCTAAATACAATACCCACAATCTATTACATTAACCCCTATCTAAATACAATACTCTCTATCTAAAATACAATACCCACTATCTAAACACATTAACCTCTATCTAAATACAATACGCTCTATGTAAAATACAACACTTACTATCTAAATACATTAACCCCTATCTAAATACAATACTCTCTATCTAAACACATTAACCTCTATCTAAATACAATACGCTCTATGTAAAATACAACACTTACTATCTAAATACAATACCCCCTATCTAAATACAAGACCCCATCTAACATACATTAAACCCTCTACATACACAAACCTTAAATCTAACCTTAAATAGAATAAATAAGACCACTTACCTTTGTAGATGTCCGTTCAGATCGCCCCCTAGAAAAAAAAAAAAAACATCAAAATAGTACATAAGACAACGTACCAAAAATAAACATTCTAAATATTCTAAATATTCAGCTCACCTTTCCAGGATTTCCCCATCCTTCTTATTGTCTTCTCAGGCTCGGCCCCTGTTAAAAATAAACATTACATTACTACACATGAATACACACACAAAATAAAGTATAATCAACATAATATACATTCAACTTACCTTGCACGATGTCCCCATGCTCCTCCTCTTCTGCCCCGGCTGGGACCTTGAAGAATCTGCGCTCTAACCAAAACCCCCCAAAAAATAAATAAATAACATAGCCCCGAGCTCGCGGAGCTCCCCGACGCTAATGAGGCCCCTAGAGCAGGAAAATTGGCAATGGCGCCTTCTGATTGGTTGAAAAGGCTGTAAATCAAATTCCAGCCAATCAGAAGGTGCCAAGGTGTGAGCCAATCAGAATATGATGCACGCCTATATCCCATTCTGATTGGCTAACGGACCTGTCAATCTTTTCTAAACCAATCAGAAAGCTCTATTGCCTTCAGCCAATCACAATAGGATCCGCCCCCATGGGGTGATTGGCTGGAGGCATAAGCATCTTCTGATTGATTGCAGTCTGATTGACAGTGACAACAGCCAATCAGAAGGCGTAATTCACAATGGGATACAGCTGAAGGCAATAGGGGTCTATATATAGACGTCTATTGGTCTGATGGGGTTAATTAGTGGCTTATGGGGGTCTGTATTGACCCCCATAGGTGACAGGGTTAATTAAGGGATTATTGGGGTCTGTATTGACTGCCATGAGTGACAGGGTTAATTAGGGGTTATGGGGGTCTTCATTTACCCCCATGAGTGACAAGGTTAATTAATGGCTTATGGGGGTCTGTATTGACCCCCATGAGTGACAGGGTTAATTAAGGGTTTATGGGGGTCTGTATTGACCCCCATGGGTGACAGGGTTAATTAAGGGTTTATGTAGGTCTGTTTTGACCCTCGTGAGTGACAGGGTAAATTAAGGGCTTATGGTGGTCTGTATTGACCCTCATGAGTGACAGGGTTAATTAGGGGCTTATGGGGCTCTGTATAGAGCCCCATGAGTGATAGTGTTAGTTTGTTTTTAGCGCAGGTCCTTAAAGGACCTTTATGGTCCTTTAAGGACCCGCAAGATGGGAAATTTTAATTTTGATTGCAGCGTGCGATTGGGGGGTTAATGTGGGGACCCTCCGGGAGTCTCAATGGGGACCCCAGCTATAGAGCATTCATTTTCGGTGCCGGTGGGGGTACTTACAGTACCCCCGCTGCCTGCCTTAACTCTTTGTGTGCAGGGAATTTACACCTTTTAAATGCAGTGGGGGACACGATCATGACCCACACTGCAAGGGTTAATGTCGGGACATTGCAGGGGTCCCTCATGAGGACCCCCAGCATGGGGTTAAAGTCCCGCAGCTCGTAATTTTGGCTCGCAGGCAATAAGGGAGAGGAGGAGGGGAAGAGAGACACAGGGTAAAGGGAGGGGAAGAGAGACACAGGGGAGGGAGAGGAGGAGGGGAAGAGAGATGCTGCACTGCTCGCCTCGCAAGGCTCTAAGTGCTGCAAGTTTTAGTGCCTCAATGGCTCGCATAACTACGCAAGGCTTGCAGGCAAATGAGCACCTTTGGCGCTCATCGACTAAGTGCTGCGAGTGAACGGCTTGCCTCACTTATAATAAATATATACATACATACCCGGGGGGGAGGGGTTGGGGGCTATAAGGAAGTTGCCAGAAAAAAAAATGGCCATTACATTTTTTTTTTCTCCAATGGAAACTGTCCCCGGTGCCAAAAAGGTTAGGGACCACTGCCATAAAAGGAAACTTTCCCAAGACCCATACCTATTGCTGCTCCACCTAAAACCCCTTTCTGATATATAGACACACATATATCTCCCCCACACAGCACCCACCCCTCCTAGCATCCATCTCTACCCAGTACTTGTCAGCCACTATACCCTATCAGCATCCATCCCCGCACAGCACCCAAGCTCTCTCAGCACCCATCCCTATCTCCCTTTTCCTCCCTCACACAACCCATGCCCCTGTACTTTGCTGTTACTTTGCAGATCTTGCTCTTTTACCTTCTTCCCTCATAAACATCCCCAGTGTGCTAAACTGCTCCACACTGCCACATCTTGGAGCTTCATTAGAAATGCTCTTATTTAAAGCACACACCAATTTCAGACTGAGGCATGGGGTGTGCAGACAAGAAGGCCCAGTGGCCCAGTGGGCTGTGGTGCCAGGGTGGGGTGCCCCAGGGGGCCCCTGCACTACAGAAACATTTTTTTAAACTACACAGCATGTATTCTTTGTCATCATGATGAGTAGGCAACATTTAGTAATTGGTAGTAGGAACAAGTATCCAGTGCTAGCAGAGCAAGTTGATAACAAGCATTTATTGCCAGTAGGCAGTGCTGGAGCTAATGCTGGTGCAGCAGGAGCCAAGCATGACAGGGTAGGAGGCCCACAACAGGGTAGGAGGCAATAAGGGAGGGATTTTAGATGTGAATGACAAATAATCTGGCCATCTATATATATAATTTAGTTTTTTTATAGACCCCCCCACAGAGTGGATGGTCAAGATGCAAGTGGGGCTCCAAATTATTTGGCACAGGGGTCCTTTATTCACTAGCTCAGCCACTGCCCGTAGCTGAATAAGGCATCATGAATTCAATGGTGGCATTTGGAGGAGGCAGAATATATTCAGTGCTTCTCTATGTGAATATTTCACAGTAAGTTCAATACATACTCAAATAGGATTTTCCCATTGTTTTCTATACATACCATAAATATACATTGCATTATACTATGAGTTTAAGTCCTGATGTAATTTTAAATCCAGACAACATATACATATATAACCATATATAGTTTTATAGTATATATATATATATTTTTTTTATATATATATATATATATATATGTGTCTTCAGTCCTTCTGTCGTGTCCAACTCTTGGTGACCATATGGATGCAACATGCCAGGCACATCTGTCTGTGTTTCTGTTTGTTCTTTTCCATATGGTTTTTATGGAACTTGAGTGGGCACCAGTTCCTTCTCCAGTGGATCACAATTTGTCTGACCTCTCTGCTATCGTTTGCCCATCTTGGATGACCCTACATGGTATAGCTCACCCTCAATACCTTTGCGTCTTTGCGTCTTTATTATTGTCTTTGCTCCAGACATGTGTATATATATATGTATATATTAACTACTGTATGCCTGGTGTATTGCACCGCTTTTATGCAAAGCCAAGGTTGGATTATACACAAGCTGGGAATCCTATCCAAGTATATCTATATATATAAAAGCCAAGGTATGGAACCAGCCGGAGAAGTTATTTTGCACACTTTTTATATTTCATTTAATTCTGTACTTTATTCCTAATACCTAACCCTTCCTTCACATTATATTTGAACAAACTGATTTTTTTTTGTTCTCTACAATCTCTGTATGTTTTATTTTAGAGTGTTTTGTGCTGAATTTTTTTCTTGGCCCTTTTCCCTACTAAATTGTCCTTTAATAGCTGCTCGAAATAAAACATGAATCTAGCACTTCATCATCCCTCTCACAACAGTTTAACCAGAAACCACTTATGTCTCAGACTTGCGTTTTTTTATTCCTTCTCATTATACTTCCCTGACAGAAGATTTCTGATTTTCTACTATGCCCCAGAGTTTCTCAAATGACTTAAAAACAGCCCGTCAGCAGTGATAATATTATAATATGAAAGCATTCTCAGGAAGAAAATGTTCAAATCCCTGACTGATCAAAAATCCCTTTTTATACAGTAATATGGTGTGACATTAACCCTTTCATCCCTATGCAAATAGCTTCCCTTTCTTGCAGAGGCCTCAGCATTAAGCAGCATCTTAGAACAGTAAAATATATTGAATTATCCACATGCAATTCTACCCGAGAGAATTGGCGCTGGAGCTGGGCAGGTGTCAGCAGAAACTGTAAAGATTAGTCAGCTCTGTGCTTGCAAATAAATAAAATCACATTATTTTTTACACATTTGATGCTTCCTGCTGCGTGACTACACAAGAAAAAAGAATATAGCAGACCATTGCAAGAAAATGTTTTGTTATTATTATTATTATTATTTGTATGCTGCTTTAACATTATATTCATTTAATATCTAATTGTTCATGTTTTATGCCATGCCTTGCATATTTTACACATTACAAAAGTATTTTTTCCATTGCAAAAGAAAGAGTTATCCAATGAGTTTATGTGAGTCAAAGCTCTCTTTCCCCAGTAGGACAGCAGGGGTTAATTTTCCTGCGCAATAGATTAACAGCACCTGGGCAGACCTGATTTAAGACTGGATTATCTGAGGGGCTGCTTATGGACTAATTGTTAGCAGTTTGCCTGAGCGGGTGAGCTAAAAGAGGCTGCACTCAGAGTGGGTTATCGTGTCCATAGAACTAACCATTTATGGTTGGTTCATTCTCTGATTGAGTGCCTCTATTTTGTTTTTTTCACTGAGCTGAAGAAAGACACAGCAGCTTGCAGCCTATGACCACTTGGAGCAGAGTATAGACCGTGAAATCTGAAGAATGCAGGCCAGTGATTGCTAAAAAACTATTTAACTGTTTGTTTTTGCTCCTCCCAGGTTTAGCCTAACAATGATGTATGTGAATCTAGGAGACTGTGAAAAAATTAGGGCATTGTTTGGACAAGATAGTTTTTAATAGTGTTAATGTGTTGATTTTTAACTACACATGCAAATGAGAGAATAGTAATTGATAAAGTTGAGAAGTCAAATTGGATATGCCAGGTATTGGCATCTAAATAACAATAATGTATTGTGAATCCCTGTATTTCCTTTTCTCTTTTAGAGTCTATGTAGGGATACAAGTTAGATATAGGGCTCTAGATTAACTGAGCCTCTTTAGCTAGGAGGCATCACATTGGGATTATAGGTTTGTCCCTACCTTTATTTTGTTTCCCTTTTAGATTGAGGTGTATATTGCAGGGTTGTTAAGTGTGGCATCTTTTATCATATGAAACAATAAAGGAAAGAATTCACATTAATTCCCAGTATAATTGAAATTGGTGTTATGCAGTGGAATTTTTGGGCAATAAATATATACAGTATCTCACAAAAGTCAGTACACCCCTCACATTTCTGTAAATATTTTATTATATCTCTTCATGTGACAACACTGAAGAAATGACACTCTGCTACAATGTGAAGTAGTAAGTGTACGGCCTGTATAACAGTGTAAATTTGCTGTCCCCTCAAAATAACTCAACACAGCCATTAATGTCTAAACCGTTGGCAGCAAAAGTAAGTACACCCCTAAGTGGAAATGTCCAAATTGGGCCCAATTTGCCATTTTCCCTCCCCAGTGTCATGTGACTCATTAGTGTTACAAGGTCTCAGGTGTGAATGGAGAGCAGGTGTGTTAAATTTGGTGTTATCGCTCTCACACTCTCTCATACTGGTCACTGGAAGTTTCAACATAGCACCTCATGGCAAAGAACTCTCTGAGGATCTGAAAGAATTGTTGCTCTACCTAAAGATGGCCTAGGGGGGTCAGCCTGTCAGTGCTCAGACCATACATCGCACACTGTATCAAATTGGTCTGCATGGCTGTCATCCCAGAAGGAAGCCTCTTCTAAAGATGATGCACAAGAAAGCCTGCAAACAGTATGCTGAAGACAAGCAGACTAAGGACATGGATTACTGGAACCATGTCCTGTGGTCCGATGAGACAAAGATAAATTTATTTGGTTCAGATGGTAACAAGTGTGTGTGGCCACAACCAGGTGAGGAGTGTGTCTTGCCTACAGTCAAGCATGGTGGTGGGAGTGTCATGGTCTGGACCTGCATGAGTGCTGCTGGCACTGGGGAGCTACAGTTTATTGAGGGAACCATGAATGCCAACATATACTGTGACATACTGAAGCAGAACATGATCCCCTCCCTTCGGAGACTGGGCCGCAGGGCAATATTCCAACGTGATAAAAACCCCAAACACACCTCCAAGATGACCACTGCTTGCTAAAGAAGCTGAAGGTAAAGGTGATGGGCTGGCCAAGCATGTCACCAGACCTAAACCCTATTGAGCATCTGTGGGGCATCCTCAAATGGAAGGTGGGGGAGTGCATGGTCTCTAACATCCACCAGCTCTGTGATGTCATCATGGAGGAGTGGAAGAGGACTCCAGTGGCAACCTGTGAAGCTCTGGAGAACACCATGCCCATGAGGGTTAAGGCAGTGCTGGAAAATAATGGTGGCCACACTAAATATTGACACATTGGGCCCAATTTGGACATTTCCACTTAGGGGTGTACTCACTTTTGTTGCCAGTGGTTTAGACATTAATGGCTGTGTGTTGAGTTATTTTGAGGGGACAGCACATTTACACTGTTATACAGGCTGTACACTTACTACTTTACATTGTAGCAGAGGGGCATTTCTCCAGTGTTGTCACATGAAAAGATATAATAAAATATGTACAAAAATGTGAGGGGTGTACTCCCTTTTGTGAGATACTGTATATACATAAAGTCATAAAGTCTTTCCTTATATGTTTTGAAGTTTGCAACACTTAATTTGCCCGCCTTTGAATTATTTCTAATTTGTTACTATCCTTTTGGAGATACAGAATTGGACACAGTATCTAGGTGCGGTCTAATTAGGGATCCACGGTGTGACGTTACTACCTGTCTTACTCTGCTGTGAATTCTTCTTTCAATATGACCAAAACTCTTATTGGCTTCTTCTGGCACTTTGTTGGATTTTGAGCCTGCTTTTAAATAATTCAGTATAATAACTCCCAAGACCTTTTCTGCTTCCATTACCGTGAATGAGCACTGTAGTTCAAGAAACACTGCACTTAGTTGTAAAATATTTAACAAACTACTAACCATAAGAGCAGCAGTCTAAGCAATGAACATCATTTTTTTACATCAAATAAGACTTGTTTTATTTATAAAGGATTCCATCATGTCTTTGTTGCATCACTTTCTGGGAGCTGGATCATGATGGGTGAGTCCAGGGTTCAACAGAGTCATCAAAACTTATTTTTTTTATAAAAAATATCTTTACTACTTTTTTTTTCTACCTATTTATCCTTTTAGTCAGACCCAAAGTTTTCAAACATATATTTTATCATTGTACAGTTGTCCTATAAACAGCTCTTTAATAAAGTTATATGGACAGTTTTCTGGATTGTACTCGGTACATATTATAGCTGTGTATCTATTTATTTATACTCTCTGTTTTTACTGCCTAAAATCAAATAAATAGTCTCTGTATGGGTCTGTCCTCTGCAGCTCATGGAGACACAGCATCTGTAGTACTGGGTGTGTAGTGTATCATACAAACCAATCAGTGACTATCTCTCAGTAACTAACATTCTACAACGTGCTGCTGAGACATGGTCCCTGATAGGCTAGGACAATATATTGCTGCATTGGGCAGACTCATACAGGGACTATTTATTTGACTTTAAGTTCACTTTCAATCTGCCAATATTATAATTTGTTATATCAAAATAGCTGTACATCCCTATGTGTCTCAGTATAATATATACAGGGAACAAAGAAACTCTACTCAATTGAATGGCAGATGTAGAAACAACATTTGCAGAACATATAGAAACAAAACACAGTTTGTAGATATATATACAGAATATAACAAAAAAAACTGAATGAATGTAACGACAGTACAGAACTATAGCAAAAGTATAGCATTGTCATTACCATATGGTGCCTTGGTGATGATGCTTTGCGTCTTTGCATCAAAGTTTGCAATAGAAAAATTATGTTTTTCTCCCCTGCTAGATTGTAACATTACAACCCAGGGGAGGGGGTCCAACTCAGCTCCAGAAATCTCCTGCCTTGGCTCCAGGAATCCTCCCTTGGACTGTTTTTACCTGACCAATCCCACTGGAAGGAATAGATATATGTTACTGCAGACAGCCATGATTATCAGGTGTGGTTGTGCTTTGGGCAGATATGCGCTCTTTTTGGACAAGTATGGCTATCCTATGGCTAAGCATGGTTTTCCTATGGTTTGATATCCTTCTCATACTGTAATCACACTTTTTTCTCCAAGCACTCATGTGTTTCCTATGGGAAGGCCTGGTTTTCCTATGGAATATCATTCTTTCCTTGTGGGCAGGTATGGACAAGTATGGTTATCCTATGGCTAAGCAAGGTTTTCTTATGGTAGGGCATGTGTTTCCTATGGGTTGATATCCTTTTCGTACTTTAATCACACTTTTTTCTCCAAGTAATCATGTGTTTCCTATGGGCAGACCTGGTTTTCCTATGGAATATCATTCTTTCCTTGTGGGCAGGTATGGACAACTATGGTTATCCTATGGCATGGTTTTCCTATGGTAGGGCATGTGTTTCCTATGGGTTGATATCCTTTTCATACTGTATTCACACCTTTTTCTCCAAGTAATCATGTGTTTCCTATGGGTTGATATCCTTTTCGTACAGTAATCACACTTTTTTCTCCAAGCACTCATGTGTTTCCTATGGGCAGGCCGGGTTTTCCTATGGAATACCATTCTTTCCTTGTGGGCAGGTATAGTTAGGTTATAGGCAGATATTTCTTCACTATGGGTGTATATCTTTTCTTTTGGACAATTATGTGTTTCTTGCAGGCATTACGTGTCCCTAGGGGCAGATAAGGTTATCCTATATTGGGATATTTTCCCCCATGGGTGAGCATGTTTTTTGTGGCTTGTTGCTTCTTATGCACAGATATGGTTATCTTATGGGCAATCACGCTTATCCTACGGGCGATCATGCTTTTCCTATGGACAGACATGGATATTCTATGCGCAGTAAATCTTTTCCTATGGGCAGTTATGATTTGCCTATGGGCAGGTATCATTATATACATTTACAGTTGAATGTAAGATCCCACATATATGACCATTGGATGCTTCTACTATGGGTAAGTATGGTTATCCTGTAACATGCTTTTGGAAGATCTCCACAGTGATGTGAACCAAATCGTGTTAAATTTAAGGCATATCTAAGTTTTCCCTGTTTTTCCCTCTCTCTAATCTAACACCGGTTGCTTATGTCAGACACACATTACATTGAGTCATTTTATACACATATAAATTAATTTATTTAAAAATAAAACTTGTTTTCCACACCCCCAGATCTGCTTACATAGGCACAGTGAACCTCCCAATAGAAACACTGCACTTGGGTACCGGTTTTAACCCCGTTACTAACCCTCAAGCCAGCAGCAGCTCAATTCAGATATCTGCAGATCAGACTCCTCCTACTTCCTTCTTCTTGGGAACAACACATCCCATGATTCCTTCCTACACAAACTGCCATCATTGATTGTTACATTGTATTAAAATGTATTAGTTGCCTGTGATTGGCCAAAACAAATTTTGAATTTTATATATATTTTACTAGGGATTTTCAAGGGTGTTAACTAACAAAAGCTCCTGCCTGTAATCTCGAGATATTTAACAAACATCATGTTTATTTTGGTATTTTTTCATGTAAAAAATGTTTGCATACACTACTGATTCTCCTCTATCAGATGCATTCATAATCCAAGAAACTTGGATATGCCTTTAAGTGTCCCTTTAACTATAAGTAAATAAGATTTTTTTTTTCACTTTGCTAACCTAAAAATAAAAATACTAAAACTGAATATTTTAATAAAAGAAAACTTTATTTAATGTGATAATTTTCCTTCTGAAGGATTCTACCACTCTCCTTTCTGCCTTCTTAGGGCCATGACATTTTTCCTTGAATATAGCTACTATGTGAATACAGTATAAATTACATTTCATGTGTGAATATAACAAGAAATGCTGAGTTTCGCCATCATTGTATTCACTGCATTCACAAACAATTCATTTCAAACCGACCACAATGTTCTTTAAGTCACAAATCCTTTCATTTTCTGCAGTTAGTGTTCTTATTTCTCGAGTGTAAATGCTATTTAAGACCTAAGTGAATGGAAAATTGGTACTTCCTAACCAGAAATGGTAATAATGGAGGGAGACGGCGCATATCTTTATTTGTACACAGTGTGTATTGACATCCGTTTAACCGGCGTAATTACCACCTACAAGACTGGAATCTACCTAACACTTCCCTGACTCCACTGATTACACACAACAAAAAGATTGAGAGCGCTTTATACGCTCTTGACCATGTTAGGAAGACGTCTTTCAATAGACCAAACAATTTCCTTCGGTGCACAAGCTAAGAAAAAAAAAAAAAGCCGATTTGTTGACGGCGTAAGTAAATGCACTCAGGTTCCAAGCATTAATATTTAAAGTTTGCCTTTATCTCTCAGACAAATTGATATATAAATGATTGAGTAAAAAAAAGTCCAGGGCACTTGGCCAGCAGAGTTGAGAATCCCTTGGTTTTATTGTTAGTGGGTAATCAATCATCTTGATTGGGGCCGTCCAATCCATGCAAAAAGACAATTTATGTGCTAAAAAGAAACAGAGCACAAAATACCTTCAATAGCTAAGGTCAAGAAGATAATAAACCGTATCTATTTAGTGTGTTATATAGTAAATAAATAGTACATACTATATGTGAAGTAAAAAAAATGTAATTTCTGCTCATTATTTTAAGAAATATAGGGCCACATTAAATTCGAGCCCCGTAAGTGCAACGTGAAGCTCACAATGGCGGCGTGCTTGAAGAGTTGCGGATTTACGGGGCTGTTAAATTAGAACAGGCTGCAAGTTACGGGCTTGAGAGGCAAACCCGTAAACCATTTTGCGCTCGTTGGATGTCGGGCCGTTAACGTGATCAATTAGTCTAACTCGTAGTTACGAGTTGGGATGGAGCCAATGGCAAAAGAGATTGTCAGAATTACGGAGGTGGGATTTTCAATTACCAGTTACGATCGGACCCACATTCCAGTCATAATACAATATTCATAAATCCGAGTTACAGTATATGTATTAACACATTGATTGCCGGGATCGATATAGCATGGAATTTACACATGAAATAAAGTATTATTTGGGGGCGATTTGCGAGCTTGAGAATGTTGTGCTATTAATTCTAAGACCTATCATCACTTTCACTATTAATAAAAGTATACTAGGTATATAATATCCCTTTGTATCTGTTTATTTTTATGTACCCTATTTTATCAGGAAGTGCTTATAAGCTCTGCCTAAAATCACACAAATAGTCCCTGTATGGGTCTGCTCACTGCAGCGTATGTACTTGCTGTGCTGTGTTTCCTACTAACCAATCATTGATGTGGTCCCTTATAGGCTAGGACACTACACTGCACATCCAGCCCTACAGAGTCTGTGTCTGCATAAGCTGCAGTAAGCAGACCCATACAGGGACTGTTTTTTTGTTTTTTTAGGCAGTAAAACCAGAGCTTATAAACACTTCTTAATAAAATTAAGTACATAAAAGTAAATAGATGCAAAGGGATATTATATATCTAGTAATATCCAGGAACCTTCCATATCCCTTTAAAATATATTTTAATGAGAGATTGGCTGTAATCAACCACTTACCCAACTTTCAAAGGTGATTGATGAGTATTCGGGGGGGGGGGGGGGGGGGGATAAGAGGTTTAAGGTTTAATAAGTGAGCCGGAAGGGGCACTTTATGTAGCTCTGGGTCCATTAGAGAGAGTGCACTACCTGCTCGGAAAAGCCCTGACGAAGAAGCAAACCACAAGACCCGGATCATGGATTCTCCTGGAGCCAATGGCAGTATCACCTGGTTACAATATAGAGTCCCTTAGACCTGCGTTAGGCAAGTTCAGTCCTGGAGAGCCATACACAGGCCTGAATTTGAGGATTAATTTTCTGTGATAGTCTTGCCTGTATGCTGTAGGGATATCCTTAAATCCAGGATTAAACTTGCCTACCCCTGTCTTAAACAACTGTGGTCTTTTGAATAATTATTATTGATAAAAAGCTTTCCATTAGTCCTGGCAGCTTCAGTTGCCACCATCCCATTGTGATGATGGAAGTTCCTTCTTCATATAAAATATTGACATACAGCAAATGTGAGCATTAGATGGTGCAAATAAAATAGTTTATACATTTTTAAATTAGATACAAATAGCCAGATACACTAAATGGGTCACTTGGTTCTTTTTTCCAGAACTTTATGTTTTATATAACTCCATTCATGGAAAGATGCTTGGGATTAGTTATCATGTCATGCTGTGCTATACTGATGTATGTAATAGTGATACATGTTTAGCACACGCCTACTGTATTACACGGCTTCCATAGGATGGACTGTGCAGGAGTTAGGAAACCGACCCTGTGTGGGGCTGGTTCCTAACTCCGGCTATAGATTTTGTGGGAAGGCTGTTAAACACAACAGCATTTATAGGTAGGTAGAGATAG